>RXID01021370.1:304192-703907 GCA_005019695.1 Trichopus zeylanicus subsp. travancoricus
TACCCACCACTCCAATCCCCACCCCCCTTTCCACCAAGCCACATGTTACAATTTTTTTATCTGTTTTTTATATCTAATTTTTGATATTGTGTATTTACAGATGGCTGATTCAGAGAATTTGGTACGATTAGTCCTCCGTTATGGAGGATATTCGACTTGATCCTACTGATTTTGTTGATGACTACTATACTTTGGAGACATACAAAAGAGTATATGATGTTCCTGTCACTCCATTGCCAAGTAATCAACTTTGGGTGTCTGTGTCAAATGCTTTGCAAGTACTTCCTCCACGTTCAAGAAGACAACCTGGTAGGCCTAAGAAGAAAAGGATTAAGGATCCAATGGAAACATCAAGTAGAGCAATATATGCTTGCAGTAGATGTGGTCAGGTAGGACACAACAAGAGAGCGTGTAAAGAGCCTCTTGGACTGCAACAACAAATTGATGTTTCTGGATCTAACAGTACTCAACAATCAGTGGGAAACCAATATGTTGGAGAACGTGGCAGGGGAAGAGGAAGAGGAAGGTCTACCGTAATGACTTCAAATTTTAGTATGCATTTACCATGTGAGTTTTTCTTTTAAAAACTTGACAATTGTTTTTCTTATTTTATGTGATTTTGAAACAATACAATAATAAATGTGACTGTATTTTTTTGCAGGAAGTTCGTCAAATCTCTAGGATCAATTTTCATTGGGTAAACAGTCTTCTCGAAAATGATGATGATGTCATGTTGCTTGGTTATCATAACTATTGGTGCATTTTGTTTGCAGGTACATATTTCTGCTAAATAGACTGGGGAGAGTTAGATGGCAAGGTTTTGGATTAGCGACTCAGGAGGAACTGTCATATCTTTTATTATCCACCTCTCTTTTGTTGAATGAGAAATGAGGAGTGTTATTTATGACACTTGTTTCATTAATGTATTTAAAAATTCTGATTTATAAGGAATAATCGAATGTTTCCTTTTTTTGGTTGAATATTGAAGGTTTGCTTTTGTTGGACAACAGCAGAACTTGTTATATTGTCTTGTGTCTTGAACTTTCTAGCTGCTATTGCTATCTGATTACTGATTAGGCTATATTGTTCTAGCAAGCTGCAAGTTTCTATTATTGTTCTGACAGGCTATATGTTATAAAATCTCATGAATGATTGTCATTAATTAGGAAGTGGCTTTATTTATAAATAACTCCAAATTTTATTTATTTTATAAGTAAATTTTATAAATAAATCATCGAAGGTTTCAAAACTTAAAATTTAAAAATACAAATTTCATATTGTACATTTACAAATAGATTCCTTGATTTTTTTAAAATAAATCAATATTTTAATTATTTTTTATATTAAATTTCACGCAAAATACAGTGAAAGTTTAAATTTTTCAAATTTCAAATTACAAGTTTACTATTTTTTACATTTAAAAATAGACGACCACCTTTAATATTTTTCTTTATAAATACGTCCAAAATTTATTTATTTTATAAATAAATTTTACAAATAAGTCATCGAAGGTTTCAAAGCTTAAAATTTAAAAGTACAAGTTTCATGTTGTACATTTACAAATAAACCCCTTCAATATTTTTATTTATAAATAAGTCTATATTTTTAATCATATTTTAAATAAAATTTTACAAAAAAGACATTAGTGTTTTGTTATATTTATAATTACAAATTTAATATTTATAAATTAAAAAATAGACCCTTAAATTTTTTTTTTAAATAACTCTAAATTTTTTTTTAAACTAATTTTTACATCTTTACATTTAAAAATAGACCACCTTTAATATTTTTCTTTATAAATACGTCCAAAATTATTTATTTTATAAATAAATTTTACAAATAAGTCATCGCTTAAAATTTAAAATTACAAGTTTCATGTTGTACATTTACAAATAGACCCTTTCAATATTTTTATTTATAAATAAGTCTATATTTTTAATCATATTTTAAATAAAATTTTACAAAAAAGACATTAGTGTTTTTTATATTTATAATTACAAATTTAATATTTATAAATTAAAAAATAGACCCTTAAATTTTTTTTTTTAAAAATAACTCTAATTTTTTTAAAAAAACTAATTTTTACAAATACACCCCTCGCCGGAGGCCCGACGGCGCACCGGACGGCCCGCGCGGCACGCGGCCGTGAACGGCCCCCGCACGCGGGACGGAGGCCGAGGCCGGTGTGCCGGCACGCGGGCGCAGACGGCCAAGGCTGAGGTACGGAGGCCGAGGCCGGCGTGCCGGGGACGGACGGCCTTGGCCTTGGCCGTCCGCGCCCGCGTGCCGGCGCAACGGCCTCGGCCTCGGCCTCCGCGTGCGGGCGCGCCAGCCTTGGCCTCCGTCTCCGGCACGCGGGGGCGGAACGACCTTGGCCGTGGCCGTTCGCGCCCGCATTTCGGCGCGTCGGCGCCCCGGCCTCCGCCTCCGCTCCAGCCGCCGGCCTCCGCCTCCGCTCCAGCCCGCCGGCCTCCGCCTTCGCTCCCGCCCGCCGGCCGCCGCCTCCGCTCCCGCCGCCGGCCGCCGCCTCCGCTCCCGGCCGCGGGCCGACCTCCCCCCGTCACCGCCCGCGCGACAGGGTGTTATTTGCAAAAATCCGAATTTCGGGGACTTTTCTGTAAATCAGAATAATTTCAAGGGTTTATTTGCAAAAAATTGAATTTCGAGGACTTGTTTGTAAATCTGATTTCTTTCGGGGTGTTATTTGCAAAAATCCGAATTTGGGAACTTCTCTGTAAATCGGAATAATTTCCGGGGGTTTATTTGCAAAAATCCGAATTTCCAGGACTTTTTTGTAAATCTGATTTTTTTCGGGGTGTAATTTGCAAAAATCCAAAATTCGGGGGGGTTAAATATAAAAAAAGTAAGTTTTTAGGGGGTATATGTAAAATAACCGGGGGTAAAATCGGAATTTTTTGGCAAAATTTTGATTAAATAATAATCAGGGGCTGTGGGTAAATATGGGCGAATTTAAGGGGTGGGGGAAATTACGGAAATTACGGAAATTACGGGGGTTTACCGTAATTAAGGCTAATTAGGGGGGGTCACCCGTAATTATCCCTAAAAAAAATACAAAATATATAATTTTAAAATAAACACAAATTTTTAAAATTATGAATTTTATGTCTGATAAAATAAACTTCCAAATCCAGAATTTTGAAATTTCATAATATTAAAATTCATAAAACTTTTAAGTTTTATGAAACAAACATATATATGAAATTTTTCTTCGTGGCTGATTTAAAGTCTTGTGATTCTTTGTATTCTCATAATCATTATTTTGGCTCAAATTTAATCTTCATCTCCTTCATTGTATTTTGATGATATCATCAAGGGCGCTCATATTTTAAAGATGATATAAATGCTTATATCTGCCAATGTTTTATACTTACGAAAAAGATTTTGACACTTCATCTTATTTTTGTATCATATGAATTTTCTAATATTATTAATGTATATATCAATTTCATGTTGTTAGACTTTATAACTGAACTGATTCAGTTTTTAATCATAATATATTTATTTTGGAATAATATATATTCACTAATAAATATAAATATTTGATGGGAACCGGATTCGAGTGAGAATCGAGTGAGAAAGGTCGGCCGCAAACTAAAACTCAAGTCACCTGCTTCGATATACGATGTTGTATATTGAGGCCCTTTCTTCTCTCCGTACCTTAATATCCTCTTCTCCGCCGCTGATTTCGGCCTTAGCTCCTCCATTGTGCTTCTAGCAGGTGACTTAACAGGAGCTCGAGGTCTGGAGTTTTAAAGATCCGTTTAGTTCGAAATCAAAGGTCAAGATCATAACTAATTTATCATCTAAATATTAAAAAAATAATCAAATCATCTTTACGTTATTTTAAAAAATAAATTATCATACTATCATTATATTTATTTATTTATATTTTAATAATTAATATATCCAATAATATTAAAATCCAAAAAAATTTAAATCATATTAGCATTTAAACACCAAAATTTTAATCAAATTATTTTTTTTATATTTTAGTCTTAAATTTAAATTTAACCTTAATTCTGAATCAAATTATCTTTTTATATTTTAATCTTCAATTTATTAAACACATCGAAATCGGGTCGTGATTCAATTTAACCCAAAGTGACCCTATCTAATTAAACGAATTATAATCTAACATGACTTAAATTGATCTAATTGGTATAAATCCACTCAATAGACCCAAACTAACCCAACTCAATCCAACATGTTTATGTAATATTAATAATTTTAACAGATTTTAAATAATTAAAATAATATTATTATTAAAAATTAATGATAATAATAAAATATTTAATTTATAAGCAATAATTTAAAAAATTACTAACATTATTATAAAATAAAATATTAAATAATTTTAATTGACTTAATTAATTAATGAATTAATCCGATTTGACCCATTTACAACCTGACAAATAAACCGATTAATTGAATTATAAACAGATTACACGAATTGACCCGATTACAACCCGAAAAATTCGGATCAATCTGATTATGACTTAAATCCGATTATAACAAATCCAAACCTGTCTTAGATCGGATTAAAGGGTTGGGCCATATATTATTAGATCTAATTTTTGGGAGAAATACAATTGACTAATGACAACCTCATTCACACATGCACAGTTTTTAACATGCAAAGATCTACTTGCAAACGGAAGACTACTTTTTGTCTCGTCTGCATGAACCTGTAACCAGATAAAAGCAGTAACAGAAGCAAAATCAGAAATTGTTTTGCACTGGGATCTGTGTGATAAAGAATGCTCAAATAACAAAAACTAATATAAAACAAAGCAAATGCGTGAAGCTTTGTTGGATGGTATGCATGTGCAGAATGAGGCCTGGATGCTATTACCAGTCAGCATTCACAGAATAGAACTATATGAGGAAACAGCTAATTCTTTTTGAGATTAACGAAACAATTTATTCAATCATATATTTTGTGCTACAATACACAACGAGGAATTCACCCATCTAATGTGCTGGACTTATAAAATTTAAATCATGCTGATAAATCACTAATTGCAGAGTATCACATAAGCATACATCTGTTCAATTAATCTGATTCTTCACTCAAGTTTCAAAGTGGGATCCATGTCTTAAGTTGCAAAGAGATTCTATACCTGCTTTAAATCCTGAGTGGCCTAGACAGATGAATAAGTGATCCCACCGAACAGACTCACTCTCTCTCTGCATTGATAACAATCGTATATGTACATATTGATTCAGTTCAAATTATATGAAAACATAGAAAACACACCCTATGAATAATATATTAGTACATTAAACATTCATCAATTTATTTCAAATTGCATAACTACCAGCATGATTCATTGTTAATGGCCTCTGCGATCACATGTTCGCAACACAATATTCTACAACTACTTTTTAAATATCATCCAATCAATAACCTTTTACATGAAAGACAGACACATCAAATTAATTGTTCCTCACTTCAACTGTCATTTACAACTTGCTACAAGATTAAAAACACAAAAAATAATGAACAAGAGAATACTAGTAAACATATACAAATACTAATACACT
This sequence comes from Trichopus zeylanicus subsp. travancoricus, assembly GCA_005019695.1. Lineage (NCBI taxonomy): Eukaryota > Viridiplantae > Streptophyta > Magnoliopsida > Dioscoreales > Dioscoreaceae > Trichopus > Trichopus zeylanicus. The sequence continues at coordinate 309,758 of RXID01021370.1, forward strand.
GACAAATAAATAGACATACACATATACAAAATAAAAAAATGAATATATTATCTCATAAATAAATATTATAATACACAAAAGTGAGTAGTAATACAAAAAAATGAATATCACACTCCAAAAAAGTGAATACATATATACATAAAAATAAATACTAAATATATTAAAGTGAATACCATACTATAAAAAAGTGAATACATATACATAAAAACTATATTCGTTATAAGATAATAATTTTACAATGATTTGCAAGCTTTGTTTACAACGAAAGCTCAGAAGTTGGGATAATCCAAATGTCAAACACACTTACTTTTATCCTAAAAATTATGCCCTACCATTAAATATAAAATTTTTCTTATAAGAGCCAAGCATTTCCACATTAGGGATTAAAGTTTATTTCAAAATTGAACATACTACTATATTACAAACAAAAGCTTTTATAGAAAGAAGATACATTACTACTTTCCTTCTAATAAATTTACAACACTTAATAATGGCAATATATTCAAAATTACAGTTTTTTGTTTCTTCATCAACGTGGTACTAACTACAAATCATCAATCAACAATATCATAATGCAACAAGGTACAAGTCAAAATGGCAACAACATGAAAAAAAGTCAAAATCCAAATACTTATACTTGATTTAAATGAACTGATGGAAGTCTAGAATTAAAGTGATTCTCAGCCACCAGAACAACACAGAAATAAAAACAGAGGCAGAAGAAGATCAAAGATATTTCGATTGTCAGAGAAAACATGGGAAAACTAACTACGAAAAGAGGGTTGCGACGATAAGAAGAGAGTCGCCAGCGAGAACAAGGCTATTGGAGAGACCACTGCTTCAGAACAAAATCGGATGAAGGTCACCGCACCAGATTTGTAAAGAAGATGTTTTGAGTGTGAAAAATAAGCCCCAATTTTGAATACTACCACACAACCATCATGTGAAAAAAGTTATTTTATGTGCGGGAAAATAATTGGGCAAGGTGATCGCATTTGATTCACAAGCAGCCGCTGTTTGACTTGGAAAATTTGTCTGCTCTTTACACCCAAGTCGTAGGGCATTGATTTCGTGGGAATTGGTCTTGCAGGTGATGAGGATCTCTTGAAGAAGCATGGAGAGGTGCTGCTGGAATCCCTCGTAGACCCAAAGGGCCACACAGTTCCCCGACTATGTAGCATCTCCAGCCATCTCACTGATTACTTTGTTCGCATTTTAGTTGTGCCCACTTAATCTGCAGATGATACCTAAAACTGAAGTCAGACCAACAACAGCTTTTCTATTGATCTCCTTAATCAATTTAAACAAACTGAAGGTACAAAACATTTCATTAAATCACTCTCTGCTTGTTTCCTAGTTCCAAGTAACAACTTGAAATCAGAAGGTACAACTTACCAAATACCATAACACATATATGGACCAAATAAGCCCAATAGTTGTAATTAACCGCTTAAAATAAGGTCCATATCTGTTTTATCTTTCTTGGAAACCATTGCTAGAAGCTTTATGTGACCTGTCAAAAACTGTAATTGTATAATGTTTCAATAAATGCATTTAATTGAAACAATTTATAGCATTCCTTGAAACCATGACGACCTAGAAATATGAGAAGCACAATGATGCATATCTTAAATATAGATATAAACTTGCATTCATTAAAATTGAAACCTAAAATAAACCTTAAAAAGTTCTATCTCAGCTAACATCAGCCAATTTCTTAATTTTTCTTCTCTGTTGCTTACCCTTGCAAGGTGAATAAAAGGGTCTCCATTCACAAAAGCTTATTTTCAGTTTTGTTATGCTGCAGAATATGCCAAAGCCAAAGTGTCTTTTTTCCCCAGCCACGCATAGGAGATAATTAAGTTATTTTATGCTCTAAGCAGAGAGAGTCACAATAAGTTATTCAAAGACGAACAACAGAAGATTAAAAAATGACTATTCATAAATTCTTCAAATGCTTTCAGACTCTAGTAGCTAACAAACTTATCATAAGAGAAATTCTTGCTGCTCTCAACAAACTAATAAGTGATATACATAGCCAACTAATTGAAAAATTAAAACAATACGAATAAGAACACCTTGCCGACCAACCTTTCTGAAAATGGCCCTGGACACCATGTTACACACTGTTAATTCTGCAAAAAATATGAATTCTGCATAGTTGGAATGAGATAAAAGTGCAGGACCCATATAACCATGTTACATGCTGCTAATTCTTAATACTTCTAATGCATTCTCTGGCCAATCACATTCAATGGGAAATAGTATCAGGCAAATGGCAATAAAACGTGCTATACACGCACAAAACCTGTGGACAAGCTTGCAAATGAAAATGGTTAATGAACATAGTTCCATAGCTGCAACTCAGAGCTAGATGCTTGAATCATTGATTGAATGAGGGTGAGCTTGACCAGCTTATTGACAAGTAGCAAAGGAGAATAAAATTCACAAAAGTTGATATACTTGAATCATTAAACATATAATTGCATACATGCTCTCGCAGATCTCAACATATTGCAATTAGATTCTTGAACCTGATTTTCAATAAATGATAGAAAAGTTTTTTAAAAAATGAAACAACCAGAATGACCTCCTGATTTAGCAGTCAAACTGTATTCCTGGGGTTTATAAATGTATAGAATCTACAGATTGAACATGGTTCATAAATATACGGATTGAATTTGATGCGATATTTTTAACAATGATATTCGATTTTTTTTGTTGATGGAGCTTGGTTTGCCACCAATTTTGATTTGAAAAACTTCTTGAGATCTTAATCTATTAGACTGATTCATCCCATTAATTTGTAATAGAAGAGAACCGTGAAAAAGACCATTGGAAACTCTCTAATGACGCTCTCTAATGATGATCGCTTCAACGCTCAAGTCGACAACTGTAAATTAAAAGTGAAAGAAGAAAGAATTAGGCATTAGTCATTAACTTAAGTGTATTTTCTTGCTATTTATACTAGTTCTAGATTATTTCGGTTCCTTTATCTCAGCTGAGATCTGTGCCGAAATTATTCCACAAATCTCTCTGTATCCCAATCTTCCCACAATTGTAAAGAAAACTTAATCTTTTTTTAATAGACTCCTTGGACTCCGAGCTTACTTGAGCCGAAACTACTTTGGTTCAGTGAGGCTTTTCCCAAGTCTCTGAACTAAGTATTATATACTCTTCTTACTGAAGTGTAATGGTTCAACTAGATAGCTCGCCTTTGTTCCGAAGTCGATTTTGGCTCGGTAGCTTGGTGTAGACAATTGGACCACTCAGACAAGTTCAGTGTACCAATACTTTTATTATCTAAAACTTAATCTCCAATTGAATAGCTAGTCAATCATATAAAACTGAGTTGAAGCAGATACATGCAAAATACTAAGGTTTTAGAGGGGCATACATGCAATGAGGCATTTTGAGAGAGTGCATATTAAAATTTTAAAAGAACTTCAAATTTGTCATATTTTCATGTGCATTTCCCCTTTTATATACAACGTTTTATTTTCTTATTAGTTTCAAGAGTCTTCCTACCATACTTGTTCCTCATTTTATATTGTACCTTCAAAAATTGCATAATTGTAATACTTTTTTAATTAAAATAGATTTACAGTTTTGTCCTCCAACTCACAGTGCATATTTTATTGGACAAATAATTTAAGCAAGGCATTTTTGGAAAACAGACAACCCAAAAGATAACTAGTTATACTAATGCTCTAATCATATCTGAACACTACACACAGTCATCTGCTTAAAATCCAAGCTAACTCGGTAGTCACACTAGCAACTAATTGGCCTTATTTTGCAATTATCCCAATCCAAACAGTCCCTCAATGATGATGAATATCCTTTGGTGGAAGTCGTACAGAAAATCAGTTATCTGAGTGACTTGAGAACTCTTCTCATCTCTTTCTGAATATAACACCAATGAACTAAGATTTGGTATCTTCTGTGCTTGTTCTAACAGTCTCCTCTCACGTTGAGCTTTAGCTTTCTTTTTTCCTTCTAGTTCAAGAGCCATTCTCTCCTTTTCTACCTCATTCTAGAACCAAATGTTTCAGAACTTGAAACCAAGCTCTACAACAAAGAACAACATCCAAGCATGAAAATTAAGACAGTGAAACTGCCAGACCTGTAAGAGTGAATTTCATAGGTTCAGGATTTCCTCCTCCCAATGCTCTGAATGAGATGCCTACAGTGAGAAACATACAGGTTTCAGTATTTTCACCATAATCAGCATCAATTGAGGCAAGGTTGCTTCAAAACAAACCAGAAATTTTGCTCATAACTCTTCAATTTCTTTTCTTTGACGTTTTAAAAGTGCAGTATCAGTCAAAAATCTGTTCATGGATGACAGGAAAAACTTAGATATCAGGACATCAAAATTATTGATATAAAGATACACCAGAAGTAAACATCATGCTTAAATTGAACAGAACTTATGCAGGAAATCAAACAGACAACAATTGCTGCATTTTTAGTAGACCTGCTAATTTGGGTTCATGAGTCGGATCAAACCTATAGCATTACACTAAACGGATCAACCTAAATCCAATCCGATTTTAAATGAGTAAACTAACCCGACCAGAATCAACCCGTTTATTAAACGGGTCGAAGTCGGGTCATGATTCAATTTAACCCAAATTGACCTATCTAATTAAACGAATTATAATTTGACACAACTTAAATTGATCTAATTGGCATAAATCCACTCGAATAGACCCAAATTAACCCAACTCAATCCAACACGTTTATGTAATATTAATAATTTTAACTGATTTTAAATAATTAAAATAATAACATTATTAAAAATTAATTATAATAATAAATTATTTAATTTATAAGCAATAATTTTAAAAAATACTAAAATTATTATAAAATAAAATATTAAATAATTTTAATTGACTTAATTAATAAATAAATTGATCCGATCTGACCCATTTACAACCTGACAAATAAACGAATTAATTGAGTTATAAACAGATTACATGAATTGACCCGATTACAACCTGAAAAATTTCGGATCAATCCGATTATGACTTAAACCCAATTATAACAAATCCAAACCTGTCTAATTCTGGTCAAATTCAGAACGGATTAACGGGTTGGGTCATATATTATTAGATCTAATTTTTGGGAGCAATACAATTGACTAATGACAACCTCATTCACACATGCACAGTTTTTAACATGCAAAGCTCTACTTGCAAACGGAAGACTACTTTTTGTCTCGTCTGCATGAACCTGTAACCAGATAAAAGCAGTAACAAAAGCAAAATCAGTAATTGTTTTGCACTGGGATCTGTGTGATAAAGAATGCTCAAATAACAAAAACTAATATAAAGCAAAGCAAATGCATGAAGCTTTGTTGGATGGTATGCATGTGCAGAATGAGGCCTGGATGCTATTACCAGTCAGCATTCACAGAATAGAACTATATGAGGAAACAGCTAATTCTTTTTGAGAGTAACGAAACAATTTATTCAATCATATATTTTGTGCTACTATACACAACGAGGAATTCACCCATCTAATGTGCTGGACTTATAAAATTTAAAACATGCTGATAAATCACTAATTGCAGAGTATCACATAAGCATACATCTGTTCAATTAATCTGATTCTTCACTCAAGTTTCAAAGTGGGATCCATGTCTTAAGTTGCAAAGAGATTCTACACCTGCTTTAAATCCTGAGTGGCCTAGACAGATGAATAAGTGGTCCCACCGAATAGACTCATCAAGTTGAGATTGGTTAGAATAAATATTCAAAATGTTTTCTCTGCACACACTAGATATCTAGAAAAGTGTTTAAGTTTTTCAGTAGCCCATCCAACAAGTTAAATTAAGCATTTCCCTCATTTCTTAGGGCCTTTTCCTTTATTTTAGAAGATAAAATAATTAAATAAACATTCCCTGACTGCTGCACAAGAGGTAGGATGAATATTTTTAGATGAAAATCTATGATGTTGACATATTGATTGAATGGATGGAATACCACAATATGAAGGAATAGTATATGTAGGTTTTCTATTGCCATGACTGCATGTTAACTTGGGAGTGAGTTTTGTAATGTCATACATTCCAATGAGTATGCTAAATTTACAGAATATCATCAAGTTTTCGTTTTTTTTTTTTTTTTAGAGAAACTACCTAAGCAAGAGTAATGTTACATATGATAGCAGTGTTTGCATTTCCACCAACTGCAGGTTGTTAAATGCGAGTGAGTTAGCTGTTGCGGTAAGGCACATGACCCCTGTATGAGCAAAAAATATGAGAAATTGCAGCTAAAGTTTGTATTTGAGTTGACTACAAGCATGGCCACCATTACTTACCCTTGGAATCCTGCACTTTCACTTGGCTTTTTAATAACTGTGCCTAGTGTCATTAGGCTTTTGTTGATATGGAAATCTTCTTTCATATGCATACCTTCTGTACCAGTCTTAGCTGCACGCTCTAAGCCAGCTAAATCTACCAGATTCTAAAAATGACAAAGTTTAATACAAATAATAAATAGGGTCAAAGATTGATCAGACAACAAATAACCTTCTAAATTCTGATAATAGAGGCAGAAATGCATAATAGAGACATATGGGCTTCTTCACATACAAGAACAGAAAAACAAACAGCTCCACAACTATTGTTGTCATCACCATCTTCAGCTCTCTCTCGACTCTCAATTATCTGGCACGATATTAAGTGATGAGCACCAAAGCAGTGTGGGTCAACTTAAAAATAAGTAGTTAAATCATATCATGTGAAAATAGTGTGAGATCTGCTGCTGTAAATGTTCATTTTTGTGTTGCCAAAGTGGCGATGACCTGTACAGCTGAAACAAATAAAGTTGGTGAAGCATGTTATGAAACAACAATGGCAAACGAAACAACAATGTAATTTCACAGAATGGCTTACACTCCAAACTCCATGAAATATTGGACTTGTTCAGGGGAAGTAACAATTTTCTCCCTCAATCCAGTGACATAGATTCATCTCTTCACCAATAAAGGTAATAAAAAAATTGTTAAAAAAAAAAATCTGTAATCAAGATTAAATAAAGACTTCAGACAATTATTGTGGGTTGGAAACAGTGTATCTCACTTCAAGACCCTCATGAACTTGCAACCTCCAGTGTTCTGGAACTAACAAATCATTGATCTCCTCGTTATATATTTCCATATAGGACATGCACGACAAGAATTCTCAACCCGCATCCTAAGAAGCAAGAGATTGAACAAAGAAAAGCGAAATGCTTATTGAAAAGAGTTTGTTCCAGAAGCAAATGAAAAAGAAAATGTCACCGACATCCTTATGATGCCATTAAAATATAGTCTCTTTTTAACTTTCAGGCAGTGCAAGAATACAGAATCTTCTGTTCAATTGAGGAACTTGTCACATGAAACGGTTATAGCCCATTGTTGACATGTAACCAAGTGAGTTGCAATCATTATTTACCAAAAGATCACGAAACCAGACACAAGGCTTTCTTTTTGTGAATTTTTGCCATTTTGGAGTATGCAGCCCATCCATACACTTTAGATTATTCATTATGAATTCTTGTAAGCAATAGAAAAAGTATGAGAGAAGGGCTCCGTACTAATAGAAATAACACTTTTGAGTGTGAGAGCTTGAACATGATGTAATACACATTATGATTAATACTTTAATGAGTATATATCAGAATAGTCACCATACTAATCTTTACAGGTTTCATCTAATAAACAAAGAAGTACAAGATAGTTTCGCCTATAATGAGTACATTTCAGACTTTGATTAATACTTTAATGAAATAACACTTCTGAGTGTGAGATAGTCTTGTCTATAAACAGAATAAAAAAATTTTAAACAAAGTCTGAAATCAAATATCTCTTTGGAGGAAGGAATGAAAGAAACAAAACATTAAACTGCCAATGGCAATATTGGTGCGACAAGACTCACACATAGCAAATGAAAGTGGCTTCAAAATGACAAGGTCTCTTAAGGATAAAAACTGAGTTCTTTTTTTAGACTTCACGTGATTTTCTATTGTTATTAACAGATATAGCAACCGCACCTCCTATATAATCCGGAACAAATCATGCACCGCAAGTGGAATGACCGAACCTCTCATCGTGTGCGCTTTTCCACTATTAGTCTGCCCATAAGCGAAAACAGTACCTACCAGCAAGCAGGAAAAGAAATAAAAACTTTCAAGCTCCGTCAAAAAGAAAACTCAAAAATGCCGTGAAGATGCATACCATTAAATCCACGGACAGCCGAGGACACAATCTCCTACATCCGGGCCTCGTACACCTCCACGGTCCTGTACTCCTTCCCGAAAATCCGGTCTAGAGCAACAAAATCTCCCATTTCAGCACCGAATCCAAGGAATCCAACTAGGACGAAGAAAATAATGGAGAAAAGTGCTGGACTTCACCGAAGTAGAACTTGGCGGGCGGTGCGGCGAGGGAGATGGGGTCGCCGGAGATCCGCCAGGGGCTGGACTTGAAGTCCTCCGGCGAGGTGTGGGCCTCACGGCGACGCAGATTCTCTCCATTTCGGAGATCGGAGATGGGATCTGGTTCTCGAGCGAGGAGGAGGAGACGAGGGCTTTGTGCGGGCGATTTAGGGATTCCCGCGCGGTTTCCCGCTCTTTGGAGAGGGGAATGCGACAACAGATGAAATGACGGTTTTGTCCATCTTCATCCGATGATGCACGATAGAATTTTAGTAATAACAAGGGCTGTTTGGATGAATTTCGAAATTAGAATTAGAGAATTAATCAATTTTATCGATCGGAGAAACTGAGAGTTAAATTAGATGAAACGAGGAATTCTCCCATTTTTTCAATTTTAAGATTTTATTATTTAATTGGCTAATGAAATTGACGAATTTTATTAATTATTTGAATTTATTTTGTTAGAGTAAGAATCGAAAAAAATAAATAATTTAGATAAATACAAAAATACAAAAATTAATATAAAATTTAAAATGATTCATAAATAGCCAATTATATAAATATAATAAAATTAATTTAAAATTTATCTGTTATATTTTAACTAATAAATTAAATAATTTAATAAAATTAAAAATTATAATTTTTTAAAAAAATATTTATTTTTAGTTAAATAAATATTAGAAAAAATTTAAAAATGAAAACATGTAAATTATCTATTTTCAAACCTTTTTGTTCCTTTCTTAAGTTAAATTAACATGAAATTATGGAAATGTGAACTGATCGTATCATATCAAAAGAGCAGCTTGTTGGCCATCAAATTCTCAATTCTCCGGCGAGCCATCCTCCTCTTCGCCGTCGCGATGGCTTCCCAAATGAGTCCTCCGCCTTCGTGAGACCCCAACCCTCCTCTGAACTCCGCCGCCGCAAACCCTAATTCCGATCCCCCGCTGACGACCCCGGCTGAGGTGGCGGAGGCGTGCTCCATGCCTCCTCCATCTAAACCTAGCTCCGGCTTTGCCTCCTCAGCCTCGCAAAGCATGGCCCCTCTGAAAAAACCTAGCTCCAGTTCGGCTCCTTCGACTTCGGGAGTGGTCCTGCCGTACGAGATCCCTTCGTGGAGCGAGCCCCTTGACCAGCCTTTCTCCCTCGAGGTCCTCAAGGATGGAACTATCATCCAACTGTTCGACGTGTAAGTGCCGCAAGACTCTTGCTTGAGTTGATTTTTCTGGTTGTTTCGGCTGGAAGAAGAAGCTCACTGAGATGGGAGAAGAAAAAGCTCGATGAAATCTAAGAAGAAGATACATTGTGAGATCTGGAAAGAAGAAAATAACAGTTTGGGAATTGCAAGCTTGGGAAGCTCTGACAGTGACTACTTGGACGGATGAGTTCGCCGAGATCACGGAGGAAGATGGCCGGCGAGATTGGAAACACGGGAGAAGCTCGAGCTATTGAGGATAAACAGAGGAAATAGCGGAATTGAGGGTGTCTTTGTTTCGATTCCGGAACAGTCAATCGGGGGAACGGAGCGAATTGAGACCCCAATTCTATTTATTCTCGTGTTTGTTTTGATTCCCAGAATCTAGAACCGAGAAAATCGCCCATTTCTGGTTTCTTTTGATTTCGGTTTTTTTTTCCCTGTCAAAACGCAGAAAAAACATCAATTTCCTGCGAATTCGGTCTGATTTTTACTATTTTCTCTGTGATTTTTCTCTCTTTTCTCACGATTCCAGTTCCATTCCAAACTCGTCGAGCTCTTCTTCCCCTGTCTCCCACGATTCCAGAGCTCGTCGAGCTCTTCTTCCCCTGCCTCTCGCGATTTCGAAGAAGACCTCCATCGGCCCGACCGTTGCCTCGAATCACTGTGTCGGAGTGCCGGAGCGCCTGCCTCCCACGATTCCAGAGCTCGTCTTCATCAGAGCTCGTGATTTCGTCCCGCCGGCCGATTTCAGAGCTCCATCACCTCGACCGCTGCCCCGAATCACTGCGCCGGAGTGTCGGAGCGCCGATCTGCAGGTGAGCTCGTGAATTCCATCCGGCCGCTGCCCTGATTGCGGCTCGACCACTGCCTCGACCGCTGCCCCGACCACGCCCCGACCGCTGCCCCGATTGCACCACGACCGCTGCCCTGACCGCACCCCGATCGCTGCCCCGATTGCGCCCCGACCGCTGCCCCGGAGCGCCGATCTGCAGGTGAGCTCTCTATTAATTTCTGATTCGGGATTAGGGTGGAGGGCAATTAAGCTCTATGCTTATCATTGGAAAATACACCGTACTCCGTTGCTTCGCTTTAAAAAAACGAAATTACGCTTTTCCTGGTTAAGCTGCCATCGAATAAGGCTATCCGAATCATAGGAGGAAGGGTTCCGGGGTAAGCTTTTCCTGGTATTCCGTTGGTTCGCTCTCTGTACAGAAGGAAGGGTTCTCGGGTAAGGTTATCAATAAATAGTAATAGTAGAAGAGAGAGATCTCACTGGCTTGGCAGTAGGACTTATTTCTGCTATTCACAATGATTATTTGGCGTGGTAGCATGGTTGTGTTGACTTCTGCTTCCGGAATAAGAATACGAATTGCTCAAGTTGAATTGTTTTTCTCTTGCGAAAATGCATGCTTGATGGAAAGCAGATGGCTGAGATCTCTGATTATTGCGTTTGTTGTTCTGATTTTCCCATTCAGTTTTTGCATGGTTGTCTATTCATCTTGTTTGTTTCTTTATAGTTGGAGGCATTGGTATGAGTTTTTGCAAAAAAACCCCGAATTTTTTAGAAATTTTGTTTAATTTATCTTATTGTAAATATCCTAACGATGAGGGTTTTTTGATAAGTGTATTTATATTGAAATTTTGTAGCGTCTGGTGAAGAGAATGGCTAAAAAAACGTATTGGACCACAATAAATCAATTTATTGATTAGGTCAGATTTGGAAAGTTAATTCGTTAATTTGTTACACTTGTAGTGTTAAAAATATTTAAAAGTCAATTGAGAATGTATGAATAAATTATTTTTTGACAAATATTTGAATATTAGATGGACGAAGACGAGTTAGATTTGTTCAGAATACGAGCTGCTGGATATTGCTAATTGATGACAGCATATTTGATAATACTGATTATTAGCAGAAGAAGAGGAACCCAATTGCACATTGAACCAATAACCAACAGAAAGTCTCTGAGGGGTGGCAATCTTCACAATATTTTATATGGTGGTAGAAGTAATTGTTTTGACTATTTGAGGATGGATGTGTCTGTATTCATGCATTTGGTAAGTATGTTGCGAGATCAAAATCTTTTATACGATACACGACATATTACCGTTGAGGAATAACTTGCGATATTTTTGCATTATATTGGTTTTCACTCAAGAAATAGAAGCATGAAGATAGTTTTTTTAAGGCTGGTGAGACAATTAGTCGATATTTTAATGCATGCTTCCAAGCTATATGTGAAATCAGAGATCAGTTTATGTCTCAAGCAGACGCTTCGACACATCCTATCATAGAGAACAATAGTAATTATTATCCGCGGTTTAAAGTATGTTGTTATAACACATTAGATTTATTTGATTAAAAACATGTTTTTAATATTTGATTATATTTTTATGCAGGATTGTATTGAATTAGTTGATGGAACACATGTGCATGCGAGAGTACCGTCAAATATGATTGCACGTTTTCGTGGACGCAAGGGTGTCACACAAAATGTCTTAAGCTGCAGTTGACGTCGGTCTTAAATTTTTATATGTTTTAGCAGGATGGGAAGGATCTGCAAATGATTTTACGGTATTGAAAGATGTTATTTCACGACCTCCTCCCGATTGTCTAAAGCTGATAGAAGGAAAATATTACCTTATTGATGCTGGTTACCCAACAATGGCTGGATTTATTGCACCATATAGGGGGGTGAGATACCATATGAAAGAACAACTGGGTCACCCACCACAAAATGCAAAAGAGTTATTCAATTACAGGCATGCATCTCTAAGGTCTAAAGTTGAACGAGCTTTTGGGATTTTGAAGGGACGTTTTCGTATATTGGAGGCGACTCCTTTCTTTCCATTCAAAACCCAAGTTGATATAGTTCTTGCTTGTTGTGTCATCCACAATTATATCATGAGTGCTAATCCAAATGACGAATACTGAACAAGAATGTGGATGTGGATGATGAGAACGAGGTTGCAGCAGAGAATGAGTCATTCTACATTAGCCAAACAATAAGGGAGCAACGTGAGGAGAATCTCCAGTGGATTTGTTTGAGGGATAACATAGCTGCAGAGATGTGGGAGACTTATAATCATCATTAGGATTTAGTTGTGTCTGTGAACATATTTTTATGTTTATCCTTTTTTGCTTATATCAAACTATTTCGCTTGTGCCTATATTTACGTGAATTGTATTGTGAATGTCCTATTATTACACTGGTTTGCTTGATATGATGCTTGTTCTTTATATTAAATGTGTATGTATTATTATACTTGTTTACTAAAGCCTATGTTATTGTTTAAAAGGTATAGACTCAGATGGATATGAAGCACTGGACTCCTCCAACTCACTTTCTGACAGGAGTCCTAACTTGGAAATAGCAGTTGCGAAACAAAGAACAACCAAGGATAGGATTCATAAATCACATAAAGTGTGGTCTAAAAGCAACTTTGAGTTTCTTATTAATTTTTTAGTTGGACAAGTGCATGCAGGTATAAAGCAAGACAAGTCTTTCAAGAGGCAAGCATTTGTCACAACTGCAAATGCTGTGAATGCACAGTTCAATACTGAGTTCAACACTGATAATGTTGAAAGCCATTATAAGAAAACATTAAAGAAGAGAGTTGCAGTCATTAAAAAGGTACAAGACTTCAGTAGGGCAGGGTGGATTGAAGATGAGAAGATGATCACAACATCTGGACAAGTCTATGTTGATATCATAGTTGTAAGAAAGAAATATATTTTTTCTATTTTTTTCATTTTTTAAATATATTATCAGTTTAGGTTACATCTAACATATTTTAAATATAATCTTGCAGCAAATTCCGGAAGCTAAACATATTTTGAACACACGTATACCCCTTTACGAGGAGTTGCTCCTGATTTGTGGATCAGACTATGCTACTGGCAGTATGGCTAAATCTGCATTTGACAATTTTGGAGAAGATTTTAATAGAGAGGAGGCTCAACAATAACATTATGTAGACGAGAATACTCAGAATGCAGCTGATAGAGAGGGACCTTCTACCAACTATGCTACTGGTAGTCAGTCGAAAAGTAAACAACAAGCCTCTTTTTCAGAGAATACATCGAGGTCACATAAGCGCAAGGGCAAAACTGTTGATCAGAGGATGATGGAAGAGTTGATGATCAGCATGCGTCAAGTTGCATCCTCTCTTCAAACAGCTGAAAAGGATTCTTAGAAGAAAGCCGTGTATCAAACTTTGATGAAGTTCAAGGGGGAACGATTTAGTAAGCCTTTTCTAAAACTTACATGTAGGCGTTTACATGATGACGAGGTTGATGGCATAGCATTTGTTGATGGTATGAATGATGAGGACAGAATTGAGTGGCTTCATGAGTTTATGGATGATATAAGTATTTAGTTATATATTTTGTAATAACCAATTAAGTTAAACTATGTATTTAATCATCTTTTGAGTGGACTTTTGTATTAACCTGCTAATATGTCTTTTCTAATATATTAAATTGTCTCTGTAGTAGATACAAATCATCGTAATATTTATTATGATATTTGTACATATAGTGAAACTGAAGTCTCTTCATTTTTGGGTCTTTTTGTAAAATCTTATTAATTTTTAAAATTATTTCAATAATTTTAAAATTAAAATTATTTTACTACTCAAATTACTTAAATATTAATTATTTTCAAAAAATAAGTATATATTTCTATGTTTATTAAAAATTATTTTAGAATATAATAACAAAATTATATTAAATAAATCTGTAATTGATTATAATAAGTTATTTACATAGTCTGTTTTTTTTTATTTTTTCAAAATATTTATATTATATTAAATAATAATAATTAGTTAATATATATTTCTCTAATTCTAAATTTTTAAATTAAGTTTATTATATTTATGTATTTATTTATATATAAATTAAATATTTTTTGTAATATGCTAATTCTCAATTTCCTATAGTAAAAACTCATCTAAACACAAGAATTCAACAACTTATGGAATTGATCAATTCCATTTGTCAACCAAACAACGGAATTCAGAATTTAAGAATTGACCAATTCTCAATTCCCTATAGTAAATACTCATCTAAAAACTGTAATTATCTAATTATTTCAATTCCTTCAATTCCCTGGAATCACTCAATTCCCACGATTCCACGATTCCTAAAGCCGGAATCGAATTAAACGCGCCCTGAGAGGATTTCTTTGATTCCTCTGTCAAGAATCTACGGAAAACTAATTTAGTGGACCCACCACAATTCTTAAAAATTGAGTGGATTTCTATAAAAAATAGAAAGAGTGGATTCGAATCAAACAGGAAAATTAGGGAATTAGATTTTAATTCTTCAATTTCCTCAATTCTACAGTCCCAAAATGTCAATGATTTAGTTTTCCAGAAAATGTCAATGATTTGTTCCCGTAAAAACAAATAAGTCAGGTGTTTTCGTGAAAAAATACCTTCAAGGAGGGTGCCCTATATATATCTTAAGTCAGGGTTCCATTTGCAATTATCCCTATCGGTATCGGGTCACTACCCGGCTGATGCCCGAATCCATTAGGCACGAAATCAAAGCCCGAGGAAGCCAACACGGGAGGAAGGAGGCAGCGGGGGCAAAGAAATGGGCGGCGGCGGCGGGGGTTTCCGGGCAGGGGTGGAGCACTATCTGTACAGCGGCGATAAGAAGCACGTCCTTGCTGGCATCGCGATCATCTCTGTCGTCTTCGGCGCCCCCTGGTTCCTCATGAACCGAGGTACCATCTCATTTCGCCTTCCACGATTCGCTCTTTCAGATATTTTTTTTCTTTTCCTTTTTTGACTAATAGTAATATTTCATTCGTGGTTTCTGGTGTGCTCTGACTTCATTTGTGAAGAAAAAAAAAATCGATTTTTGTGACCCGTTGCGATCAATATCAGTGCAGGCGATCGTGTTTGTTCCTCTTTCGTATTTTCCCTATTGCCCGTTGCTGTTCTCTTTTATCCAGTCGTGTCCAGCTGCTATGGTTATTCTTTGAAATGTTCCGTGAGCGCCGTATTCTTAGAAGGAGTTTATTCCCATTCTATTTGATTGCTCAGTTCCAATTGGTTTTTAGGTTTTTTTGAACGCTGTAGAGGTACCGAGTCGTCTTTACAGTTTACTCAAAATCGTGCTTGGGATTCACAACGGAAGTTTCACGGATCACTTTATTCTCAAACAACACAAGAAACGAGAAGTAATACAAGATAAAAGAAAATAACAAGATAAGACAATGGGAGATCCACTATCAATAGATAAAGGCTTTTACAAGAGTTTACAGGAAGGACTTTACTCTTTCTTACTCAACTAAACTCTTTTTCCAAGCCTCGGCAACGCCTCCACCTTCAGAGAGAATCTCCAAAAGAGTACCACGAGGAACCACTACGAGAGACCACCGAGAAACACTAGAAAGATCCACACACGAGAGCCAACACTCTCTTTCTTTCTCTTCTCTTTATTTTCTCTATTCCTCTTTCTCTATTTCTCTCTAGTTCAACTTCTATACTACGCCACACATAAGCCCTATATATTATAGTATATTTATAGACTCTTATTGGGCCTGAGTTTTACTCAATTACAACTCCTAATAATATAAATCTAAATCCAACTTTGGATTCCTACTTTAACTCAAACTCTAATTAGAGTTTAAGACATCTAAAACTCAACAATCTCCACCTTGGTTTGAACTCAGGCGTTCCATCATCATGAATCTTCAGCCGTCATCTCTCATCCAGCTCCTGCCCCTGGGCTACTAGCTTATTCAGATAATTGCAAGACGCGAACTCGAGCCAACCTTGAATTTGCTCTTCATGTCTACAGTTTTGTACTTTTGGAAGCTTTTCGGATGACCTGTGTCTGCTGTTGTAGTAAAAGTAATTTGAGGAGACATCAAATTACTGCGAGTATCGTGCTTTCTCTTCACTACTGTAGCCATCAGAACTCCACCTGCAATGGTGTTCCCTATCAATCGATAAACATTGCCACACTTCTCACCTTTCATCAGGATTCTAATACCACGTGTCACCTTCATGACTCCATCTCTTGCTGAATAATTACAGCCTTTTGAGTCCAGTACACCAAGTGAAATTAGATTCCTTCGCATCTTGGGGACATGCCTCACCCCAGTAAGAGTTCGAATCGCTCCATCAAACATCTGGATTTTGACTGTTCCCACACCGACAATCTCACAGGTTGAATTATCGCCCAACCAAACAGTACTTTTCTTCTTATTCTCCTCATAAGAAGTAAATCAATCCTTCCTGGAGCAAATATAATAAGAACTACCAGAATCTAAAACCCACTTACCAGAATTGTCGATTTCTGCGGATATTGTAAGAACATCTCCATCCGCACTATTATCAGAAGTATCATCCACTATTGTCGTCGTCATATTGGAGGACTTTATCTTCCTACGTTCAGGGCAATACCGTCTAATATGACCATACTTCTTATATGAATAGTATTGTACTTTCGCCTTCAATTTTGATTTGGACCGTTGTTTCACTCTTTTAATTTTCCTCTTTCGTGAGCCATCAATCCTTCACAAAACTCCATATTAATATTTGAGTTTATTCTTCTTTCATTAAAAAGAAGACTAGTTGTCACATCTTCCATCTTGAGAGTTTCTTTACCATAAAGAATTGTGGTCACAACATGATCGTACGAAGCAGGAAGAGACATCAAAAGAATCAGCGCCTTATCGTCCTCTTCAAACTTTACATTAACTTTCAGCAAATCATTGATAATCTTATTGAAAGTATTTAGGTGATGTAATATAGTTGTACCTTCGCTCATACGCAGTCCGTACAACTGTTGTTTTAGATAGAACTTGTTCGTGAGGCTTTTTGACATGTACAACTTCTCGAGTTTTGTCCAGATGTCCATCGTCGTCTATTCGTCAATGACATTGTACAAAACCTCATCAATCAGGCTTAGAATAATTAAATTCAATGCCTTTTGATATATCTCCTCACAGTCTTCATTGCTTATCTTGACCGGCTTCTTTTCTTTTCCCTCAAACGTCTTTTGTAGACCTTGAAAAGTAAGAACCGCCTTCATCTTCTTTTACCATAAGGCAAAATTTATCTTGCCGTCAAACTTCTCTATCTCGAGTAAGGACTTTGCCATCTTGGTTGTTTGCTTCTAGGCTCTGATGCCAATTGTTGGGATTCGCAGCGGAAGTTTCACGGATCACTTTGTTCTCAAACAACATAAGAAACGAGAAGTAATACAAGATAAAAGAAAATAACAAGATAAGACAACGGGAGATCCACTATCAATAGATAAAGACTTTTACAAGAGTTTACAAGAAAGACTTCACTCTTTCTTACTCAACTAAACTCTTTCTCCAAGACTCGGTAACGCCTCCACCTTCAGAGAGAATCTTCAAGAGAGTATCACGAGGAACCACTACGAGAGACCACTGAGAAGCACTAGAAAGATCCACACACGAGAGCCAACACTCTCTCTCTTTATCTTCTCTCTATTTTCTCTATTCCTCTCTCTCTATTTCTCTCTAGTTCAACTTCTATATTACGCCACACATAAGCCCTATATATTCTACTATATTTATAAACTCTTATTGGCCCTGAGTTTTACTCAATTACAACTCTTAATAATATAAATCTAAATCCAACTTTGGATTCCTACTTTAACTCAAACTCTAATTAGAGTTTAAGACATCTAAAACTCAACATGTTTTACTGGTGAAATTTTATTAGGAACCTGACAGTGATTCATGCTTGTAGGAACCTTTAATTTCGCTTCTGTCAATTGGCTGAAAAGAATAAATCCATTAATGAGTCATTCCTTGTTTGGAAATGACAAATTTGGGGATTTAGAGTTTTAAATGGTTGGGAAATGTTATGTGAGAACTGAAAATCTCTTGCAGTAGGAATCTCAGCTATACTTGGACATGCTTTATCCAATTCAGTTTGTTTATTTTGAATTTCGTTTTGGTTTATATTGGCATGGCTTCATGAATTTACAGTTGTGTTGGGTGTTTGACTGGCCATGGTAGGCCCTAGCTACTGGGTTGACCTAATTAGCTTAATGCCAAAAGAATAAAAAACAATCTCTTCCATATCATTCCTTGGAATCTTCAATTTCATTCTCTCCCCTAGTCTTAATATTGATGTCTAATGGATCCATTTCTCATTCAGATTTAGTAATTTTTTTATACCAATTGTTGGCTGCATCTATTTCCCTGTTGATATAATGAATTAGATGAACATGAACTTTTGATGCATAAGCCACAAACACGAACCTTTGATCGATACCCACAATCACGTGTCATGACATCAATGGTGCCAAGCTTTGTTGCTTCATCAGAAGATCTTTGGTATCTTCAGGTATGAGATTCCAATAGTTGTTGGAGACATTAAGAAGACTACAGGCTTGGTATTTATAGAATTTCCATGGAAGTTAACAGAATTTAGAACATAAACAAGTGCCTACTTTTACTTGTTTTGTGTTGATTTAGAACATAAACAAGGTTTATGCTCAAAAAAAACAAAACATAAACAAGCTACTTTTAGTTGTTAGATGTTGATTTATAATATAAACTGTGATGGTTTAGAAGATAAATTATGAAAATTATGATGATTTAGATTATATGCACATGACAACTTTTAATTGTTAGATGTTGGAGCTTGAAATGTTTCACAGATTCAAATGAGGCTGAGCCTCAAAAATAATCCAAGAGATTGTATTTGGCTCATTCAACAAAATTTCCAATTTAATTTGGATGCATATTTTGATATGCATATGTATTAGGCTCAAAGTAGGTAACTAATTTAACTAAATCATGCATACAGTGTGTTGAACATATGGATAACAAAATTATGCCTGTAATATTATACTTAAATCTAAGTAGGACCAGACCATGTTGCTAAAACTATTTGCAGCAGTTCAGAAAATCCCTATTGCAATAAAAACTAGTTAAGCTTTCTATGGAATTGGCATCCTTGGAACTAGCTTGAAATTGAACCTATTTTAATCTGAATTTTGCTATTAAATTATGGGTTAAATCAGATATGTATATGGGTCTAAATCAAGGTTTAAAAAATTGGCTAAAACATTTTGGCCAATACTTTTGATTTCGATTTTTAAAAATATATTATTTATATTCATATATTATATTTTTATCATAAAAAATATTTAGCCTAGTTGGTTAAGAGCTTGATCCGGAATGAAGATAGCCTGGGATTGAATCCTAGCTTTTGCAAATTTTTTTTTTCTTTCATATTTTAAGCAATTTTTTTTACCAAATTTTTTAAACAATTATATATATATATCTCGTTTTTTCAAATTTTTTTAATATGTTTAAATCTAAAATCAAATTTTAGTCAAAAAAATTAAAAAGTGATTTGACCGAAGGTGAAATGAATTAGTTTCAGCCGAAACGGATCGAAACGATCAAAATGTATCGATCTCAGTAGGTGCCGAAATCAGTTCCGAAATCAAAACTTAAAACCTTAGTCTAAATTTACTCGAAAACCCAAACTTGAATCCTGGCTTAGTGGTTGTTAGGTGGAACTTTATTTAGACCAATAATAGGTGTTTGTCTCAATCCGGTCCTGGTTTATTGTTTGAGAGGATGTAGTTTAGATATGGACTCTGGCCCATATGGGTTTGGCCTGATTCCATGCAGGTACTTTTGACATCTCCAATTGACATCTCCAACTTCCAATCTATTTATTCTAAGATGAAATCAAACAAATTGTTCTGCCAATTTTGTAGGCATCTAAAGGAAGCCAACTTAGAGCATCTTGTCACCAGCACTCGTTGTTAAAATGCTAGTATTGTAATCACCTTATTACAAAATTATGTAATAATAATACTATTAAGGACCTGCTTCTTGTAGATGAAGCACATTACCTGAGTAACACTATATATTCTCACATATATTTGTTAGTTAGTAAAGTACTCTAATTGTTTCCTGTCATATACTATTTTTGTTATTATTATTAAATAGTCATTCTCATTAATTCCCCCTCCATCTGCATTGTGCTCTCTTGATTTTCCCATTTGTGTTCAGCTTTATTCATAGCACATAACTATAATGGAAAAGGGCAATTAGTCTGATTTTGCATTTGAAAGAAAGTCTAGAATTCTCAAGTCTCTTTTCTTCATTAATGTAGTGATTATTCCTCCAGTATATAACATTTAACTATTGTGTATTTCTATATTGTCCATAGAAGATTTTTTGAGGGGGCCCCTTGACAATTAAATAATCCCTTGTCCTGTCCGAATAACTTGGTTCTCTTCACATCTTGCACATGTCGTCCCCTTTCCTATATTGGCATTAAAACTTTGTTGTGATATAATATATGATAGGAACGATAGTGTAGGTCCTGAGTTCAGTCTCAAAATTACTAGTACCTATTGCAGTGTTTGTTTGTCTTTCTAACTCTTTTCTGTTGCATGTAGGTTGATCCTTTTAAAAAGAACCATATATAATTGTATGAGGACTTGATTGAAACAATGGATCTGTAGATAGTGTTTGACAATGCAAGCAAAGTTGCTAGTAGCCTAGTACTCTGGACCATGAGCCTTTCTACTTCTCTTAACATTTTTGTATTCATAGCTGCATAATCTCCACATGCCATTGGATTAGAGGTCTTGAACTTTTTTAATATAAACCACTGGGTTGTGCCAGGTTAGATGGATTGAATGAAAGGTATAAAGATTAGTTTATATAACATGCTTCGTATCTTTCTTGTTTTCCTCATCCCTCTCATCCGTCCTCATCAATACTTTCTCCTTTGCATCTACTGTCTGGTCCAATAGGGAATTGCAAACCTGGGATAGAATGAATCTGAATTTTACAGAAGCATAGAATAAAGAGAGTAGCTGTTTCAGAATTGGTATTGCCGGTCCAATCCATTATAGATATTCTCAGAACAAGGAAATCAGCCCTCATCATTGGTTATTGTTGTGTTTGACAGTGGATAACTGTTCTCTGACAATTTGAGGTAATTTTGCTAGTTCTCTGGAATTAGAGGCTGAAGAAAACCTCCTTGTCCAACATGTCATTGAAGGGGAAGTACCTTTCTAGATGCTTGTAGTTTGTCATTTCTAATTTTGTGTTTCTTGCACAACCAAGTGAAATGCTTCATGTTACCGGAGAAAAAGATATGTATCTAATTTCCATGCATTTCATTCATGATTTAATGACTATAACTGTATCTTGGTCACGATCTATCATTATAAATTACTGGTTACTTATTTATCATTTCTAACAAATAATTGTTTTGAAAGCTTTGTGAAATGATTCCTATTGCTAAGGGAAACTTATGTGGCCAATCATAGTGGACTTCGTGAATGGTTCAGCAGGTTTAACTGTATCTGCTTGCTTTGACAACCACATGAATATTTTGATGTAGTTCCAATTGCACCAACCCTCTTGGGCTTCATTCAGGAAACCAATCTGCTCTTTCATTTTCTTCTGGATTTTTTGTAGGAGCAAAACACCAATCCCATCAAGATTACATGGAAAAAGCTGACACAGCCCGGAGGGAGAGGCTTTCTTCTGGTCAACCATCTCTGGGAGATAATACGAAAACTGCATGAGTTGGGAATCATTTTTATCTTCAATTACTGCTTTGACTGTTGCATTGTAAGCATCTCTTGGTTTAACATTATGACAAGTGAAATCCAGTGATCACAAAGCCAATGATTTCCAGTTTGTCTGATCAG
Organism: Trichopus zeylanicus subsp. travancoricus; assembly: GCA_005019695.1. Taxonomy (NCBI): domain Eukaryota; kingdom Viridiplantae; phylum Streptophyta; class Magnoliopsida; order Dioscoreales; family Dioscoreaceae; genus Trichopus; species Trichopus zeylanicus. Next base: position 332,076 of record RXID01021370.1, read on the forward strand.
GATAAGTATTGCCACACTGATTGTATAATTTCCATGTACTGTTTGACACTTTGCTTGCTTGGAAGGCGAATTCTGCAGTCTTTCCCTTTTTTATCTTTTTAGTCCTTGCAATATTTGAATTTTACTTGTGGTCACTATTTGATTCTTGATCTATGGGTCTGTTTCAATGGAGAGTAGCAAATGTGATGATCGCGGAATCAAACCTAATCGGTATTCATGCTGGTCATGATCATGGCATTTGTGGGAGATGAATCGTGATCATCATGCTTTCTCCTCTCAATCCAAACTGTTGGCAGCAGTGGATTAAAACTCGAAACAAAATTAGAGACACAAAATGATGAATGAAAACTTTTATAGACTAAAAAGTTTTGTTTCTACTCAGTTATATGTTATACAAATTCAATTTTTTTGAGCTTTATTGATGATGTGGAACTGAATCATTATCTCATGAAGATCCTATTAAATCAGACTAACAATTATCATTATTATCATCAAGGTTTTCCCTCAAGCATCTCAACCTCACAGTCAGGATCCCTTGGTACCCGATGGACACTGGAAGACAGGGTCGTTCTTTTATTAAGGGTGCATGTGCAATTCCAAATCTTTCAAATTAGTCCTGATCTTGTTGAATTTGCAACGTAGGTAGGGGAGTTGGACTGAGGTGTATGAAGGGCTGACATTTGCTACCCGGCGGCGAGGAGCAGCGCATGAGGTGCCATTGGCTCAGCCAAGAAGTGCATTCAAACTAGGGCCAAAGTCCGCTTGCAAGAACTTGAGACGGATTGAAGTCCATTAAAATTCGCTAATTTTTATATCAAGTCTGTTTAGGATTTGCTCCGTTTAATTTATATTATGTCTGTTAAGTCCATTAAAATTTATCAATATTTATATTTATTGCTTTTAATGATATGTTAAGTATTTAAAAATAAATTAACATATCTCATTAGTAGAGTAGTGATTAAATGTATTCTCAATAGGTCTCGAACAAATTTTTTTAAATAAATTTAAAATCTAACGAACTGTTATTAAGATTTGTTAGGTATTTTGGATAAATTTTAAATAGATTTTTAATGACCTCAGCCCTTGAGTCCATTGAAGCGGCCGTTGACGGCCCTAACTCAAACAATTGGGTAGCAATATAGATACCAATCCTAGTGATTGTAATCATCACATTTGCTACGCATATTCAAGAAAATCCGAACAACAATCTCATTTATTTTGGAGGAGAGAATTCATCTTAGAACCGAATCTATATCATTGACAAAGATTGGCATTACAACAAGAAATATTTGATTCATCAGTGTTTAACAACAACAAAAAAATCTTGCATGAGCCCCATCTTTTCTTATTGATTCTTGTTTGGTGCAGAAAAATTCTACAACTTATTCAACCACGACGACAAGCATAACAAGTAGAACAACAACAAAGTGCTTCTCCATAAGAACATAATATCAGGTTGTGAGGATTGGAGGGCGCCTGATAGAGTTCTTCCCCTTAATAGAACCATTGGTGTCTGGAAAGATGCCGTCCGCCGTCAACTCCGTAAGCTCTCCAGCCTCCGACACCCTCACCGGGAACGGAAGCAGATGCCCGGGAAGATCCACAACCTCATCACCAGTGTACATCTCCCACAAATCCCCGGCAATCTGCTTAACAGTCCTCACACACTGCAGTCTCTCTGGTTCAAGAAACACAGGAGCTAGCCACGGCTCGCAGAACCTTATAAAATGCTCATACCACAGGGACATTCGGTAGCCATAAACAATGCCCCGAGCACGCCCTTCATTCTGATTCAGATGCATCGGCTGGTAGGCGCCTTGCGCAATCTCGGTGTCCCGGCCTCCCTCCAGTGATCTCTGGTTCAAGTTCGCAGAGCCAACTATGACATACTCGTCGTCCACTGCATTCATCATAAGAAACAAATTATTCAGAACTAAACATCATGTGTCAAATACATACAAATCTAAATTTTTTCGAACGTTTACCGATCATGAGCTTGGAATGCACATAGATGAGGAAACGGCGGTTTGTTTGTGCTCTCCAGTAGTCACCCTCCGGCTCGGGTTTCTCCTCCGCCACGTACTCGCCTGGAGACACTGTTTCCCTGTTCCCCAAACAGAAGAAGTTCAGGTAATCACAAGGATGAGCATTCTCCAGATCTGCTTCTTCAATGGCTTCTGCTACAATCTTGTACATCATCTCCATTGTCAATCTATTCCACCGCAAGATAGCCTGCACTGTTTCATCCTCTGGCTCGCCTTCAGGCCACATTGGCGTGATGATGTATGCAGCAAATCTTTCTCCATTTCTTATCTTGCTTGCTATCTTGAGAGCTATCTCTACTGGGATCAGGTTCAGGCAACCACTGTCCTGGTCCTCCTTCCATGCAGCAGAGCCTCCCATGAAGTACTGGTTTTCGATGAAGATGAAGTGCTTCGCCCGCCTTATCGCCTCAACATAGCCTGAGTGGATGCTCTGATCAATTGTCAGATCCTTTCCGCTCGTTAAGCCCATCTTGGCAGCCTCTGATGGTCTGGAAGGAAAGCCGACCACAGAGGCATCGTCAATAGATCGAAAGATTTGAACATGCCATGATTCTTCAGTGTTGGAACCCGAGGGTAGCGGGAATATCTCCGGCCACTCCCGGAGGTTCAGCAAGGAGTTTTTCATGTGTTCTGGGGCTTGCTTCTTCCACCTCTGCTCGAAGTTCTCGAGAACATCCCATGCCACCGGGCCTTCGAGCTTCGAGTGCACGTCATGCCATGGCTCCCGCGGGCCGCCATGGCGGAGGTCAGCTTCGGGGAAGTTCTTCTGCTGGAAGTCATTGAGATAGATAGTGTCAAGGTGTTTGAACAATGTATGGTTCTCATCGTCGTATCTTCCATCACAGAGGTCAATTCCGCCGACAAAACTAACAACTCGACGAGCTGACTCACAGCCTCGATAACTGGCCGGAGCGTCTAGTGACACAGTCTTCTGGTGGTGGGTGAAGACTGTCTCAATCTCGGCCTGCTGTACAGCTGTGAGGGATGGGTCAACATGCCGAGGGCACAAGAAGCACTTCACCTTACTGCCTTCGAAGAACTCCCGGGTCTCCTCGTCGTGAGTCTCCATCAGTCCTGCATTTCCTAAGAGGGAGACAGACGTGATGTCCTGCCAAACCATCACCAAGACCACCACTCCTTCCTCTGCCTTCCTCTTCAGCAAGTCCCCAAGAGTCACGCCCTCTGCTCCGGCGATCATTCGTTTCTTGTCACGAATAAGAGTGATCGTCACATTGACAGACCAACCGGCGACGTAAATGAAGTGCTTGGCTTCATTTATAGCAATGTAGACATCTTCCCAGAGTCTCGGAGGCTTGTACTCCTTTCCATCGGAGAGAAGAATCCTCGGCTGGAAATTATCGGAGAGGTGAGAATTCTGATAGAGTGTGACTTGACAACCTGTTCTTTGCGGGAAATAGGCGTTGGGGATGCCGGAGAATTCAGGGAGCTTGACACCGACATTCCAGCATGGGTCGGCAGTCACGTCAGAGAACTTCAGGAGGATGTGGACCTGTGCTTTTTTCACCCTGGAGCCTTCATCAGAGTAGAGATCATACCATCCTTGGATGGGCTTCCCCGTCAAGACTTCAGATATTGGTAATCGGGCGCGACCCAGGACCTTTGCACTCACTGGAAGTTGGTTCTTGACGGATATGGTGACAGAAGAACCCCAGTGTGCACAGTATATGCGGAAGGACTCGTTCCAGACCGGGTTCTTCGGGTGCAGGTTAATCTCTTTGGTTCTTGCTACCCTTGCAATGCCGATGTCTACGGTTGCATAGAGTTTGGTGTGACGAAGCAAGTCGATGTGCAGTGCCTCTTCTGCCTTTTCTGTAGCCTGTTGCCATTAATGTAATATTGCATTATATGTGAGTTGTAATAGATTAATTTCATATTAAATATTAAATAAATAAAATTTAATATATATAGTAAAAAAATTAATATAAATGATATAGTCCCCTCACCCCTACCCCCAAGTGGATACTAAGAGGCTTTTTGCATCGATTTCGAATTTGAAATTGTGGAATCAAAAGAATTAAGTGGTTCCGGAGATTTGAAAGAATTGAAAAAATTAAATAATTTTCGTGTCTAAATGAGTATTTTTTGAATGAAATTGAGATTTTATAAATTCATAAATTCTAAAATTTCGTTATTGAGTTGACAAATGAAATTGATCAAGTAGAAAATATTTTATTTATAAATAATTAAAAAATATAATAATATTAATATTAAATATATAAAAATAATTAAAAAAAATAAATATTTTAAAAAAGCCAAACACACCACGTTTTCAAAACCCTACCTCAAAATCAAAAACCCTGACCTTAATCTAAATTTAAATACTAACAAATTTAACAAAAATATACTAGAAATAAAAAAAAGCAATAGTCGACCACAGCGGAGCGAATGCATGCGCAGAGCAGCGCGGGCAGCGGCAATGGCGGGAAAGGGCATGAGTGGGCACGAAGCAGCGCTAGCGCCGATGGCAGGCACACGGGTGGCATTAGTGAGGGCGTGGACACAAGCGGCACGTGTTGGCGGTGAGTCGGCACAAATCGGAGCAGGTCGAGCAACGAGAGAGACAATAAAGGTCGCACTGCGCTCCGCCACCACCGCTCTATGCGCACCGCCCTCCGCCACCACCGCCACTCTCACTCTCGCGTGGGAATTCAGTAGGAATTCAACTGTAGGATCCATGCCAATTTTCTTTCCCACCAAAACACAGGAAATTGAAAACCGAAATCCAGAACAGTAGAAAATCAACCGATTTCTTTAATTTCGGAATATAAAATTGAACCAAACCCAATAATACAGGAAATTAACTTTTAACTCCTTTAATTCTGCATATTCTGGATTTCATGAATAGAACCAAACAGACCCTAAGGACAAATATAATAGGTGCAGGGGAATTATACAGAAAGGCTCATGGCAATACCGAAAAAATGAGCTCAAGCAAGATAGCATTCCAACATACCCGAACGACCATTCCGAGGAGGGAATGGTGCAGGTGATCAGCTTCAATGATGGTGACATCCAGTACCCCGTGGATAAGCTTGGAATTCTCGGCCGCTTCCTCCATTGGCTCTTCTTCTGCTTCTGCTTCTCTTCCTTGCCTTAGATATGCACCAAATATCTCCTCAAATGACAACTTCTAGGCACACAGGGTTCACCCATTCGCCTGCCTCTTTATACCTATGGTGCTTTGACATTGGTTGCCACTAAAAGAAGATATCCACGAAGATGCTTCCCTGATGACTAAACCCATTACATGCGGAAAACTATTACTTATGGGGTAGTTTAGCAAGGAAGGAAGACGTTGGACCATGCTTTTAACAATGCACAACCCAAACTGGGGGAGGTGATTTGAAATTAGCTTTCTTTGTGTGAAGTATGTTGCTTGGATTGGGTGAATTCGTTGAACAACTCCATTGAGGAATTAAACTATAGACATAAGCACCTTCATATGTACTTAACCATGCCTCGTAGCATGTGATCCTTTGGAGCAGGTAAAAAACCCTGTTATATGGCAACAGCAATGTTGAACAAAGGCAGAAATATTTGATTCAAACTCAAGTTTAGTTTGGTCTCAGCAAAGTTCCAGTCCTTGTCAAAGTTCCAATTGTCCCAAGATCCAACCAAATCCACTAAGTTCTAGACTTCTTGCATAAAAATAAAGAATTAGTTGTGTTGTCACAATAGAATATCACTTCATAGGTTATTGGCAATAGGTGATATAGCATGATGCAGTAGATATGTAATGGCAAAAAATTACTACTGTCTCTGCTTTTACAGTGTAAAACTATGTCGTAACATTCGAGTAATGATGTTCATCAAAAGATTCAAGTGAAGTGGATACCAAACCAATCAGGTTATCGATCACAAACAATGAGAAAGCACGAGAAAACGGGGATCACTCATGTGATGGATAAGTGCTTTCCTATCCAGCTTTCCTGGCCACAGAAATGTTTCAATTGCCTTGGCCCAGGAACCACAATGCGCATGGTGAAACAGTGGAAAAAAAAATGGAATTAGAGGGAGAACACAAGTGCCTCTGGTCCAGTGAAAGGAAATGCTGTCTTCATCGGTCAATAGGAGAGGCCATTGGAAGTGGAAGAAAGAACCTGCAAACAGTATCTACAGCGTTCAAGATTTTTTGCAATTTGCTGTGCCATGAGTTTGGTTCAGTAGGGATGCAGAACTCTTTTGTGCAGAAGTAAAATAATATGAACTAGTACTATTTCTAGGCATATGGTCTCGTTTGGTTTGAAATTAAAATCAAGATTATATTTTTTATAATTTATTTTTTTATTATAAAATTAATATTATTTATTTTATATTATTATTAAATTAAATTATTATAAAAAAATTTAATTTTATAAATTTTAAATTATTAAAGAGTTATTTTTAATAAAAATATATTAATTTATAAAAATAATTCACCGATTTTGATTCTGATCTAATTTCGAATCACATGAGACATGATGTTTTCTTAGTGCTAGAATCATTTCTCCCTTTAAATCATAAGGCACTTCTTATTATCATGTTAAGTGTGATGAATTGTCTTTACATTAATTTAAATTTTTAAGATAATTTGACGGGAGATTAAAATTATTCTTAAATGAATACTTATCTTTACTTTCGGATATTGTTCAAGCTTTATTCCCGGAACATCTGTTGTAAACTCAAAATGATCGACGGCCCACCGGCCCGTCCGGCGTGTCCCACGTGTTCAATCCGAGGAATCCGTCAACGAGAAACTCAAATCGCGCCGGCTGCTCAAAATCTCGCCAATAACTCGCTGAAGCTATTCCCGAAATAGACCCCACAAATAGAGCACGAACCACCTTTTTTGCCCTCTCTCCAGTCTTCCTCGTGCGGTCCCTTATTTTAGTCCCCAAAATGCCCCTTATTATGTATGTGCAGTTTTTATTATTTGAGTTTTTAAGCCGTAAATCACATAATTTATTATATTTTTTAAAAAAATTGACTATCTTATTATTATTATAAAAAATTATTCATCTTATATTATAAATGTATAAAAAATTATCTCAATTATAATATTTAAAAAATATTTTATTTTATATTAATTTTATTGATTAAATTAATATAAAAGATCAAATTATTTTTATTTGACGGACAATTAGTTTATAATTATCAGAAAATTAGTTTGATAAAATTACATTTTAAATTTTTAGTTTGATAAAATTAAATAACTGATTTTTCATAAAAACTAGAACAAGAAAAAAATTTATATTAATTTAATAGTTATTCAAACTTAAATTAAATAGAAATCATTTAGTCTTGTATATTAATTTTAATTAATAAATCGGATTAAAATAAAATATTTTTTGAATATTTTAATCGACGTGAATTTTTATAAATATATAATATAAGATGATAGTTTTTTACTAATAATAATAAAATAGGTAATTTCTTGTTAAAACTCTTATTATTTATTTTTTTAAAATTTGACATCTTTTTTTCGTATTTTCAATTCTATTTCATACACTATTTTCATTTTGATATGTTCGATCACCATAGCAAAAATCATGCATATACAGTGGTAATTATTGAATAAATTTATATATTTATTAATGATTATAAGCCATATATTTTTTTTTATTAGATAACAAGAGTAGAAAACAATACAATCGAAATTGTATTGTCCAGACCTTAATTGACATCTGTCAGACTACTTAACTATTGTTTAAGAATCCAATTATAACGTTTTCTTCTAAAAAACTGCTTAACCATGTGATTAATTATATTCTGAATATAAATTTATAATCATCAACATGTCTTCCCATAATGGCCCCGTCGGTTGTCAACATCGAGCATTCTTTTCTCTCTCTAAAAATATTTTCTTTTTCTCTCTCTCTCTCTCTCAAACCCATTGACCATCCACTTAGATCATGATACAGTCCTCGTCCATAAAATACATGTCACACCAACGAGGGGAGGAAAAATTCGATTTAAAAGAGGTATTTTTAAGTTTCCGCCCATACAATCCTCTCGTCGATTTGAGACATTCTAAATTACATATTTTTCAACAAAATTTAAAAATTATATATATATATATATATACAAAATTATATTTTAAAAATTTAAAAAATATATATCTACTAAAATATTATTAAACAATATATTTTTTAAACTTAAAAAATTACAATTTTTTTGGGTTATTAAATATGTTGAAAAAATTGTTTGAGTATATATTTATTATTTTTTCTAAGCAAATAAGAATTTACCATTAATAAATCTTGTCATCAAAATAGGAAATAAAAAAAATACAAAGTTATATCTTTACAAAACAGTCTCTACTAAAAACAGCCAAGATTTCAGAGTAAAGTAAATGTTATTAATCAAAGATGAAAAACTTTTGTATTTATTTTGAAAGATCCAGAGATTTTTCTCCTTCAAATAACACTAAAGTAGAGATTAAAAAAAAATCATATCTTTAATTTTGCAAAACTTTTGCTTTAAACTTCCTTGTCATTTAGATCATAAATTTGATATAGAGTGTGAAACGTGTGTACTTTCAAGTATATATTTATTATTAAAATCAATAATTTTTGAAAAATATTATCTAGTTCGATGTCATTTAGTTTGAAATGAAAAAAACAAAAATATTCTTGACCTGATTAGAGGAGATTTTGGTGGTTTAATTATTGTAAAAAATTTCTCATCGAGTTGAAAAGTTTATTTCAAATTAAATTTTAACCTAAAATTAAAAAAATAATTATTTTACACATGACATATTTTGAATCCGTTTTGACACTATCTGAATTAGATCTAGGACTCAATTTAAATTAAATTTAAAGTATGATATGAATCAAATTTAAGATCTATTTTTACTCATATTCATCTTTATATCATCCTTAACCAAATTATGACTATTTTCATCTTTTTATTTTAATTTAAATGATATTAAATCACATATTTTTTTTAAAATATTTTAAATTATAACCTTAAATTTACACTTAATAAAATTTTATAATATATCTAGTAACTCAAAAATATGTATGTTTTAAATTTTGAAAAAAATATATAATTTGACAAAATTTTGAAAAATTATATATTTTGAAAATTTAAGAAAATTATATATAATATTTATTTTAAAAATTATTTTAAAATGATTTTGTTACCGTTTAGCAAAACAATGTTCGGCTGATGGTAGTGCTTGATAAGGAAGGCAAGCCAACTCAAGCGGCAGGAAACCTCCCAATCTCCACGAATCAACACGCTTCTGCATAAAAAGAAGGGCATTTTCGTGATTCGGCAAATACAGGAGTACGAGGGCTCCTTAGCTGCACCTCACATCAACAGCTGCAACAGCACCGACCCCATCCACCCACCAGCCCGAAGAATTGAGGGTGGAGAAGAAGTTGAAGAACGCAGAAGCAAAAATAGGAAGGGTAATGGCAGAAATGCCCCTCTGCAATCGAGGAGAGAGAGAGAGAGAGCGCACGCTCGATCGAGTATTGTTGTGGTGGAGGTGGGAGGAACAACCAAAGAAGGGCCTCCACCATCCAACCCCTCTAGGGCATGTACCTTGTAATGCATGCATACATTGGTCAGGGTCAGAGTCGTAGAGAGAGAAACAAGAGGTGGGGAAAGAGAGAGAGAGAGAGAGAGAGAGGGGAAGGAACCTTCCCTTTCTTCTCCTCTTCTCATCTCTTCTCTTCTCTCTCTACCCACTTTTATTTCTCTTCCATTATCTCTTCTTTCTCTTGTCCTAGTCTTTCTCCTCTTCTTCTTCTTGAACAAAGGGGATGATGAAGAAGGGGAGGAGAGCTGGGGTGGAGGTTTCTCCTCCTCTTCCTCCTGCTTCTTCTTCTAGGCCTGGTGGGGAGGAGGAGGCCAAGGCTAGGTTGAAGTTCCGGGGCCTCTTGCAGGATTACCAGGAGTTGCTCGAGGTCAGATCTAGTTCTTTCTTGTTTCTTTTTAATTTAATTCTTGTTGGTTTTGGTAGATCTAGGGTTTTGCTTGTTAGCTTTGGTAGATCTGGAGGTTTGTTGATTTCTTTAGGGTTTTTCTGTTGTTTTGCCTGATTCTAGGTTTTAGGGATCATGGATATGTTTCGCTGGAAGATTTCTTGTTGTGGTTTTGCCCCAAAATTTAGTTGTATTTTGGGATTTTATAGGGCCAAAAATTTTGTTTTTGTAGATCTTGAATGGATTAGAATTAGGGCCACCAAATTTTTGGGAGATATTTTGAATTTGATCTTAATCAGTTCTTTCCTGTGAAAGCCCTCTTGTTAACATGGTTATGAACTCTGAACTGTGAATTCCTATTGCAGGAAACTGAAGCTAAGAAGAAGAGATTGCAGAAGGCAAAGCAGAAGAAACACAGGCTCTTGGCTGAAGTCAAGTACTGTTTCTTACTCTTTGCATTACTGGTAATCAATTTCGTTTTGCTATTCAAAATTTCGAATTGACATTGTATTTCATTGATTGATGATTCAGGTTTTTGCGGAGAAAATACAAGAGTTTATTGAAAAACCCGACAAAGAAATCCTCCTATACATTGAAGAAACAATCTCACAGGATACCAGTCCCATCTGTTCAAACCAATTCACAACAAAATCTACTTAGCCAGACCGAAGAAGTTCCTCTGAAAGATAAGAATGGTAGAGTTAGAGAAGATGGAGCTCCGAGCACTTCTGCAGTTTTAGATTTGAATGAAGCCTTCTACCCGGTAATCATTTGGATTCTCCTGTTAGTTCGACTATGCAATGCAAACTACAAAGGAATAGCATATTATTGAACATGTTTGATTTTGATTGCAGAATAGTGAGGAACCGGAAGAGTTTCAGATGGAGCAGAAGCAGGATCCCTTGAGAACGGAGAAGTCGACGAGGGATTCAATGGAACAAGAAGCGATTGCAAACGAGCTTAAGCTTTCAATCTGCAGAGATGTAGGTACAAGTTCACGCCGATTGGGCAAGAGGAAGATTTCATGGCAAGATCAAGTAGCTTTGAGAGTATAAACTTTGTATCTCTGAATTATGTGTCAATGTAAGCCCTTGAATTGAATTACTTGTTTCTGTCGAGTTTTATTTGGATTGTATAGGAAAAGGAGAATGCTTAGGTTCCTGTCATACAATAAACTTCACAAAATTTGTTGAAAATTATGTAAGCTCTCTAATAAAAGAAAGTTCCTTCTTGTGATTGAACTGCAAGTTTTAAACAAGAATCTGATTTGTTCAGAAATGTGAATGTATTTGTTGCGTCACAGTGATTTCAATTCTTGAAAACATGTTGAGAAGATGTTCTCCATCTTATGTTTTCTTCTTCTTAAGCTAATGGAGAAGAGCTTTAGTCTCGAATAAGTGCATCTTTCTATATGTTCTTGATTTCAATAAGGGATGGTGCTTTTGCTGTAATCTAATCTAAATTGTGAATCATTATGAACACAACTGCTGAAGGATGGGCGCGTTGCTGTTATCTGTAAATCATCATAAATGAAAGCCAAATCATTCAATTCCTCTGCTCTGGTTTGTAATTCATCCTCTGTAATTTGAATTTGCACAATTGAAATCTCCATGAATGAATGCAGAGGATGCTTTTGCAAGCAGAGAGGGTGTGTTCTATGTACATTAATGGCGTAAGAGTTCGGAACACAACTTATGTACAAGTTGATTTCCTATGGAAGGAGTACCAAAGCTTTAAATGTATGGATTGATATGAGACGAGTAATCCCGAATGCCGGCTCCCTCCCACCCCATCCACTCCTCCCACAAGTCCCAGCTCAAGTCATCGTCATTGTTATCCCATGTCTCGTGCGCTTCTCGCTCTTTCGGTTCCCTCAAACTTCCAATCACAATCTGCAAAACCCAACAACAAATATTGTCAATCAATTGCTCATAGAGACTTGATTTCCTGTCCGTCATTCCAAGGTTATGACTCTGATTCACAATTCTTTCATGCAAACGTACGAACCTCATAAGCTTCATTAATCCTTTGGAACTGAACCCCACAATTGCTCCCCTTGCACACATCCGGATGATACTGCAGGGCAAGCCGGCGGAACGCCTTCTTGACCTCCTTCTCCGATGCGTCGGGCTGGACTCTCAGCGTCCGGTACTCCTCCGTCAACCGCCCAGAGACCGCGCCCCGCGCCCCGATCCCCTTTCTCTTGCCATTCCCTCTTCCTTGCATCCAAGAAGAAGGAGAAGCAATGGAGCCAAGCATTCCTATTGAAGTTGCCATCTTTGCACTCTTGATCAAAATGGAAGGAAGAAGATGAAGACGACGATGGTGGTGGTGGTGGTGGTGATGATATAAATAGTGTTTAGAATAGCAAATGATGTGGAGGACCTATCTGTTTTTTGGAGGACGAGCTGACGTGGCACGTGTGGGGGGTGTGAGATGAGGTCCTTATCCTCTTTTGCTCCCGTTTCCGTGTTTGTTATTCTCACCCTATTGCTTCTGGGGTTGTTTTACATATTCTCACCCTTGTGCGTTTTCAAAACTGTGCCATTTTGTTTTGGGATAATTACGGATAACCCCCGTAATTAGCCTTAATTATGCATAACCCCATAATTTCCGTAATTATCCACGCCCTAAATTCGAAAATATTTACTCACGATTGTTATTTAATCAAAATTTTGTCAAAAAATTTTGATTTTACCCCCGGTTATTTTACACATACACTTCTAAAAACTTATTTTTTTATATTTAACACTCCAAAATTCGATTTTTTGCAATAATTCCGATTTTACACTCGGTTATTTTACATATACACTCCTAAAAACTTTTTTTTTTATATTTAATGCTCCGAAATTCGGTTTTTTATAAATAATACCCCGAAATAACTCAGATTTACAAAAAAGTCCTTGAAATTCGAATTTTTGCAAATAAATCTCCGGAAATTATTTCGATTTACAGAAAAGTCCCTGAAATTCGGATTATTGCAAATAACACCCCGTCGCGCTGGCGGGAGCGGAAGCCGAGGCCGGGCGGGCGGGAGCGGAGGCGGAGGCCGGGGCGCCGGCGCGCCGAAACCGGGGAGAGGACGGCCACAACCAAGGCCGTTCCGGCCCCGCGTGCCGGCGCGCCGGCCTCGGCCTCCGTCCGCGGCACGCGGGGGCGGAATGGCCTCGGCCTTGGCTGTCCGCGCCCGCGTGCGGAGGCCGTCCCACGTGCGGAGGCCGAGGCCGAGCGGCGGCCGTCCGCGGCCGGTGCCGACGGGCCGTCAGGGGCAGGGGCGGGGATAGGGGTGGCCGTGAGGGCAAAAAGGGGGAGGGCGCTGGTGGTTGCTGGAGCCCGTATGGGGGCAGGGGCGCGGCGGGGCAGGAGGCAAAGGGGGAGGGGCGGGGGTGTCGGAGCCCGTCTGGGAGCAGGGGCAGGGACAGGGACGGGAGTGGTGGATGGGTCCGAGGCCGTCGAGCGGGGAGGAGGTGGAGGCGGGGCAGCAACGGCGCGAGGGAATGGCGGAGGAAGGTGGAGGCGGGGCAGCAACGAAGAACAAGATGGTGGTTTACCGAGGACGAAGGAGGGCGGCAGCGACGACAGCGACGGGACGACTGTGTTCTCGCCGGCGGGGCAGCAACGGCGCGAGGGCAGACGGCGATGGTGACGTCGTGGGGGGTGCGGTGCAGAGCAGTGACGGCGTGGGTGGCGCAAGGTAGCGAGCGAACGACGACGGCAGCAGTTGCGCAGGGACCCACGTCGGCAGCGGCAGAGCAGAGTGGCGGCGGTGGCGCAGATGCGTTTAGGGCTGCAGGAAGAAGAGGGTTTTATAAGAAAATTTTGGACTTTTTTGTAATTCGGAATAATTTCGGGGTGTTATTTGCAAAAATCCGCGCCCGCGCGCTAGGGAAGGAGGCGGAGGCCGGGGCGCCGGCAAGCCGGCGGCGGGAGCGAAGGCGAAGGCGGAGGCTGTTCCGTCCCCGCGTGCCGAGGACGAAGGCCTAGGCCGGCGCGCTAGCACGCGGGCGCAGACGGCCAAGGCCAAGGCCGTCCATCCCTGACATGCGGGCGCGCCGGCCTCGGCCTCCGTCCCCGGCACGCGGGGGCGGAACGGCTTCGGCCTCGGCCTCCGCTCTCGCTGCTGGCTCCCGCCCGCCCGGCCTCCGCCTCCACTCCCGCCACCAGCTCCCGCTGGCCTCCGCCTCCGCTCCCGCCCGCCCGGCCTCCGCCTCCGCTCCCACCGCCGGCCTTTGCCTCAGCTCCCGCTGCCAGCCTCCTCCTCCACTCCCGCCAACGCGACGGGGTGTTATTTGCAAAAATCCGAATTTCGGGGACTTTTCTGTAAATCGAAATAATTTCCGGGGGTTTATTCGCAAAAATTCGAATTTCGAGGACTTTTTTGTGAATCTGAGTTATTTCGGGGTGTTATTTGTAAAAAACCGAATTTCGGGGCGTTAAATATAAAAAAATAAGTTTTTAGGGGTGTATGTGTAAAATAACCGGGGGTAAAATCAGAATTTTTAGGCAAAATTTTGATTAAATAACAATCAGGGTGTAGGTAAATATTTTCGAATTTGGGGTATAGGTAATTACGGAAATTACGGGGATTATGTATAATTAAAACTAATTATGAGGGGTTATCTATAATTATCCCTTTTGTTTTTGCATATATACACAACCAATTCGGCTACTTCATGAAATGATATTTGCATACATATTTTTGCAATTTTTGCCAAATTATGTCCAAGAGTTGAAACGATGGAATTTTAAAAAATACGGAAAAAAATTTATAGATGTATAGTTTTAAATTTATTTGGTTAAAAAATTTTGGATATATCAATTTAATAATAGTAAATGTGATTATCTGAATAATATAATTAAAAAATATAGTCAAATATAAATACAAAAATGATGTTGCATTTTAAGTAAAGTTTGAAATTAAGTTTTCCATTTGAATTTCAATTGACAATAGTAAAGCCATAAAATTCAATTAAAAATTAGATCAATATTATCAACAAATATTTTAACTTTAGTCATATTTTAAAATTCTTGATAAAAGAGAAAAATCTAAAAACTGTTTATTATGATCTTTTTATAGCAAGACTTTGCAGATGAAATTTTCGATCTGAGGATAATATATTAGAGTGAAGACGGGAGGCCATGGAGAACGTAAATATGCAAAAAAACCCCTTATGCGCACATGATTAGCGTTAAATTAATAGAAAGCGAGCGTGAGAATATCGAATGATGATTGCCTCCATAATAAAGACGCGAGGACAGCACACCCATGTTGACTGTTGGCAAGCGCACACGTCCGTCAAGCATGGCACTACAACAACTTTGGGGCTTTCACCTCTCCAGAACATGATAAATGAATATTAAATTATTAAATATTTTAATGTTACAATAATAAATAATTAAATTAATTAATCAATTGCAATATAATAGACTAGATTCTGACAGTACAGCATTCCGTTTTAAGGGTCAAGGACCAATTGAAATCTTCCACGTCGGATGAGATTAAGAGGTGATTAAGATAAACAAATTTGTTGTTGGAATCAAAATCTGCATCAGCTTATTTTAAAATTATTTTTTTAAAAAATTAAATTTACTTATTTTATATTATTATTAAATTAAATTATTATAAAAAATTAAATAATTTTTTAAATTTTAAATTATTAAAGTGTTAATTTTAATAAAAAAATATTAATTTATAAAAATAATTTATTAATTTTAATTCTGATCTTAATTCGAAACAAAATGGGCAGGAAACTTCAAAGAAGCATAGCCTCGTTCAATTTCCGCGCATTTTAATGATGATTAAAAAAACAAGAACATTTTCGTCTTTTTAGCAATAACAAAGGGTTTTTTTGCAAACATTTGGGAAAACTTAGTTTGGCTTGTTAATATACAAAATATAGCGTTGTTTTTGCAAAAATTCGAGAATAGTCGCCCAAAAAAATACGCGTCGCACTAGAAGAAAAAGAAGAGATCGAAGGAGAGATGGGGGATTGCTGCTGCCGGTGCCTGGAGGTCCTCATCGCCGTGCTCCTCCCGCCGGTCGGCGTCTGCCTCCGCCACGGCTGCTGCTCGGTGAGCTCTCGCCGCCCCCCTCATCATCTCCCTCAATCGCGATTCGATCGATTTTGATTGATTTTTGTGAGCAGCTGGAGTTTTGCATCTGCTTGGCGCTGACCATCCTGGGCTACCTCCCCGGCATCCTCTACGCCCTCTACGTCATCCTCGCCGTCGACCCCGATCGCCACCGCCCCCACCGCGACTATTACCACTCCGTCAACGACCTAGCGTAGCCCCTGGTACATTTGTCTCTTTCTGTCTATTCTCTTGTTCTGTGATGATGATGGGAAAATTTTGAATAAAATGATCTATGGTTGGATTTGGGTGTGGATGTAACCTGTTAAATCCTTCATCAATTTTGTTGCTTTTTTTTTAAAATTTTGCTGAAAAATTGAGCTAATAGTGTTGATTGCTTCTGTAGTTGAGTTTGTGATTGGGAAAGGTAATACCTCTGCTGAGAAATTGGGTGCGTAGTTTTTTTTAGAATGGATTGCTGGTCTCATGTAGATGGAGATCTAAATGTCTCTTTCGGATTGGATTCACAATTACAATTGGTAATTGGATTCAATTTCGAAATACCTAGTGCTTCTATATGATCAACATAATATTGAACTAGTGGGTTAGGTTTTTCACAGATCTTCACTGTGTAAATCAGAGAGTTAGTGGTAGGCAGGGGATTGTTTTAGCTGTTTGTGATTATCAGAACTTATGCATCAGGCAAGGCTTTAATTTTCTTCAAGTCTATGAATAAAGAGTCCAAATACATCTTTTTTTAAAAAAAATTCTAATTTTCTATTTCAATTTCACAATAGCATATTCTTCAATAAGGTGATGCACTTAATACGGCTAGGTCACATGTGCAAAGACTGGTAAAACTCACAAAACTGTTGATTTGGCCACAAGACGTGAAAAGATCATTTTGAATTTGTAAAGTTCCCTTACCTAAAATAAAAAAGTTCAATTCCATACTGAAGAGAGAAACGTGCCCCTTTGTTATATCAGGTGAAGACATATGCCTCTTTTCTTCTTATTAAAGATTTATATGTTCTTTATGTATGGTGACTACAAGGTCTTTCACAATGATTCTTCAACATTTGCGATTCAAATGACGACTTTTCGTGAAGGCATATAAATTGTACTAGTTCTAGTGGGATTTATAGAAAACTTATTATTACAACTTGATAATAAATGGAACATGGTTGTCATGGATTGTAATAGCAGTACTCCTGCAGGGATATAATGAATTGTAACTGATTGATTGTCTCTTTTTTCCTTGGCTTACCGTTTAGGTCATTTGAATAGCATGTTGCCGCTAGCTCTGAACATATCCATAAGCTGTAAACAAGCAAGCTTTTCTAGCCCAAATATTTGAACATATCCCTTTGATAGGTAAAACTTTGGTCGCTATTCTTTTAAGTGCAAACATTTAGCCTAACTTCAGCTATTCTTTTAGCTGGAGTTGCACACTTCAACTGTCCTAAAATCAGATGCACCTGGTAGATTGCTTTTATTTCAAATCTGTCTGTGCAATGGAAGTTGTATTCCACTTCGGAGGCAATTTATTTTTCTCAGCTTGCAAATATTAGTTTATCCTTGTCAAGGATCACAAATGGTCTACAAAATGTTCCTCGACAACTTTGTTTCCCTGCTAGTTAAAATTGACCAATGTTGTGGGCAACAAACTTGTTTCCATCTCAAGTAGTATTAGGAATGCTGATTTATTGCCTGTGGTGGAATGGGATGCTGTTTCCTGGAAGAGCAGTTGTTAGCCATCCATAACCTTTTGAAAAGCTTATTTCCACAGTTGTACTAATCCTGTTCAAGCACACTTCTATTATCCTTATTTTTTAGTGATCAAATGTGGTTTGCCTGCCAAGCAATGGGTGCTATAGCCACCATGATGGAGGCATTTGCTCCAGCTTTCTGCTTGTCATGGTTTTTCTGGTAATAAATGAATTCCTAGCAAATTTGTCATGGAGTAACAAATGATCGTTTGGTTCGGGATCGGGATCGAGATTAAGATTAGTGAACCATTTTTATAAACTAATATCTTTTTATCAAAATTAACGCTACAATAATGTAAAGTTTGAAAATTTATTTAATTTTATATAATAATTTAATTTAATAACTGTGTAAAATAAGTAATATTAATTTTGTAAGAAAAAAACAATTCTAAAAAATGATGATCCTGATCCTGATCCCAAATTAAATGGTATCTTAGGCATTAATGTCCTTGTGAGGCGTCCAAAGGCTAATTAAGCTCTCATTTTGGTCATAGTCATGCTCTGACAACTTTTCTGTTCCTGTATCAGAAAGTTACAGTGATTGTTCACCTCTTCTTCAACTTGTTTGGGTGGAACTAGAAGAAACATTTTTTATGTGACTGGAAATTGGTGGTTTAGACATCAATTGTTGCAGTTTGGTGGCAATACAAATTTCCTCAAATTCATTAGCAATTTGCACGGAGCTCATATACAGTTCATAAATGCCTACACATCTGCGCACAGTGAGACATTCACAAGACCACTTTCATGGTTTAGCTTTTTGTTAACACCTCCAATGATAGCGTTGAGACATATGTCTATTCTGCTGTCAGAGAGCATATATTCCAATCTTCTTTATTGCATTTTCTTAAACACATAATCGTATATGTTGTTTCTGGATCACAACATATTGTTGATTACCATGTTATCCGACTCTTTTTGTTCCATTATTGATTTGTGCTTTTGCAGTGAATAGTTGGATGCAACTCAAGCTCTTTGGGTTTAACTTCTGGATATTCTTACGAGCAGTTGTAAGAGGAGATGCTTACCTGTTTTTAAGAATCAGATGAGGAATGGAGATAGTATTTGTTCTGCCCATTCCAGGTGTACGTGTTTGCAAATTAGCCATATGCTTTATATATATATTCTGAAATTTCTTGTGGACTCCATTAGACAGACATTTCTGCCTATGTCAGGTTTGTTCAGAAGATAAAACCTGTACTTTCTGGTCCTAAATCTTAATTTTCAAGTCTCATAACGAGTTAGTCGAGAATTTTTCATAAATAATAATTTCGATATAACCATATATTTTAGTTATCTTTTATCACAAAATACAGTACACATGTTGTGTCTATTAGTTTTGTTGTATCACCAATTTACCTTTCGGTGAATTTCTTTTGTTCTGAACTTTACTTTCACATTGTGGCTTGTCTTCCATGGGAACTTCAAACCCCTCTCTTCTCTCTAGCCATCTTATTTCTATAAAATCGGAGGTCAAGTTAAAAGGTTGAACTCTGACTCCAATTTGTACTTGTCAAAATTAAAGTTTATAATTTGGCAAAAAACTAAGATTAAATCTTATAATTTTATTATTTATTATTTTTATAAATTTTATTTATATGTCGGTAAAAATTAAAGTTTAATTTGAATCTAAATTTGTAACCGTTTTTAATTCAATATATATAAAAAAATATAGATGTGTTTATTTAGCACAGAATTAGTATTAGAGTTGTAAGTTTAATTTTTAATTTATACAAGCTTCCTCTGTGGCGTGATAACACCTCCTTGCCTTCCATGGAAGCCTCTCTCCTCTCCATCAACAGCCACCTAGCAAACCATCCGTTCTTTATTTTCACATTAAAAGGCTATTTGACATGTTGTGCGACAATCATGTTACGTTGAGCAAATGGGTGGTAGTATGGTTGCGAACAATGTTTCAAACTGGGTCAGCTCTAGATTGATGTCAAAAAAGCGTACTTGCCTAATCATGCGTGACCCATGACGACCGACCAAGGTTACATCTTTCTGGTTGGTCTCACCTCGTAGATCATAAATGTATATTATTATTATTATTATTATTTTCTTAACCCCTAAGCATAATATGTACTAATCAAGTCAAAAGTTTTTAACTTTTGATATTAAAATTAATTTCGACACACAAGGAAATTATTTTATTACGAACTCAATCGAAATCGATACATATCATTGACAAGCGTCAGCAGAACATGGCGCTGACGATGGGGAGCATTTTTGGTTCGTGGGCGGGTGAAGTGGAGCAATCTCTTCAAAAAGCAACCAAAGCGGAGATATATACGGTTCTATTCTCTGTTTCGCTTCAAATAAAATATAAAAAAACCAATTTAATTAAATATTATATAAACCTCGTTAGGGTTTATGATTAAGGGGTCCATTGTGTTTGGTCCCCGACTTGGTTTCGTCGGAAGAACGAGTGCCCAACGACCCGACTCACCAACCCAACGACCTGAATGTCTTCAATGACAAGAGGAAATGGAGGAGATGGATATCATTGTCATCACTGTCATCTTTGTCGCTTCCACCACCCAACGATGTTCTTTAACGCTATTCTCATTAATCTCACCACCATTCTCGTTGTATGATTTTCCAAATCATCCAAATCATTTTCTTTATTGTTTTTGTCTTATTCTTTCATTCTTTTTAACTTTAGGTCCAAAAATTTTCGAACTAATTTACAAATATAAAAGACATTTTGAATGCTAAAATAAAAAAGTGTAAATCAATAAACAATAAAGAGTAAATATGAAACTATAAATAATTAAATTTAAAATATTAAAGATTTAAATGAATGAACACTTAAAGTTAGGTTTGAAACTCCAATTACAATTAGTAGTTAAAAATAAGCTTGAGCTAGTAAAAATAACAAAAAAGTAAAATTTAAGTAAAGATTAGGAGAAGAAGATGACAGTGATGATTATATATATAGCATCGCAAAAAATAGGAAGAACATTTTTGCGAAGAATCAAATATACCACGTCAGATCAAAGCATATAGATATCCGATTTCATTTTATTCGGGACATTATTGAAAATGGCGAGATTTCTTTATAAAAGATTCATACTTCAAGAAATCCTGCAGATATGTTGACGAAGGTGATTCTGATTGGCAAGTTCAAGTTCAATTTGAACTTAATCAATGTTCAAGGTCGTTGATCCTGCCCTATGAGGTAATGACAAAGACATCTATTGAAGATTCAAATTCAGAGAATAAGATGATTCGAGCCAAGGTGAAAATTGTTAGCTTAATTGCGTCTCAAATCCGGATTTTCCAGAGAGTCTTAATTATATTAGGAAGTGATTTAGTGAGTTTCTTTTTTTCTCTCTTTTTTTCGTATTTTTCTAACTTTTAGGATAATAAATCCGTGATGATGTTGAATAAAGATTAAAAGAAAAGGATCTTAGTGTTCATGATGTGGTGGTGTCTCAACTTTTTTTTTTTTTATCTATTTATTTCTACCTTTAAGTTCATTAAAATCTAAAAGTGACTTATAAAAGGAAAGAAATTGAACACTAATAAAAAATAAATTATAAATGAATAAATATTAAATACTAAATTCAAAATTTTAAATAATTAAATTTAAGATATGAAAATTTTAATTGAATAATTTTTTTTATTTTTAAACTACTATAGTTTGACTTTCAGTTTTGAGTATAATTCATTGAAGCTTTGCATGTTTTAAGTTTAATTGTTTATAATTTCAGATTTAGTCTTTAATATTTATTTACCTATACTTTGACTTTTTTATTTTTATCGTGTTTAAAATTACTTTATTTTGTAAGTTACTATGAAAATTTGTTAAACTTAAAATAAAAAGAAATGAACAAGGCGAAAAAGAAAACAAGTAAAGATACCCCCATATTCATATTATTCTGAATGGTGCAAATTTTTTCTTGTAAATCTTATTTATCATCATCACCATTATCACTATATAGAAAAAAAAGAAGAAAAAGAGATGATGAGATATTACACCATCACCATTATCTTTTTCTTTTACCTTTGGTTAAACTTTATTTCTACTTTTTAAAATATTATAGTTTAAATTTCATGTTTAGTGTTCTTTCATTTGAAATTTTCATGTTTTAAATTCAATTATTTATAATTCGGATTTAGTCTTTAATTTTTTATTTACACTTTAATTTTTTATTTTTGTTAGTATTCAGAATTCCTTTATTTTTGTAAGTAATTTTAAAATTTTGTTAAATTCAAAGATAGAAACAAATAGACAAAAAAGAAAAAAATGGTATTAAAATACTACCATATACTCACCACCTAAACATTTTTTTATTCTAATATTTATTTATTATCATCATCATGTTTTTATCCTAAAAATTGTGAGAAACATTGAGAGGAAGGAGAAAAAAGAAATAATGAGATAGAATCACCATCACCAATATTTTCTTTTTCAAATTTTTGCTTAAGCTTTTTTTTTTTTTTTTTGTTTCTAGCGGTACTCTAGCTTATATTTAAGTTACTATAGTTTGAGTTTCATATTTGAGTGTTCATTAATTTAATTTTTCTATATTTGAAATTTAAATATTTATAATTTTGTACTTATTTTTTAATATTTATTTATTTATACTTTGATATTTGAATTTTTTAATTCCCTCACATATTTTTTTCTTTTAAATTCAAGTCACATTTTGGTTTCTAAACTCATAAAAAATAACTGATGTGGCATTGCCACTTCAACAAAAAAAAAATTTCAGACTATTGCAAACTTTCATTTTTTATTTAATATTTATTCGTCTCTCCCTCCTCCTGTGCGACATTGAACTCAATGAGCTCTTCTTTTCTGACTTGGCAAGATCTCTTCTTCTACGTGATAAGATCTTTCGGTTTGATCCCTCTATCTCTTCTTGTGTGACATTGAACCTAACGAGCTCTTCTTATTCGACTCAATGAGTTGTTGGCCTATATTGATAATCTTTGAGGGGGGATTTGAAATAGAAAATAAAATATAAACTATAATTATAAATATGATCAAACTCCAATATAAATTTCAAGATAAGTACATTCAAATTTTTACGCAATTTTAATCAATTCTCAACCAATCACAAGTGCAATAAAAATAAAGCAAGATAAATAGAAGAATTCACCACGATTTACGTGGTTCGCAGACCAACTGCTCTTACTTCATGGTTCTTATTTCGCTCTCGAGGATTTTAATTACTCCACTAGTGATATTGATTTTTGAGGTGAAATCAAATATTTATATCTACTTGCAAACTGTAAATATAACTTTTTTTAAATAAAACCACGTCCGTCGTTCCATTAGGGTGAAACCACGTTCGTACAACCCTTTGCTCTCACATCGGAGCTATTGTATCCTCATACTCCTAACACTTAGGGATATTTATAAGTAGAAAGGAAAAAGATAATATATTTTAACCTCATGATAAGTTCTCTCAAGATAAGAATAAGAACATTGAGGATTTGTTATGAGATTTGAAAGTTTAAAATATCTCTTGCACTAGTAGGGTTTAGAAAGAAATTTCTTACTCTAAGAATATTGAAAGTTCATTTTGCACTGAATAAAGACATTCCGAGCTTTTTTTATAATTATTGGAGGAAGAACGAGTCATTTGGGAATCACCCTTGGCTGCTTTTACCGAGTTTGGTCATTCAAATCTTAAGGTTTAGTCATCCGAACAATTCCAATTATCGAAAGTTGAATTTGCTATTATACTAATATTATAACTTCAGATATCTGACAATTGCATCGATCATCCAAAATCTAAACACGAAATTTTGTAAGTTACATCTTTGGAATCTTCAGGAGTCCGAAGTTGTTAGTAATTTCAGAGCCATTTCTGTTATGTTCGGACCTTCGAATAGTCCAATTTAGATGTCTAAAGTTGATAGACAAAAAAGCTATTATTTTACTATAACTTTAGTTTTTATATTCGGCATCCTCTCAAATTGATTTTGGATAAATGATGAGTCGGTGAAGGTATTCCAAGATAAGTTTGAGTGCTAATTTAAAAAAAATCTAAACTATCAATCTCAAGATAAATTTTCAACTTGACTAAGACAAAATAAAAGTTCTAAACCTGTGAGTTTTTAGTTGATCTTTCATATTAAGCACTTTAAGCTTTCATCTTAATCTTTAAGATTCAACTTCAAATTATCATCCTTTTTATCTTTAGTCATTGCTTTCATCATCATCAAACTTTAATTTTGAGACGCAGTTATTCACGAACTTAGATGATTATTGCAAATCCTAAAGTTTGTCAAAAACTTAAGAAATTTATTTAATATTAGTTTGATTATCATTTAAATTCAAAGGGAAACAAACAAGATCTCTTCCTTTGTGTGATAAGATACCTCATTTTAACCCCCTAACAAACATTGTGGCATGGTTTGATCAATGTTGAGTGATGAACTTTTTAAACAGTGCTTCCATTATTTTGATGATATTATGAAGATTGTTTTATAGTTACATGGGTCCCTGAATGTTATATATATAAATTTCAAATTGGTGAGTTTATGAATAAATTGTATTCATATTTTTATTTTGTGTGTGTATGCATATATATATATATATATATATATATATATATATGTATTGATCTAATTGAGTAGGATATTTAAAGTAGCCTATCTCACTTTATTTAAAGTACTTACATGAATAGGATATTTAAAAATGTAATCTAATTGAGTTTGAATCAAAATAAAAGATTGACTTAAATAATACTTCTACTAATTCAAGTCTCTTAGTAGAAGATAAATTCAAATAAGAATTAAGCCCACTAATTATTTTTTAATATAATTAAAACTGTCTGAAAAATCTAAATTCGAGACATATTAAACCTACAGCTTCCCGGGATTTTCATAAAAAAATATGACTTGAATATAAGAAGAAGAGAAAAAATGTGAGAGGGTAAAAGAAATTTCTTTTTAATTTTTATTTTTTTTAAGTGTTCAAAATCTCTTTAATTTTGTAAGTCATTTTGAGATTTTATTAAAGTGAAAGATAAAATTAAATAGACAAAAAGAAGAAGAAAATAAATTAAAAAGCCACTACCTTATAAACATCATAATATATTTTTTTTTCAATTCTTATTCACTATTATCACAAACTTTTTATCCTAAAAATTAGGATAAATATGAAGGAAAGGAAAACAAAGAAAAAAAAGGGAAGATGTAACCATCATCACCATGTTCTTTTCTTTCAATATTTTCTTAAATTTATTTTTAACTAGTGTTCATGGCCGCCAGACTTAAGTTATTACATTTTGAGTTTCAATTATTCATTTAATTTTTTAATATTTTAAATTTAATTATTTATAATTTTAGCCTTAATTTTTATGGTTATTCATTTATATTTTTTTAACTTTTAAAACCACTTATTTTTGTAAATTAGTTGGAAAGTTCTGGCACAAAATTTAAAAAAAAAAGGAGAAAAAAACAAAAATAGTGAAGAAAAAATTTCAATAGCGAGCGAGACGAGAGATCGCCGGAGATGGAAGTTGAAATGAAGCTATTAACGACACAATGAGAACGGCGGAGGGAGTGATTATAATAACAAAAATATTGGTAAGATGGTGATAATATAAGTGAAGATAATCGCAATGATCGGGACCGCGGCACAATACACGATAAAATTAATAGCGATGCATTACAAGAACAATGAGAATAATAGCGACGGGCTAACCATAGTTTGGATGAAAGTAGTAGGCGGTGAACTGATCTCCATTTTTTTTTTTTTCTTCATTTTATTTTTGTAAAACTTTAGAACATTAAGATCATTTCATAACCAAGAGAAATAAAAGTTTTTATTTTAAAAAATGAAAAGATCACATCAGAAAAAGAAGAGGTTGAAACAAAATTTAAAAATTAACTAGGGATGATAGCGAAAAAAAAATTCAGGAGCGCACTGAGTGACAAGCAATGTAGCCATCTCTCGATGTCTTCAGAAGTAGGCACATTAGGTATCTGACTTCGCAGACGGTAAACTTGAAGAAGAAGACGTGAACTCCTAGCTACGCAAGAAGCCTCAGTATACCACAGCTCCATCACTCACAAAGGGTTCCCTCTGCATCAAATTTTCCTTCACAAACCCATAGCATAAGAAAATGAACAAACAAAAAAAAAAGAAAAGCAGGACGACTAGAACTCATAGATTAGCTTCTGGAAGCGCTTCATGTGTTTCTCCTGCAACGAGATTGCGAGCTCCATCCCCCCGTCTCCCTTAGGACTGGGCAGCACGAATGCCAGCCCCTCGTACGCGATCCCCCCGGGCCCCATGAACACCGGCCGCCCCCACCCGAAGTCCGCGTCGTGTATCGGCAGCCTCACCCAGCTCGTCAGCCCTATGTTCGGGCAGCGAAAAGTGTGCGCCCCCCTCACCAGAGCCGCCAGGTCCGACTGCAGCTCCAAGTAGTCCAACGCCGACCGCAAATACTCGTTGTCCATCCTCGCCAGCGCTGACGATATCCTCTCCGCCCCGGTCCCCAATCCGCCGTCAACAAGCTCCCCGCTTTCGGCGATCGGTGTCGCTGTGAATATAACGTTGCCGAAGTATCCCTCCGGGAGCGGCGGCCGGAGGCGGGCGCGGCCGTCCGTCGCGATGTACATCTTGGTCGGTTGGTCGACGGGGAGCTCCCGCGCGATGCACGCGCAGCGCCAAACGTGCGAGGCAAGCAGTGCGTAGGAGCTGAAGCGGGAGTCCGCGGGGGCTTTCGACTTCAGAAGATCCAGATCCGCGCGGGTGAATTTAAATATGTTCACCGCCGTCGTCTCCGCCGCGTCGGCCAGCTTTTTGGGCGGTGAGGATAGCAGGGGAGGTGAGCGCATGGCAGGGGCGGGCTGGTACTCAACGTGGGGGAAGGCCGGGGCGGCCGGGTCCCGCGCGCGGAGCAGCGTGCGGTCGATGAAGGGCTGAGTGCTCACCCCGAGGTCGTGTGCCACGTCCGCCCACGAGTTGATGAAGTGGAGTCCACTTGCTCCGTCCGCCACGTGGTGCTGCATCCCTACCCCGAGGGACACCCCGCCGCAATTGAAGTGCGTCACCTGCGATAACGCGCCAGCTAAATGTTCGACGAAATTCGCCAAAGAGAAAAATCTACGATGACCTGTTTGTATTGATTGAGCTCATCCACCTCGATTAGTGGCTATCACGAGCATTGGCTCCTGATGGAATTTTACGCCGATTTTGATAATTCTAGTGTTTGGATACCAGTGATCAGCAGCATATTGAGTATGCGCTGATGATGTTGGTGAGCTCAATACGAACGGCACGAAAGAACTGGTAAGAAAATTTTTTACCTGTAAGACGAGCAGCGGGAAGAGGGAGATGTCGTCGGTGAACTCGACTTTTGGGATGAGCTGCTTGAGCTCCATGGTGGGGGCGAAGTCGCCGAAGTCGTCGACCCGACCGTCCGATTCCGCTTCGACGAAAAGCACGCCTTGGCCCTGGCAGTCAATCTCGATGCGGCCGTCCTCGTCACGGGCGAGCCGCCCAGCCATGGGATAGAACGGCACCAGCGCCGCCGCCAGCGCGTTCTTGAGCACCTTGGCGTCGAAGAAGCCGGCGGAGCCGTCCGGGCGGTAGAAGTAGACGCTGGGAGTGTGGAAGCGTGGGACCACCAGGTCCACGTTCGAATTCCATAGCCGCCGGCGAGGCGTCTCTCGCGCCGGCCGCACGATCGTCGTCTCCCTTACCCTGACGTGCACCATCTCCACCTGTAATGACAGAGTTCATTCAGATTCGTCAGAAAACAACACTTGAGCATCATCAATTACATCGTTTTCCGAATTAGAAAAACAAAATTCGAAGAATTCACTTCGTGGACGCACTTCCGTGAAACGGGAAAGTCGTGGATTCCACAAAGGAAACGAGGAACGGGAATTGTTAAAATGAAAAGGACTACTCGGCGCTTTCGCGAGTTCCGGAGTCTTTCTCAGGAAATCATTTTCTGAAAACTACTTGCAACCGAACAAAGGACTTCCAAAATTTCCTTAAAAGCCAAGAAAAACTTGGACTTTGATTACATCAGGTCAATCTGCAATCTCAATTCCAACCCCAAAATCATCTCAAAATTCAGAAAAAAGAAAAACGAAATCAGGTCGCAGAAGGAACCATTCACCTCAAAAAACCAAGAAAACTCGACTTCCGCTGCAGGTCTCAGCTGGAATCGCCACAAATCGCCATCCGAGTCCTGGAAAAAAGAGGAAATCCACACGAAAAAGCAGCAAAAAGCGGAGAAAATGGGAGAAAAAGTGAGGGGAAACAACGAGCGAACCCCACGAGAGCTCTCAGCGGAGCTGGCGAGAACCGGCCACCGGCTCTGCGTTTTGTAAGAGCTCACGCGCCTAAAGCAGCGGGGCCCACGGACCTGCCAGGAACCTATCGTTACGGACACGTGGCAGTTACTCACCTCGTTGACGTAAGGATGTTGGCGACTACGGACGGCGGGGATTCTCCGGATCCAGAGTTGGTGAGGCGGTGAGCGGAACTGGTTAGTTTACCCGTGCCACCAGGCTTACCAACTACCCTGCCATATCTACACCGTGTATTTGCCTCGGAGGCGTGTAACTCTATATCTCTAGGAAAACGGATTGCCCACTAAATGGATATGTTCGTTGGATAGCATAGCAAGTGGGGAAAGACGTATTTACGACTGAGAGAAAATAAAAAAATTAATATATCGTACGGTATTAATTGAAAGTTAGGTCAGAAAGTTAATTCTTAAAAAGTACGATATTAATTTTAATTTTATATTTTAAATAATAATAATAAATTAAAAATAATGCTGATTTTAAATAAATATCAAGCTTTAAAATTTCAGCTTATATTAAATTATTTTATCCTCAAAATATTTTCATTTTAGGGTTTGAAGGAAACAAACAACGAAAGAGTAAAAGCAAATGAGTAACAAGTAACGAATAACGATGAAGAGAGTGCATCTATAGAGGCAAAGCGAGCACATTCCCTCAAAGATAGAACATGCAGTGACTCTCTTGGCCATAGAGTGCTCTTCAAACCTCTACATCAATGGGCTTGTCATCCCAAGGCTGGAGAAGGTTTTCGTCTTCTACTGTGCCCACTCCAACTAGGTCAAGGGCTATCTCGACAAGTTTGAGTGGTGCAAACACCCTTCCGCCTTCTCCATCTCCACCATCAAGTCCCACAACTCCATCAGCACCAATGACACCCTCCACGCTATCTTATTTTCTTCAAGATCTCAGGGAATCTTATACTTGTTAGTGGTGACACAGTTAGTAATATGAGACTCAAGGAAGCGCTTCGAGAACACAAGGAGAGAAGGAAGAAAGACCCACTTGCTATGATGACTATGGTAATTGTGCACTCCAAACCCTCGTGTCCACATCCACCTGGATGAAGTAGTTCGGCAAAGGGGTTGACGATGAAGCGGTTCAACAATGGGTCTGACCACCTCCTTGCCAGCGAAACCACTGGCTTCTCCAGCAGCAGAACGAGATCCAAAGCTCTATTGCTCACTGCAAGTGCTCCTTCAATGTAAACAAAGGTACTCTACAAGCCCCGTTGTTCATGGTGTTGTTCATAGTTTTGTGCATGGTGTTGCATGGCTAGACTTGTTTATTTATTTTCAAAAATTGAGATTAGCAATTAGTAAGTTTCATTATTTAGTTTAGGTCTTTAGGGTGTGGCATGTTTTATTTGCAATGGGATAAGAATGGCCGTGCACATGTGAGTATTTACTTTTTTTTTCAACATTTGTAGTGGTGATATGATTGAAGTAACTAATGAGTGTGAGTTAAACCATAATTAACATCAAAGCAAGAGCAAGTATTTTGCAAAACAATGTGCTTAGAGTTTTTTCTTTGGCATGTTGCTATTAGTACTTTATCTACAAAGTATTGTCAACATATTACTTTTTTTCTGCTGTAGACTATAATTATATTCAAGAGGGAGATAAGAAATTTTTCTAAACTCTAAATTATTATATGTATCATATATAGAATTATAGTTGCTAATTATATAAAGTTTGTAATTATAAAGGGGGTTATGATTTTTCTAGTTTACTTATTCAACTTCATAATTAGGCTTAATACAAAAATTTGGGTTTGCTAAACTGTCAACCAACAAATTAACCAACAAATCTCATATGATAACTCTACCTACATCAAAATCCAAGTATTTAGGAGTTTCAATCAACCATGCCAATTCTAGTTTCATTTCACCTTTCAAGTGATTTTTGGAATTTTTTCCTCTTCATTTTTGTTTAGTTTTATAGTGTTGTTGATGATTAGGAGGTCAAAAATTGTACGACTCGATCAACTAAATTTTGCAATTTATTGATACAATAAAATTGATTTCTGGTTGTCATTTTTCACTCCAAGGGATGTTTGTATTATTCAAAATTAATATCTTGAAAAAAAAATTTAAAAAAAGATTTTAATATTTTAAAATTTTGATATATTTTTACGTGTTTGATTTTTCAAAAATTTATTTTTTTTATAAAATTTAAATCATTTAAAGAAGAAAATAAAGATATACTATTTTTTAGAAAAATTAAAGTAAATTAATACTCCATTGTTTAATTGAGGTTGTCAAGCCTACTTGATAAATATTTTTTAGAAAAATTAAATAAATCACTATTAAGCATAAAAATTTAAGTTTCAACTTGGCCAAATTTGTGATAATTTATTTTAAACTATTTTAAACTTAATATATTATTTTTATTTTAAAATCTTAACTTAGATGGCATGGATAAGAATTTTTGAGTTTTGTAAACAATTAAGGTTCAAATCTTGTTTGCTACAATTTATTTTTTTATTTTAAATATTTTTATAACAATGAATTATATATTTAATAATTTTTTAAAAATACACATCTTTTTTCATATTTGGGTAAATTATATAATATTTTAAAAGTTAAAATTAAAATAGAGTAAACAATTTATAAAATAGTTTAATTGAAATCCAAATGAAATTGATTTTGGTCACTTAAAAACCTGTATTAAAGATGGATTAGTTAATAAATCAAAAAAATTTGAAGTTATGCAAAAATTAGCTAGTATTTATTAATAAATTTATGTAAAAATATAGTTTTTTATTTTTTAAAAGTTAAAATTTTATGTAAAATTAGGCAGTAAATTGAGAATATTTAAATTTATGTGAAAATTAGTTGGTAAATCGGGAATTTTTGAAGTTATACAAAAATTAGCCAGTATTTGTCAATAAATTTGTGCGAAAATAGATTTTTTTAAAAAAAAGTTAAAGTTTTATGTGAAAATTAGATAGTAAATCAAGAATATTTAAATTATATGAAAATTAGTTAGTAAATTAGGAAAATTTGAAGTTACGCAAAAATTAGCTAGTATTTGTTGATAAATTTATAGGAAAATAGACTTTTCTTTTTAAAGTTAAGATTTTATATGAAAATTATATAGTAAATTGAGAATATTTAAATTTATAGGGAAATTAGTTATAAAATCGAGAAATTTTGAAATTATAAGAAAATTTGCTAGTAAATCAAAAAAAAATTTGCTTAATTATAGGTAAATTTCTTTCCATCACAATTTATGTTGTTGTTACTGGTTTTTTTGCTATTGTTGTTAATATTATTCATCTGCTTCTATTGTTATTGTATTATACATGACTCTCAAGCAAAATACGCAATAATCTACTCGTGATGACAATATCGCATGATAATATTATGAATTAGTGGATGCAGGTCTTCGAAAAGTTTATTGCAAATAGTGTGATTGTGTACTTTATTCTAGGATCACAAGATTAAAAATGTATTTGAGAGGAGTAACTGGCTTAATCTGAACTGGTGAGAAGGTTTCGAACAAAGTGAGACAAACATTTTGTGCAATAGTACAAAACGGTAGAGAATATGAAAAAAGAATAAAGTCAAAAAATTACATTTTGAACAAGAAATATAAGACGTTGTAATCCAGATCCCAAGTAAGTTTCTAATAATGAAGATGATGATAATGAGGTTTAAGAAGTTATTCCCGAGAGACGAAGATTGAATGAGAAAACTTAAGGTGGTGTAGGCTCTTCTAAGACAGTTCATAATCACCGAATTACTAGTTTCAAAAAATAATGTACACAATAACACATGGCTGTCTCTTTGGGAGTTAGAGGAGATTTTTATTTTTCTAATATCGGGTCTATTAATATTTCTCCTATTAACTAATTTCTATTGAAGCCAAGAGATGATACTCAATTAAATTTGAGGTCAACATCAAGTGGTTTTTGGAAAGCAAAACAATAGTTAGGTAGGGTAGTATCTAAAATTTTGTTCTGTAATTATGTTCTATTTTATTTAGTAGATGGTAGTTACTATCATGGAATGATACGTGCTGCTTAAGAGATTGACCCAAGAGTTCCTCCACCAAGTGCCTATAAAATTTTTGAAAAGTATTTAGATCTTAAGTCAAAAAAATCTCTATTTTTATACAAACCTTTCATAAATATTGAGATAAGTTTGGGTATAGTTTGATATGTGATCGATGAAAGACACGAAATAACAAAAATTTGATAAATTTTTTAATATATTATCCTGAAGGGACCATTTTCTTAGAGTCAATTAATATATTAGGAGAATTGAATACTAGTAATTTCTTATACCATTTGATTCATAGCATCATTGAGGAGATTGGTGAATCAAGAGTGGTCCAGGTCATAATTGACAATGTAGCTTTGTTGGTATATGTTCGGAAGAAATTAATACAAAAAAAATATCTCTCTTGTACACCTTATACAACACACTCTATTAACTTAATATTGATGGATATGGGTAAGGATCCTAATACTAGAAAAGTTGTTGAGGAAGATCAAAAGCTGACGTCATTTATTTATAATCATGCTTGGTATCTTGAATTGATGAGAAAAGAAATACGGGGTCAAAAGATTATCAAACCAAATATTACTCAGTTTGCTACATAATTCATCTTCTTGGATTTTCTGTATACCCATAAACAAGCGCTGAAAAGATTATTTACCAATGAAGAATATGACAAACATTATTTTAAGTTGAAAAGAGAAAATTCTGTTTGAATAATTCTACAATCAAGTTTTAAATGAGCAATTTTGAGAATTGATCGAGAATGTAATCGAAATCTTTAGTCCATTAGTTAAGATGCTGCAAATTATTTACTCAAATTATCATTCCCAGATTGGGTTTTTATATGAAGTAATAGAACAAGCAAAATTGTAGTAAGGTGACATATAGAAATAATTGAATTTCGCAAATAGGAGAAGATTAATCATCGTTGGGATAAAATATTATTTAAGGATATTCATATTGTAGATAATTGAGTATAATGCTATTTTATAACACTTTAGTAAATTACGATGATAATATTATTGACTATCACTTAATCACATTGTAAAATTATTTCTGAATCTAATAATTAGATATGTCGATAATGTCAACAATAACAATATAATTCTCAAAACGTTACATAAGATAATTGAGAGGATAGAGCCAGATATGAGAACTAGAATATTGACATTGCGCAAGATACATTCTAAATCATTGGTTTGTAGTTTTTACACAATTTAAAATATTTTTAACTTGAGTACATCCATTAAATAGACAGATGATTTCAAAAATAAAGTCAATGATTTCGGTACACAACAAGCAATTGTATCTATTAAGGGCGATACTCCTAGTATATTTGATATTAAAAAATAATACATATTTATTAATTTAAATAATACCAATTTTTTTGATAAGTTATAACTAGATGATAGAGTATTTATCGTCGATATGTAATACCTAATTTTGCAAAGATAGTTATTAAAATTTTAAATCAAACTATTTCAAGTTCATAATACGAGAGAAATTGGATAACTTTAGATTAATTCATACGAAGACGAAGAATATATTTAAAATGGAGAAATTAGAGAAACTTATTCTCTTTTATTATAGTATGAGTTTAAAAGCCCAAAACTTACAAAGAAACATATCACTAGAGGATGAGATAATCAACTTGTCCGTCATATTTGAAGATGGTGATCCTCTAACAGAGTAGATTCGAGAAAAAAAATCTGTATTATATTATCCTCAAACACAAGAAGTTATTTGTCATCTTTTAAAAGAAGAAATAGAAGAGAAAGCTA
Organism: Trichopus zeylanicus subsp. travancoricus; assembly: GCA_005019695.1. Taxonomy (NCBI): domain Eukaryota; kingdom Viridiplantae; phylum Streptophyta; class Magnoliopsida; order Dioscoreales; family Dioscoreaceae; genus Trichopus; species Trichopus zeylanicus. Next base: position 365,976 of record RXID01021370.1, read on the forward strand.
ATAAAATGGAGAATATTATTAATATCGGTTATACTAGTAATGATGGGGCAGCTAGTAAAGCCAATTTTTGACAATCGTAATATGAGAACTTGTCTTCATCTTTTTCAAAGTATAGAGGAAATGAGCTTTTCGACTCTAATTTATATAGTGGTTATCAACGACAGTATCAATATACTCCACATGATGAACAAGATGATAATTAAGATTCAACAAATAGTATAGACTTAGTTATTATGACAAATATCATAACAGGACATCTTCTTTCAATAAAAAATATCATCAATTAATACAAGAATCCTTATCAATGGACAATATGTATTCCATATTATTTGATACAAGACATATGATTTTATACTACTCGTATGTTGAGCAATACTACAAATTATAACTCTCTCATCTTGATGAGAATCATGATAGAAAATATCAATCTCTTCAAAATCCACCTCGAAATAACATGCGGTTTTAAGTCATTATTTATGCTATATATGATATGATGTTTTTATTATTATGTTATATTGATATGCTTAGTGTTGTGTATGTAGTTGATGTGCATATTCTATTGTTGTAATTTTATGACATTAAAATTTAATGTCTTTATGATTTATTTTGTACTAGATAATTTATTTACTTCGTTATCATATTTTTTTCTAATATTTTTTTTCAAAATAGATAATGGTGAATTCTGATTATTATATTAAAGTTTCAAACCAAGTTACACTTGAAGTAGAAGGAATAATTCACCAAAAACTTATATTCTATCATAGAATAATTTCACCTTCAGTTTATGATATACTTGGATAAACTTTAATTGAGCAAATATTAAAAGATTGTAAAAGAGCAAATGATCAAATTTATCGTAGCTCTCAACAAGGTCCAATAATGCTATCAATTATCGTCTTACCTTAATTACCTCTGAATATTTCGCACAATGTGATATTTATTTTTCATTAGTTATTGGACAACTTTTATTATGTGTTGTGAATGAACAAAATTATTATTTTCATTTTGGACCTTTAATGTATAATTATATTTCAGAATTATTACCGCCAGATCGCCCAGAGCTAGCTATTATTGCTCGTGTGCCTATAAATATTTGTCTTAATCGTCCAAGTACTAAATTCATAACACTCAGATGTTTCAAACTCAACCGATGATGATATAATGATGATGATGATTAATTATATTATATTATAGTTACTATTTTATGTATGTGTTGAGTACATTTTAATAAAAAGTTAAATTTGCTTATGTTACTTTTTTATTTTTAAACATATTCACATTAATTTTTGTAGACATTCTATTTTTTTTATACAGTAATATACTGAAAAACAGACTATACAATTGATTAACCATCAAAATCAATTAAAATTAATTAAAATAGTATTTAATATTATGCTAAAATTATTAATAAATTTTTTATACTTTTTATATTTTTTTGAAAATTTTTGGCAAATTTTATCATATTTTTAATCTGAAGTTAAAGTATAATCAAAATACAGTCAAATTCTAGTCAATATATAATTAATAACTAAAGAAAATATTTTTGCAGAAACTAAAACTTGATTGACTGAAACGAGACCGAAACGACCGAAACGGATCGATTTTAGTGGGTGTGAAAAATGATATCGAAACCAAAACTTAAAACCTTCATAAACATATTAATGTTATTTATTTATATAATATATATTATATACGTATCAAAAAATTAATTTAATATTTATATTTTTTTAATCTCTTCTAAAATTATAATTTGAAAGATAACATAAAAATATTATTTTATAACGTAAATTTAATTTTTGATGTATTATAATGTAAAATTAGATTTTAAAATTAATAATTTGAGAAAAGTATATACCAATTTAACAATCGCTTTAAAATCGATTTCAAATGGAAATCGAAAATTCAATTCTCAATTCAAACAATAAAATTTCGATTATAAAATTTTGAAAAATTGAAATTTAATTTTAACTCTAAAATTATAAAATTATTACGATTTATCAATTTTGCTCCGTTTTAGACCCGTCTATATACGGCCTTCATATCACCGCATTCCATGGACTTGTGGTCGATCTTAGCCGTTGATTTTATTTTATAATTCACTTAAAAAAATAACAGAAAAAAAAATAATTTTAGATAATTTTAAAGAAAGATTCTAACGGTCAGGATTTTTCCAGGATATCATCCATTTTGAGAAGCATTATCCAGACTTGTTGACCTTAGGGTGTCATCCCGATTAGTTATTAGGATTAAATTTGTTAAAGAAATGCGACAAACTACTTTTAATATTTAGCTAGACAATTTGTTAATATTTTTATCTTAAAAAATAAGTGAAACTATAAATTTTAGTGGGCGAAGGAATAAAATAGAAAGTTTTATTATCGAGTTTTTCTTTTCTAATTGAATTCTCAAGATATGCAATCAATACCTTCCTTAGTTTGACTATGTTAGAATATAAAGAAATAATGGAGAAGAACTTTTAGATTTTTTTTAATAGTCTTTGACTTGTAATAAATATTAAGTTACAAGAATATATATTTGTCAATTTTTTTAAGGTGAGAATTAAAAAATTGATAATATAAAATAAAATATATAAACACACTGTCATGTGTCATGATATAATTTGGATGGTGTTCGTGGATAATTTTTAATTTTGATCCTCGTCCTCTCCTCTCAAATATCGTTATTTTGTAAAAAAAAAATATCAATTTTATATAAATCGATAATATTACACATATTGTTTTTTATAAATTTTAATAAAATTATAACTTTGCTGAATGCCATAAATATATTATTTTATAAATCATATTGAGTTTTAGAACATTACAATAGAAAATATAAATTTTTTAAATTAATAATTTGAAAAATCGATATGTCGATTTTAGCATCAATTTTAAAATTAAAAAAAATTTGTTCTACGATTTCAGTTCTAAAATTCTCGAAAATCGAAATTTAATTTTAATATAAAAAAATTATGAAATTAGTATAGTTGGAACCGAATCGCCTTGAAAACTTGCGCATCCACTGAGTAAATCGAAAAGCCCAATGGTTGGGCCCCCGAAAAGCCCACATTGCTCGCAACCCACAAACACAAATATCTCACAAAAGCCAGCTAACAGAACCCGGCCCATCACAAGGCCCATCTACAACGAGAACAAGCCCGAACACCTATCATAACCCAAAGAAGAGCTTCTCGAACTGCTCCATGTACTCCTCCTCCAAGGACATCGCGACCCTGACTCCGCCGTCCTTGCTCGCCGGCGTTGGTGGCATAATGTAGCACAGCCCGGCGTACAACAAAATCGCCGGCCCCATGTACGCCGGCCTCCCCCACCCGAAATCCGCCTCGTACACTGGCAGCCTCGTCCAGCTCACTATCGACGTGTCGCTCGCCGGAAACTCCCCCACCCATCTCCCGATCTTCTCCACATTCTCCTGCACTTCCAGGAAATCAAGTGCATCCCTAATATATTCGTCGTCTAGTCTGGCGATCGCTCGGCGAAACCTGGCCGCCGTTTCTTCTAACGAGTCGGCGAGGACTTCGTCCGATGAGGCAGCTACTACAGCCGGGAAGATCACGTTTCCGACGTAGCCCGGAGGGAGCGGGGGGCGGAGGCGGCTGCGGCCGTCGACGGTGATGAATGTGCGGGTAGGGCAGTTGCCAGCTAGGCGGCGGGCCCGGCAGGCGCAGTGCCAGACGTGGGCGGAGATGGTCTCATAGGTGGTGTAGCGGGTCTTGCCGGAGTTGACGCGGGACTTGAGAGCGGCAAGGTGGTCGGCGGAAAGGTCGAGGATGGCGACGGCTACGGCCTTCTCGGCAGCGGCGGAGGCGGCGGGCGGGTTGGGTTTGAACTCCGGGTGGGGGAATCGGACAGCTGGCGGGGAGCGGGCACAGACGAGGGAGCGGTCGAGGAATGGCGGCACGGCGAGGTCCAGGCCTCGAGCGATGTCGGACCACGTGTTGATGAAGTGCAGGGAGGAGACGCCGTCGCCGACTGTGTGGTGCACGCCGGTCCCCAGGCACACTCCGCCGCACTTGAAGAACGTCACCTCCGGGACAAAAAACAGCAAAAAAAAAAAAATAATAAGGTCATGGATATATTTTCAATTTTGCAAGAATTCGAAAACTTAAGATTGTTTTCTTGAACGTGATCAATTAGTTTATAATAATAATTTTAATTTATTTTAATTTCATGATTAAAATGAGATGATTTGAGGTCTAAAAAAGTGAGGTCCTACATCCATAGCGATTCGAGACAGACACGTCTGCGTTCAGATCAATCAAATGTATCAATCGAATTCGGCCACTGGCGATGGAATTATTGACCCGTGAAAAGCGACCTATAAACAGACAGCAGGCTCACATGGGTGTGCACTCGTAGCGAATCCAAAGGAGAAGATGACGAGAAAAAGGCAAACGAAAATTAAAGGAGAGACTCGCGCTCTGCCACCTCTTTTTATTTTTGGAAAATTTAATTTATAGATATATATATATAATATCCCTCGATGCCAGAATTTCTGTGGTCGGCCCACATACTGGACTATTCTCTAAATTTTATTTCCATTTATATTTGTTTTTCGCTCAATTTCTGACAATAAAAACGATAAACAAAAAAAAAATTTGCCATTTTTTTTTTCTCATTTATCCTTTATTCTACGTATTATCTTCTGAGAAAAGAAAAAAGATAAATTCGGAATAATATTGTTTCTTCGTGTACGAAAAAAGAGATAAATCTACCTGAAGAATGACCAAGGGAAGATTGTCATAGCCGGCGGCGGACTCGACGGTCGGAACGAGAAGCTTCCGCTTGTCTGGCGAAGGCGTGAAGTCGCCGAACTCGTCGATGGCGAGGCCGGACTCGGCGACGACGAAGAGTACGCCAGCCCCGTTGCACTTGAGCTCAAGCCGTCCAAGGGGGTCGGGCCCGAGACGGCCCGCGAGCGGGTAGAAGGGGACCAGTGCCTTGGCCAGAGCCCCCTTCAGCGGCTCCGGCGAAAAGAAGCCGGCGTCGCCGGTGGGCCGGTAGAAGTAGATGGTCGGGAGGTGCGTCCGGACCTGGAATAGGTCCAGAGTCGGAAGCCAAATGCTGTGGCTCGGCGTCTCCGCTTCCGGAGTTACGAGGGTGGAACTCACGACTTTTACCATTTCGGAAAACTAGATTACCACAGATTACTCCGATTCCGCTGTGTCAATTATTAGCTCACACGCCGTGGTTGCTGGTCAGATGCTTATATAGGCGACGGCTTCGGATTGGTCACGTGACATGCACGTGCCGAGGAGGTGTTAGTACCGCGTGCATTTGCTTTTTTTTTTTTTTTTTCTTTTTTTCAGAAAAAAGTCGAGATAATAATTATAGAAAAAGAGCCGCATTCAATCAACTTCACAAAGCTGTTATCATGAGATTATATCACATGATTCTCGCCATGTGATGCAATCAATTGTCTTAAAAAGTTGCTCGAAGAATGAATCGCTGGATCCTGCTCCCGACCGTGAAGTTTGTCCAGTTTTAGGGCCAATTTGAAAATGAATTAAGTTGAAAAATGAAAACTAGCCCTGAATTTATTTTTTTTTTTAAAAAAAATAATATTTATTTATTTTATATTATTGTTGAATTAGATTATTATAAAAATTAATTAGTTTTTCAAATTTTAAATTATTATAAAATTAATTTTGATTAAAAAATAGTATATAAAATTAGTTCACTAGCTTTAGTCTTGAAATTCAAACCAGCCTTTAGATTCAGTTTTTGAACTTAGAATATATTTATTATCTAAAAAAAATAAATAGATATATTTAATTTTATTTTTTTATATTTTCGATTGATTTTCAAAAATATTTTAAAGTAATTTATTTTTAACATTTATTTAAATTGAGATCTATATTAAACATGTAATTATTAATATGTAAAATATTATTTATTTTAAAAAATTCACAAGTAATTTTTTTTAAAAAATATATTATTATTGTATATGATATTATTAATATTACTATAATTTAATTTTATATTAGATTCACTTATTGAAGAATTTTGAAGCGGAAGGGAGTGTTAAAAAGTCAAATTTTCTTTATTTTTTTGATTCACTTTTAAAAGTGGTTGAAAATAATTATCTTTATCATTAATTGAATGAAAATATATTTTAAACATATAATTATTAATATATAAAATACTTTTTATTTTAAAAATTTCACAAATATTTTTAAAAAATTAATTTTATCATTGTATATGAGATTATTAATATTTACTATATTTATTTATTATTCACAAATCAGAAGTAAATTAACTTATGAAAAATGATATTTAAATAATCAAATATATTTAGCGAAGAGTGATTAATGAGAGATCAACCATTTAATCACTAAATGCTCATTTATTGCGTCAGCCAACGAAGGAGCACACTTTTTCCTTACTAATCAATGCTTGTGCGCATCAAGTTTTTAGTTTTACGAGTAGTATGGGCTAATTTGAAAACCCGATCAAGCAAGAACAATTTTTTTTTTACAGAAAAAAAATAATTCATCCTATCTATAAATAGGAGTAATGTTTAATTTTTTTATTTTAAATTCAAGGTGATTAATTTAACCGTCAGACTGATTATTATTATCGAAAAACTCCTGATAATATTTTATATATATATAAATTTATAAAATAAATTAATTTAACAGATTAAAATTATAAAAAATCTTTTGACCAATTAATGGGCACGATCACGTTGTTGAGTTTCATCAATTAATTCGCACGCAACGCTTCAAAGACGCAATCTGACCTGACCACGTGAAGCTTCCGGCGCTCGAGTCGAGTCGAGTCGAAGGACGTCCGTGTGTCGACATCAAGCAAGGTACGACGGACCCGATATGACCTGCCCGTTTGGGTTTGGCAAAGTGACTAACGTGGATCTGGCCGACCACGTGTGTGCTTCCAGAACGTCTGCTGAATAATCAATTAATTAGTTAATCGGCTAGCCCGGATTGAATTTGGTCCGGAATTTGCGGGAAAATTCCACGGCCGACTCGACGCAGATGGCCCGCACGTGTAGGACCGTGGCACACCCTTTTTATAAAAAAAGAAAAATAATTTTATAATTCGAGAAGCAGCCTCCCGTCAGTCAGGCTGGAGCAGGTGCAAAGCCGAACTGTCCATCCGTGCGACATAAATGAACGAGGTAGGGTTCGACCCGTGATTATATCAAAAAATTTTTCCTTCCCTACATGCTGACCTGCTCTCTCTAGTGCCTGATTCTTAATTTCAGTCGAAATTAAATATTTCGATATATTTTTAATTTTTAAATCTAAAAAAAAATATTTATTTATATTTATATTATAAATTTTTATTATTTAATAATTAAGGTTTTAACCTGAACAGCACTTTTTTATATATTTAATTTTTTTTATTTAAAAAAAATATTTAATACTTTTCATATATATATATATATTTAATTTTTTATATTTTAAAATTAAAAATCATATTTTCAAAAAAAAAATGAATAATTTAACTAAAATCGAAATGGATCAATTTTGGTGATTGTCAAAATCGATTCGAAATCAAATTTTAAAACCTTGCTATGGTGACCCACACCCTATGGGATTCTCATCCAATAGAAAATTATATTAATTTAATTTTAATAGTTGCTACATTTTTTATTTAGATATAAATTATAAATAATAATAAAGTGTAAAAAAATTTAAAAAATCAAAATTAGTTTTTGAAAAAATTTTAAAAATATTCCTCTTAACAACTTTTTTTGAATGTTATTTTATATATTTTGTCACCACAAAATTACTGTAAATACTCTTATATTATCTTATTTCTAATTCACTTGATATCCATAAATTATCACAAAAAAAGAGAAAAATCAATAAAAATATATTATTTGAGACAAACAAATATTTTTTTGTAAAAAATTGTAAAATAAAAAGGCTACTCCAAGAGTCAAATCCATTCTTCTAAGAAATATCCAAAAACACAACTACTAGTACTGATGCAGTAAAAATATTTAACGAAAAAATAATTTTTTTATAAATTATAAACAAAAAAATGCTCTTATATCTAATTATTGGAGTATTGATTATGATACATCGTATTATTAATTTTAAAATTTTAGAATATTAGTTACATTTCTAAAGCTATTCTTCAAATTATTTTAAAATAATTTTTTGTAATATTTAAAATAAAAAATAATATTACTTTAAATAATGTTACTAATGATATTTCTACTATTGATTTACTTAATATCAATTATCTATTTTATTGGATAAAATTTTATTTTATATTCGTTACAAATATCATATATTTAATTTAGTTGTTTAAAATGAACTTAAATTTATAATTATATTATATAAAATTGAAAATTTTAAAAAATGTAAAAATATTCCTCTTAAAAACTATTTTTTGAATGTTATTTTAGATATTTTTTCACCACAAAATTTCTATAAATACTCTTATATTATCTTATTTTTAAAGTTATAAATTACTTTTGTACTCTCTTAAATCTTTAATCCTCTATCTCTCGTCTTATTTTTGCTAAAATAATTTTTCATAGAATCCAAAGCAACCATTAATCAAACTATTGATCGAGTTGTTGAGGTATTCAAAATTATATTTATATTCTTTTGACAATTTTCTTGATTTTGACAAACTAGTATTTTAATTCTTATTTTTCTTATGAAAATGAATCTCAAGTTTCAAATTTTTAATCCGAAGTTAAAATTGATGTCTGCCAATCTTCTTCAGACTAACCTCAACCTCACTGAAATTTTAGAAAAAAAAAAGAACAAGAGATATTTGAGAGCACTATGATATAGTAGTGGTCAAAAATGAAACAAATGCAAAAAAAAAAACAAAAAACAAAAATAAACTAGATATCATAATTAGACATGAAATTGGTTATCTTCAAAGATACATTTAATCTCATTTTAAAAATAATTATGACGTAAACACAAACTTTTTTTGCAAGTGATTATTCTTTTAATTCACTTGATATCCATAAATTATAAAAAAAATATATGAGAAAAAGTAATAAAAATATATTATTTGGGATGAACAAATATTTTTTTGTATAAAAATTTAAATAAAAAAGCTACTCCAAGAATCAAATCCATTCTTCTAAGAAATATCCAAAAACACAACTACTAGTACTGATGTGATAAAACACTTAACGAAAAAATTAATTTTTTATAAATTATAAACAAAAAAAATGCTCTTATATCTAATTATTGGAATATTGATTATGATACATCATATTATTAATTTTAGACTTTTAGAATATTAGTTACATTTCTAAAGCTATTCTTCAAATTAATTTTAAATAATTTTTTTAATATTTAAAATAAAAATATTACTTTAAATAATGTTACTAATAATATTTCTACTATTGATTTACTTAATATCAATTATCTATTTTATTGGATAAAATTTTATTTCATATTCCTTACAAATATCATATATTTAATTTAGTTGTTTAAAACGAACTTAAATTTATAATTATATTATATAAAATTGAAAATTTTAAAATTTACTTGAATATATTAAATTTACACCTAATTATATTCAAGATTTTAAAACTTTGGGTAAATAATATAAAAAATCACCTACGAAATTTTCTTTTAATACAAAAAATAGCAGGAGTCTACTTCTGTGTTGAGGCATCAATTTAGCAGTATCCATGGGGGTATCATCTTAAACGATAATGTGTCTTTTAATCCTTCTACTAGTATGGTAGGGATTGCAGGTCTTGGCAGAGGTGATGAAAGTAAAAGTAATGTTCTCTTTGCCTATACTACAATGGTGCTGCTAGAGATGTTGTAATTCATTTGCTGCCTTGGGTTTGGAGCTGTCTTATGCAAAATAGATGGTTCCCTATGCAATTCAATGTTATGTGGAGACTAAGCAGCTGATCTTAGACGACGAAGCTGTGGAAAGAGGCTATATTTTGATTCTTTGGTTTGTTGGGTTCTTAAAAAAATTTTTGGTTGATATTGAGATATCTGAGGGCTGTTTGGATGCTTTAAAATTTGTTTTCGCTTCGATTTTGATCCGGTTCATGTGTTTTAGCATGCTGTTTGGATCAGATGTCAGGTGCTGTAGTGTATGCGTGGTTGTAGCCATGATGATTTTAAGTTTTGTTCTTTGGTTTGGTGAAGGCTGCGTTTTTTGCATACGTTTGGATGATGATGAATGAGTTGTTCTGTTGTTGCAGGGGGGAGATGGGCGGTTTGAAGGACGTGAGCGGGTTCGATATACAAGGGACCAACTTTTGCAACTCCGTGAGGTATGATTCTGGTTTTCTTCGTTGCCTACTCCTTTTGCACTTGTTAGTGAGTAGCTTGATTGCTTATTTGTTGATCACCTCTCCGATCTTCCCCAAGCGTAAGTTGATGTTTTCGGGGAAGTCAATCAGCATCAAAATAGAAGTTGGAAAGAAGAACAAAATGATTACATAGGGAAATGTATTGTTTGGTGCAATCTGTACCTATTCTACATTTTTGAATATGCTATGACTGTGACTAATGTGAATTATTTTCTAAAATTTTCAAGTCTGTCATATAGTGGATAACCTAGGCCTCTGTTTGTGAATATATCTTCTTGTATCTGAAACTCTTTTAACTTTGTTTTCACTGGATTGTTATAGATTTGCAGCACCTGTTTTACGATTAAAAAAAATTTTTCATTGTTTTTCTACCATTTCCATTGCATTAAATCCATTCTTTTAGGATATTTAAATACTCTGAATGACATATGTAATACCTTTTCAGGCAACTATGTCAGCCATGTCAGTTGCTTCGAGGCTTGAATTTATAATAATAAAATGTCTGTAGCAGCTCTTCTTGCAAAGGGTGCCTAGCTGTCGTTCTGCTAGGCGTTATCTGTTGGTTTGTGATCACAGTTTTTAAACCATCACGCTCTAATGACTATGCAAAAGCCTATTCTTTAGAACCTTTTGGATTCAGTCTTCATGGATCTGAAACTATTTTGTCTTGGTTTCCACCTTTGTTGTTATAAATTTGCAACTTCTGTCATCTGTTTTACGATTAAAAAACATCTTTTGAGTATTTTTCAACTGTTTCTGATGCAATAAATCCGTTCTTACAGGATATTTAAATGGTGTTCTTAATGATGCATGCTAGTCCTTTTCAGGCAACTTGATCTGCAATATCAGTTCCTTCAATACTTGTCTTTGTTCGATTTACTTTCTTTAATGACTATACAAAGGCTTATTCTTTAAAACCTTGGGAAAGCACTTCATGATGCAGGATATTTCCCTAGCTGAGTAGTTGCTTGTGTTCAACTTTACTGGTTTAAATTGTGTTCTCTTTTGCTAAGAGCATATCTCAAGATGCATACTATATATTCCAATCATGATCATGATGTGATCATCACCTTACTCTCTACTCATCCAAACATGTTTCAAATTTCTATTACCAAACTTACTCGCATTCATGCACAACCATTTCAATCTGGGAAATTTATGTGATTAAAATCAATCATTATTCACTACTTATCCAACTAGCCTATTGCAGTTTTCTAGTGATCATCCCAATCTAAATGAACCCCAATTGTTTATTATCTAGTGCGTTTATTTGCACTGTGAAATTTTTTTGGTAGCTTTGAATGTAATATATCTTATTGTTTCTTCTTGCAGAATTTTGATGTACCTGAAATTATTCTGAAAATAAAACAAGAGATTGAGACAAAATTGTTTCTTCTTGCAGAATGTTGATGCAAGCTCCCGGGACTGTGGGTTTTGCGGTAATCCTCTCCAGTTCCTTCTACAGGTTGATTGAAGTGGTTTTTATTTTGTTTTTTCTTGCTTTTTTGTTGATAGTATTCATTTGAGTGAAATTGCGTTGCGGGTTTTCGTAGGTTTATGCTCCGATTTCGGAGAAAGATGACACTTTTCATCGAATATTGTTCGTGTTTATGTGTCCATCGATGGTGTGTCTTATCCGGGACCAACACGAGCAATGGAAGCATGGATCTGAGCAGCCTCGCAGAAGGTATCACTTAAGAGTTTTGGACTTCAATTTCTTTTTCTGATGTGCTGAAGTGAATGGAGATTTTTCTATTGGTCATATTGTGATTTAATTTGCTCAAATGGCTTTCTAAGTGTGAAGGTATTCCGGTGTCAGTTGCCCCGGTCTAACCCAATTTACTCGAGTGAACCTCCAAGAAATGATGGAACAGATAAACCATCTAGCACTGGAGGTAATTTTCCAACTTCTTGTATGCACCTTATTTAGACTTCATGGATTGATTGGGACTTCTCAAGAAAGTCCAACGCAGAATCTTATCTGCTACTAATCCTTTTATTTATTCAACATTGTTATTTTCATTATCATTATTTTTTTTACTAATCTGTCTAACCGAGGTTGTTGATGGATATCTATCTTTACCAATATGAAATGTCATATGTATGTGGATGCATTTTGGTCTGACACAATCTCCCAATGGATGCATTACTGAATTAAGGGAACACACTCAAGCAACTGGTATTAAAATTTGAAAATAATAAGAAAAAAGTCCAAGAAGGAGAATAAAAGAGTTATTAAAATGAATAAAAAAAGAACAACAGAATGGTTGTGATCCATCAATCTGTTTTTGTAGGTATGTATGAAAAATTACAAACAATGAACATAAAATTTTATAAATGAGAAATATGAATTAGTTGTCATTGTTCGGTTTTGGATTCACAGACCGACGGACATCTCATCTCTATATCTGGTTACATAATGTGAAAATCATTTTTTTTTTTTTTTTGTTTTGTATAGATCATGAAATCTTTTTGTACTTGTAACACCAGGGCTTTTCTAGTTTTGCTAAAGTTCGTATGATGATGGTCTTGCCATTTTTTGTCATCAAGGCCTAATTCATGAACCTGCATATATGAAGAAGATATGCAAAAACCTATGAAAACTTGAGTGGTTTTCAATTGCTTCTCTTTATTCTAAGGGGCTATTGATATACATATTAATTACTGACCTTGGTCTATCAGAATCCTAAAATAACTTGTCCTCGTGTTTGATATACGAAAAGTAATATTTATTTTTGTTGTTTATAATATTTTATTAGATGATTGTTCCTTAATAGCCTTTTGCTTCATTGTTTAGCTGCCCTCTGCAGTTGGTGTGGCATATGGAAGGGGGATAAAGTATGTAGTAGTTGCGAGAAAGCACGCTACTGCTCTGAAAAACACCAGGTATTGTTGCTTAAATGCTTGTAAATTTTGTCATTTGTTGCTTCGTTAGTGCTGATCAACTATGAATTCTTTCAGGCTATGCATTGGAGGGCAGGCCATAGAAATGACTGTCGCCAGATGATTATTTTTTTCTCAAACTTCAGGTTTGGGCCATGATAATCGTAGAGAAAACCTACCACTTCCAGGTGATCAGTATTCTTTTCGACTATTTTGCTTATCTTTCTTGTTTTTTCTCCCCCTTTTTTTGTCTAGTGTAGCTTACAATGGCAATCATTTCAGTTGCCTGCAGCACTTTGTGGCCTCAATATGGAATTGCAATTGAGGAGGAATGCGATCTTGATTCACCAAAATCAAAAGATCATGATTCTACCATATCTTTAGCCCCTGCAAATAATGAAGTAGATACAACATTTCGGTCAATAATGAAGCAATTTGAGGTAGGGCTTCATCTTTGATGTTAGATTTCTGCTAGGAAGATGACTTAGTTTCAAGTTAGCAGTGCTTTTTGTATCCAAATATTTATTGTTTCGACACAACACACAATATGATATATGATAATAATTTAAAAAAGACAAACTTATGACAAATCTTTTTGAGAGAAAAAAGAAATTAATTTTCATAATTCCCTGAAATAATACAATTCAGTATTTACAACACATGAGTATGATAGTGTTTGTAGTACAAAGAACAACCATCAAATATCTCAGAACCTACAAACCCTAAAACAGATAAATCCCCGATTAAGGTACTTAGAGTTTGTGGTTGTAGTTTTACACAGAGAACCTCCAAACCCTAAACACCGCCCCCGGGGCCTCGTCATCACAGAGATGATGGGTAAATCCCCAATCAAGGTACGTAGAGTTTGTGGCTATAATTTTACATCAGCAGGTTCTTGCCTTCTTCTGGCTTGGAGCATAGGAAACCTTCACAGATGGATGTTTCCCGCTCAAGCTGACAACAACCCTCACATAAGGCTGCTCACTGCTCAACGCATCGGAAAGATTCAAATAAATCTTCTTCCGGCTTGAAGCAGGGGAAGGTGCTGCAGCAGGGGAAGCCTTGGCATCCGGTTTTGAAGGTTTCACATCCGGAGCTTCATCGGTGCGGCCTCGCTTTCGGCTCGAAGGCTGTGGCCTTCCGGCGCCTGTGCTCTGCTGTTCTTGGAGAACCTCCCAAGCCTTGGTGACGATCTTGAACGCGTCAGCAGCCGCAGCAGAAGGGTTCTTGTCCGGGTGGGTCAGGAAGCGCATCCTCCTATGCTGCTTTTTGATCTCGGCCAGATCGGCGTCCTGAGCAACGCCAAGAACTGAGTGCCAGTCGCTGGAGGCGGCAGCGATGTGGACGTTGTAGGCAGCGAGGATCAGCGAGATGCCGGGGAGGGCAGGAAAGAGGTCCTGGGCCTTGAGAGCCATTGTCCTTGCAGCTCGAAGGTCTTGGAGCAGAAACCTCTTTTCGGCAAGATCTTTGAGTTGCTCGGCTGCTACCGCATTGAACTTGACCATGCCTGCCAGAGTGTCGAGAGTGAAGAGGAGAGGAAGAGCGTCGAGAGGAAGAAGGGTTCTGCCCGTCACCGTCTGTGTGCTCCTCTTTATATAAGAGCAGCATAGGAAACTTGGAATCCGACTCCGACTCGGACTGGGACTCAGACGCGGACTCGGATTCCGACTCCGACTCGGACAAGGACTCCGACTCCGACTCGGACAAGGACTCCGACTCCGACCAGGTATCCGAGTCAGACTCGAATCGGAATCGGACTCGGACTCGGACTCGGACTCCGACTCCGACTCCGACTCCGACTCGGATTGGGATTACTGTAGAATTCAAAGAAGATTCTCCAGAGTTAGATATTCTGTGACCGCCGTCAGCCGAAAATCACGGGCTTTTTTGATTCGAAATTTATGTTTGCTTGTATCATCAGCAAATTTTATTATAGTAAACTTTAAAAGAGATAAAATTTAAACTTATTTATAAATAAAAATATTTAAAAATTTTATTTATAAATATGAAAATATTAAACTTGTAATTTAAAATTTTAAGTTTTAAAACTTTCAAGGTCTTTTTTATAATGTTTTATTCGAACAAAGTCCTTTTTGTAAAATTTTATTTAAAAAATAATAAAATTTAGATTTATTTATAAGTAAAAATATTCGAAGAATCTATTTGTAAATATACAAATATTAAATCAAAATATAAAAATTTAAGTTTTAAAATTTTCAAGATCCTTTTTCTAAAATTTTATTTAAAAAATAATAAAATTTGGACCTATTTATAAATAAAAGTATTTGAGGGAATATACAAAGATTAAAATTTTAACTTAAGATTTTATGAAGGATTTATTTATAAAAATAAGCCCTCTATAAAGTTTTAAAACCTTCAACGTCCTTTTTATAAACTTTTATTTAAAAAATAATAAATTTTGGACTTACTAATAAATAAAAATATTAGAGGGGTCTAATTATAAATTCATAAATATTAAAATTATAATTTAAAATTTTATGGAGGGTTTATTCACCATAAAGTTTCAAAACTTTCAAGGTCTTTTTTGTAAAAAGTTATTTGAAAAACGATAAAATTTGGATTTATGTACAAATAAAAATATTCGAATGGTTTATTTATAAATATACAAATATTAAACCTATAATTTAAAATTTTATGGAGGATTTATTTATAAAAATTTGGGAGAAAGAGTGGAGGATGAGGAGTTAAATTTTTTGAGAGTTAAAATGAAAATTTACGAAGATAAAAGAGAAATTTTTGCTAAAATTTTAACTAAATGACAATTAAATATTGTAAGTAAAAATTAAAATCATAGAGAGTTTCTTATAAATAGAGTAAATCTTGGGGAGTTGTACATAAAAATTCCTTTTTAAAATTTAAGTTTAAAATAAAAATTTATATAATTTTAATTTTAATAATTATTACTTTTTTATTTAGAAATAAATTAAAATAATAACAAAGTGTAAACAATTTTGAAAAAAAAATCAAAAGTAGCTTTTCAAAACTTCTCAAAAATATCCCTCTTAACAACTATTTTTGAATGTTATTTAGATATTTTTTCACTGCAAAAATTTTATAAATACTCCCATATTATCTTACTTTTTAAGATGATAAATTACTTTCATACTCTCTTAAATCTCCAATCTTTAATTTAAGGTTCAACTTCTCAACTCTTCAGTACTTTGACTCTAACTATTTTAATCTTCTTCTATCTCTCTTCTTATCTTTGCTAAAATAACTTTCCATGGAATCCAAAGCACCATTAATCAAATTATTGATTAAGTTGTCGAGGCATCTGATATTATATTTATATATATATATTTTATGATTTTCTTGATTTTAACATACTCATCTTTTAATTCTTATGTTTCTTATGAGGATGATATCAAGTTTCGGATTTTCAACCCGAAATTAAAGTCAATGTCCACCAACCTTCTTCAGACCAACCTCAACTTGGTTGAAATTTTAGAAGAAAAAAGAACTAGAGATATTTGAGAGCACTAGATATAGTAGTGGTAAAAAATATAACATGTACAAAAAATATAAAAATCAACTAGATATCATATTTGGACATGAAATCGATTGTCTTCAAATACATATTTAATCTCATTTCAAAAATGAGCATTTCTTAAATACAACATTTGTTTTGCAAGTGATTATTCTTCTAATTCGCTTCATATCCACTGACAAAGCCTTGTTTAGTACTACGGTAAAGATTTTCAGCTCAAATACTTCCATTTTTTCACAGATCGCAAGCCTCAAACCCTTTATAAATAATGTCACCGTTTGAACATCTATAGCCATGAACTCTAGTGTGAATCGAGCGAAACGCTCAAACACTATCTCGTACTCAGCAATAGTTCAACCTGTTTGTTTCGAGTTGAGTAGCTCCTGTTGCATGTCTACCCGAGCCGACTCTAGAAAATACTACTCCACAAAAGCCTCCCTGAACTGCCCCGAAGTGATCTTCGCATCACCCCCAAGGCACAATAGGTGGTGTTCTACCATGCTTCTCCATTGCCTTCCAACCGATTGCTAATAATGCTAACCTTTTTTTGGTCGTTACAGTCCACAGTTTGGAATGTCTTTTCAATCTTGTGGAGCTAATTATCCACTATAATGGCACTAATTTTTCCTCCAAATGCTACCAGTGTCAAATTCATGAATTTGTGTGAACTTTGCATTGCCACTAGCATTACTAGTGGCTAAGTCCACTTGTTGGAGTAACTACATGATGGTTGTAAGCAAGGCCCTACTCTATGCTGCTGCGATCTCCTGAGCCTCGTGGGTCTCTGGTGCACTTGGAATCCTTGGTGGATATGAAATCTTTGCTAGCTAAGCTGAGGTAGGCTAGCCACGACCTCCCCGTTAAGCCTGTCCACCACAAGCCACACATCCCCTACATTGTCCACGCCCCTTACCGTGATAATCCTAGAATGAAAAAAATCATATCCACATATTAGGTTACACCAAAAGTAATAAAATCCACACCATATAAATAAGATTCTCTTATTTCCGTCAATCTTTAAACTTGACTCTAATACCACAAAAGATATCACATCCCATTACCATCCATCAATGGGCCAGTAATAGAACATGACAACATTATATAACCATAATAATAACACAAATAAAAGGAACATGCAAATATAGAAAAAAAATTTTGAACTAGAATAAGATTAAACAAACATAACCCAACAAAGCTAATAATTCAAATACGAATAATCATTATTATAACCCACAATCTGGTTCAAAGATAAACCTATGATAAGTAATCCTGCTACCCCTAGTCGATATTCTCTAATCTTCCTCAAGTATCAACTCCATCACCTAAAAATAAATAAACAATACTGTATGAGTAGGCCAACATACTCAATAGGTAATGTCTCTACCCTCATCATAATGCAATAATATATAGAATGATTGACTAGATTAAGAAAAAGATATATCATCAACTGAGAGGAAAGTATTATTTGAGAAATAAGCAACCAAGTAGTTAAATAACTGAGTAAGCAAAAGATTAAACAATTGAGAAACCAATAGTGTAGTCAGGGAGAGATGTATGACAATTGGACTATCTTAGAAAACTCTCAATTTCGACATGGGCATACTTTCAAAATTTTTCGAAAACTGTATCTACCAACACTCCCCACAAGTACTGAGTGATGTCTATCCGTCATAGTGAACACATCCCCTACACTCCTGCAAACCAGTAGTCGTCAAGTTTGATAACCCACTAATTTTATAAAAAAACGCCTTATCAGTACTAGCTTACTGATCTTTTGGAATAGGGTGATCTTGAAAATTAAATCAACCCCTCAATAATTAATAACAATTGTGGAGAATATTCAAAGAAAAGTTAATAACATCAGAGTAAGTATTTAATTAAAACAAATATGCAAAGAGCCTAAATATACAAATATTAAACATATAATTTAGAATTTTAGGAGGATTTTTTTATAAAAATTTGGGAGACAGAGCAAAGGATGAGAAATTAAAATTTTTGAGAGTTGAAATGAAAATTTACGAAGATAAAAGAGAAAATTTTTGCTAAAATTTTAACTAAATGACAATTAAATATTGTAGGTAAATATTAAAATCATAGAGAGTTTCTTATAAATAGAGTAAATTTTGGGGAGTCATACAAAAAAATACCTTTTTAAATCTAAGTTTAAAATAAAAAATTATATGATTTTAATTTTAATAATTTGTTACATTTTTGTTTAAAAATAAATTATAAATAATAGCAAAGTGTAAAAAAAAATTGAAAAAAAAAAATCAATAGTAGCTTTTCAAAACTTTTCAAAAATATCCCTCTTAACAACTATTTTTGAATGTTATTTAGATATTTTTTTCACTGCAAAAATTTTATAAATCCTCTCATATTATCTTATTTTTTAAGATTATAAATTACTTTCATACTCTCTTAAATCTCCAACCTTCAATTTAAGGTCCAACTTCTCAACTCTTCCGTACTTTGACTCTAACTATTTTAATCTTCTTCTATCTCTCTTCTTATCTTTGCTAAAATAACTTTCCATGGAATCCAAAGCACCATTAATCAAATTATGGATTAAATTGTTGAGGTATACAATATTATATTTATATTTTTTTTTATGATTTTCTTAATTTTAACATACTTATCTTTTAATTCTTATTTTTCTTATGAGGATGAATCTCAAGTTTCAGATTTTCAACCTGAAATTAAAGTCAATGTCCACCAACCTTCTTGAGACCAACCTCAACTTGGTTGAAATTTTAGAAAAAAAAAATTGCATATGTTTGAGAGGACTACGATATAGTATGTTGCGAAGCCGCAATAGTGTCAAACCAGATCCATATAGTGAGTCGGACACTAAACCATCCCAAAAGCTCAAGCTCATGGGATATGGGTCTTTTTTCACTATATCTATTGGACTCTATCTATCCAATATCCGATGTAGGACTAATTCATCACACCTGACATTATAACAATCTTTCCTTTCAGGTGTGATTTGACCACATCAATTTAATACTCTTAATTAAGAACTCTTTTATTCGACCACTTCCACCGTGTGATCCATGTCCTCGCACCGGCCTCTAGTGCCCGCGCCCTTGCGTCGACTTCTGGTGCCCACATTTGTGGGCTCGCCATCCTGGCGCCAACACATGCGTCCTCTCTCCGGCCTCAAGCCGGCCTCGCACGAGCACCCGAGCCCTTGGGCCTGCATCACGTCCTTGCCGGCCTCGCGCCCGCATCCTCTCGCTGGTCTTTGCCATGAGACTAACATGTGACTCAATTTAGTCGCATCATCGCGGTAATTTTTGGTCTTAAAAGTTTGTACAGATTCGAACCTGGAGCTCTGATACCACTTGTTGGGAAGCCACAAGAGTGTTAAATCAGATTCATATAGTGAGCCGGATATCAAACCATCTCAAAAGCTCAAGCTCATAGGATATAAGTCTTTTTCACTATATCTATTGGACTCTATCTATCCAATATCCGATGTGGGACTAATTCATCATACCTGACATTATAATAATAGTAGTGGTCGAAAATATAGCATGTACAAAAAATATATAAATCAACTGCATATCATATTTGGACATGAAATCGGTTATCTTCAAATACACATTTAATCTCATTTCAAAAATGAGCATGTCTTAAACACAACCTTTTTTTGCAAGTGATTATTCTTCTAATTCGCTTCATATCCACTGACAAAGCCTTGTTTGGTACGATGATAAAGATTTTCAGCTTAAATACTTCCACCTTTTCACGAATCGCAGGCCTCAAACCCTTTATAAATAATGTCACCCTTTGAACATCTATAACCATGAACTCTAGTGTGAATCTAGCGAAACGCTCAAACTCTATCTCGTACTCAGTAGTAGTTTGACCTACTTGTTTCCGGCTGAGTAGCTCATATTGTATGTCTGTCCAAGCCGACTCTAGAAAATACCACTCCAGAAAAGCCTCCCTGAACTGCCCCGAGGTCATCTTCGCATCACCCCCAAGGCACAATAGGTGATGTTCCACCATGTTTCTGCATCACCCTCCAACCGATAGCTAATAAAGTTAACCTTTTATTGATTATTACAGTCCACGATTTGGAATGTTTTTTCAATCTTGTGGAGCTAATTATCCACTATATTAGCACTAGTTTTTCCTCCAAATCTTACCAGTGCCAAATTCATGAATTTGTGTGAGCTTTGCATTGGCACCAACATTATTAACGGCTAAGTCCACTTGTTGGAGTAACTACACGATGACTGTAAGCAAGGCCCTACCCTATGCTGCTGCGATCTCCTAAGTCTCGAGAGTCTCTGGTGCACTTGGAATCTTTGGTGGATATGAAATCTTTGCTAGATCTGGAATCTTTGCTAACTAAGCTGGGGTAGGCTAGTCACAATCTCCTCATTAAGCCCGTCCACCATAAGCCACACATCCCCTATATTATCTACTTCCCCTTACCATGATAATCCTAGGAGGAAAAAAATCATACCCGCATATTAGGTTGCACCGAAAGTAATAAAATCCACACCGCATAATTAAGATCCTCTTATTTTCGTCAATCCTTAAACTTGACTCTAATACCACAAAAATTATCACACCCCATTACCATCCATCAATGGGCCAGTAACAAAACATGACAACATCATATAACCATAATAACAACAAAAATAAAAAGGAACATGCAAATATAGAAATTTTTTATGGAACTAGAATAAGATTAAACAAACATAATCCAACAAAGTTAATAATTCAAATATGAATAATCATTATTATAACCCACAATCTAGTTCAAATATAAACCTATGATAAGCAATCCTCCTAGCCCTCGTTGATATTCTCTAATATTGCTTTAAGTATCAATTCCGTCACCTAAAGATAAATAAACAATACTATATGAGTATGCCAACATACTCAATAGGTAACGTCTCTACCCTTATCATAATGGAATAATATATAGAATGATTGACTAGGCTAAGAAAAAAATATCTTCAAGCGCGAGGAAAGTATTATTTGAGAAATAAGTAAACAAGTTGTTGAATAACCGAGTAATCAAAAGATTAAGCAATTGAGACATCTATAGTGTAGTCAAGGAGAGATGTATGACATACTTTCAATTCCGGTATGGGCATACTTTCAAAATTTTTTGAGAATCATATTTGCCTACGCTCTCCACAAGTAGTGAGTGATGTTTACCTGCCATAGTGAATGCATCCCCTACACTCCTGCAGACTAGTAGTCGTTAAGTTTGATAACCCACTAATTTTATAAAAAAATTGCCTTATCAATACTAGCCTACCGGTCTTTTGAAATAGGTTGATCCTGAAAATTCAATCAATTCCTCAATAATCGATGACAATTGTGGAGAATATTAACAAAAAAGTTAATAACATGCGAGTAAGTATTTAATTAAAACAAATATGCAAAGAGGCTAATTTCTAATGTCTCAAACTCAAAATTAGATTCTACTTACAAAAATAAATCCAAGTGATCATGAATCACTGAATTCGGAGTTCAAACGAAGAAGTTATACAAGTTTAAAGTTGAATTTATAATTAAGCTCCTAGAATATAATAAAACTGATTATATTAACGATAGTCAAGATTTAATTGGTTCAAAAATAATATTTACAGAAAACACCTTATTATATTAGGTAGGTTTTCGTTCAGTTCTATCTGGTTATATTAATATCCAAATTTTTACGCTCAGCCTCCTCCCACAAAATATTCCATTACCTCTATAGGTAGATACTATATAAATATATTATTATTTTACCGAAGACCCCTCTGTTATATTAAAATTACCTTTTTAATATTTTACAGAAATAACCTCAATAATACCTTAACTTAAAAATCCAATTAAAACTGCATCAAACCAGAAACAAACCCAAACCCAACACCACCCAACCCGAACCAGAACCCAAATTAAATTCAAAATCCAATTAAACCAAAACCCAAACAAAAAATGAACCAAAACCAAACCTAAACTTAAACCAAAAGCAACCATCTTTTCCTTTCTCTGCGAGCTTGTTTGGATGAATTCTCAATCTGAAATTGAGAAATTGGCCAATTCAGTCAATTCTGACGAATTGAGAAAATTACTGGAATTGTCTAATTCCGATATTTGGATGAGTATTTTTTGAATGAAATTAATTAGAAATTGATTAATTCTCTCAATTTTTGAAAAATATATTGAATTTAATATTAAATTTGGTACAAAATATAAAAATATAAAAATATAAAAATAATTTATAAACATAAAATATATATTATTTTTTAAAAATTACTATTTTATTTATAAGTAAATAAAATAAAATATTAATATTATAAAATATCAAGTTAATTAAAAAACTAATATATAATTTAAAAAAGCCCAAAAATAAAGAATTTCATAATTATAATACAATTACTTTAGGATTTATTTAATATAAATTTTTATTAAGTAATTTAATAAAAGTAAAATACATATATATTAAATTTAGTATGAAATACAAAAAAATATAAATATAATTTACAAACATAACATGTATACTATTTTTTAAAAATAAATACTTTATTTATAAGTAAATAGAGTAATATAACATATTAATATTAGAAAATACTAACTTAATTAAAAATTAATATAAATTTAAAAATGACCCAAAATTAAGAATTCTATAATTATGATACAATTAATTGAGGATTTATTTAACATATTTTTTCTTGTTAAATAATTTGACAAACAAAAATTACATATTTTTCTTAGAAATATAATTTATTATTTTAAAAATTAATATAATTATTAAAATGGCCCATAAAAGGAGAATTATATAAATATAATAAAAATAATTTAAGATTTTTTTATTATATTTTAGCTAACAAGTTAAATAATTTGACAAACTTAAAATTATAATTTTTTTTAAAAAATTATTTTTAATCCAATAAATATTTTAAAATTAAAACAAGTAAATTAATTTTAAAATAAAATTTTATTAGAAATAGCCTAAATATTATATAAATCCATTATTTATTTTGTGGGCCCCATTGTAATTTCCT
Organism: Trichopus zeylanicus subsp. travancoricus; assembly: GCA_005019695.1. Classification (NCBI taxonomy): domain Eukaryota; kingdom Viridiplantae; phylum Streptophyta; class Magnoliopsida; order Dioscoreales; family Dioscoreaceae; genus Trichopus; species Trichopus zeylanicus. The sequence goes on from RXID01021370.1 coordinate 389,688, forward strand.
AAAATCGGATGAATTTCTTTCAAAATTTTCTGAATTCAAAATCGGAATTGAAAAAGAATAGGAATTGTCCGATTTCTTCAATTTCGGATTTCGGAATAGAATCAAACACCAAAATTAGGAAATTGGACTTTTAATTTCTCCAATTTCCTCAATTACAAGGCTTTGGAATCCATGCAACATACCAAATAATTCAAATATATGTATAATTTTCTAATTTGAAGAAAAAAAATAATAATTTAATAAAATTTCAAAAAATTATATATAATTTGTTAATTTTAAAAGAAAAAGGTGTCATTTGACTTGTTACTAATGTGAAGTTAATCAAAATGAGTCGAGAATGCTTATCGTCTTATAGTGGATTAGCAAACTCTTAATCACAGCAGGAGGCAACAGAAGAAAGTGAAATAAGAATGGCAACATCACCCCAACTCACACTAGTTATAACAACAGAAAAAGGTGTCCATGCCTGCCAGAAAATGGGTGAGGAAGCAGAGATGAAGAGTATCGAAGAAGAGATGAAGAGTGTCGGGAGTGAAGAAGAGAGGAAGAGTGTCGGGAGTGAAGAGTGTCCAGAGGAAGAGGGGTTCTGCCCGTCTCATCTGTGTGCTCCCCTTTATACAAGAGCAGCATAGGAAACTCGGAATCCAAGTCGGAATCCAACTCAGACTCGGACTGAGAAAACTGTGGAATTTAAAGAAGATTCTCCAGAGTTAGATCTTCGGTAACCGCCATCAGTCGAAAATCACGGGCTTTTTTGATTGGTAACCCAAAAATATTTATCTTTGCTTGTATTATCAGTAAATTTTATTATAATAAACTTTAAAAGAGATAAAATTTAGATTTATTTATAAGTAAAAATATTTAAAAAATTTATTTATGAATATGCAGATATTAAACTTGTAATTTAAAATTTTCAAGGCATTTTAAATAAAATTTTATTCGAAAAAGGTCTTTCTTGTAAACTTTTATTTAAAAATAATAAAATTTAGATTTATTTATAAGTAAAAATATTCAAGGAATCTATTTAAAAATATACAAATATTAAATTGTAATATAAAATTTTAAGTTTTAAAATTTTCAAGATCTGTTTTCTAAAACTTTATTTAGAAAATAATAAAATTTGGACTTATTTATAAATAAAAATATTTGAGGGGTATATTTATAAATATACAAATATCAAAATTTTAATGTAAGATTTTATGTAGGATTTATTTATAAAAATATGCCCTCTACAAACTTTTAAAACCTTCAATGTCCTTTTTATAAAATTTTATTTAAAAAATAATAAAATTTAGACTTATTAATAAATAAAAATATTAGAAGGGTCTAATTATAAATTTATAATAATTAAACTTATAATTTAAAATTTTATGGATGATTTATTTGCCATAAGATTTGAATTTATTTATAAATAAAAATATTCGAATGGTATATTTGCAAATATACAAATATTATAATAATAATTTAAAATTTTATTTAGGGTTTATTTATAAAAAATTTAGAGAAAGTGTGGATGATGAGAAGTTAAAATTTTTTAGAGTTGAAATGTAATTTTATGAAGATAAAAGAGAAATTTTTTGCTAAAATTTTAATTAAATGATAATTAAATGGGATAATTACGTACAACCCCCGTAATTAGCCTTAATTACGTACAACCCTCCGTAATTTCCGGAATTACCCACACACCCCTATTTTCGAAAATATTTACCCACACCCCCTGATTGTTAGTTAATCAAATTTTTCCCAAAAAATTTCGATTTTACCCTCGGTTATTTTTATAAATACACCCTTAAAAACTTATTTTTTATATTTTACGTCCTGAAATTCGGTTTTTTGCAAATAACACCCCAAAATAACTCTAATTTACAGAAAAGTCCTCGAAATATTGCAAATAAACCCATGGATATTATTTCGATTTACAGAAAAGTCCTCGAAATTCGGATTTTTGCAAATAACACCCTGGCGCGCGGGCGGGAGCGAGGAGGAGGCCGGCGGAGGGAGCGGAGGCAGAGGCCGGGCGGGAGCCGGCGGCGGGAGCGGAGGCGGAGGCCGGGGCGCCGACGCGTCGACACGCGGGCGCGGACGGCCAAGGCCGACGCGGTTCTACCCCCGCGTGCCAGGGATGGAGGCCGAGGCCGGCTTGCTGGCACACGGGCTCGGACGACCAAGGCCGAGGCCGTCCGCGCCCGCGTGCCGGCGCGCCGGCCTCGGCCTCCGTCCCCGGCACGCAGGAGCAGAACGGCGTCGGCCTTGGCCGTCCGCGCCCGCGTGCCGGCGGGCCGTCCAGCCTCGACCTCCGTCCCCGGCGCGCAGGCGAGGACGCCGGCCGGCGATGGTCCAGCGAGAGGTGTATTTGTAAAAATTAGTTTTAAAATTTCGAAAAATTTAGATTTATTTTATAAAAAAAATTTTAAGGGTTTTTTTAATATATAAATATTAAATTTGTATTTATAAATTTAAAAATCATTAATATCTTTTTTGTAAAATTTTACTTAAAATATGATAAAAAATATAGACTTATTTATAAATAAAAATATTGAAGGGGTCTATTTGTAAATGTACAACATGAAAGTTGTAATTTTAAATTTTAAGTTTTGAAACCTTTCGATGAATTATTTGTAAAATTTACTTATAAAATAAATAAAATTTGGACTTATTTATAAAGAAAAATATTAAAGGTGGTCTATTTTTAAATGTAAAAATAGTAAACTTGTAATTTGAAATTTTAAATTTTAAAACCGTCACTGTCTTTTTTTGTGAAATTTAATATTAAATATGATTAAAATATTGACTTATTTATTAAAAATATAATCAAGGGATCTATTTTTAAATGCACAATATGAAACTTGTAATTTTAAATTTTAAGTTTTGAAATAACTAAAGAAAGAGTACGAAGAGAAATCACACCAGATCCAGATCTCCCATCAAAAGGATAAACCCTATTTATGTAAAACTGGAGATGATAAAGAAAGCCACTTTCCAGTGAATGACAATCATTCTTGATATTTTATAACATATAGCATGCCATAACAATAATAGAAGCTTGCAGCTTGCTAAAACAATATAGCCTAATTAGTAATCAGATAGCAATAGCAGCTAGAAAGTTCAAGACATAAAGCAATATAACAAGTTCTACTGTTGTCCAACAAAAGCAAACCTTCCATTATTAAACCAAAAAAAGGAAACATTCCATTATTCCTTATAAATCAAAATTTGAAGAACATTAATGAAACAAGTGTCTAAAATAACACTTCTCATTTCTCATTCAACAAAAGAAAAGAGAGGTGGATGATAAAAGATATGACAGTTCCTCCTAAGTCCCTAATCCAAAACCTTGCCATCTAACTCTCCCCAGTCTATCTAGCAGAAATATGCACCTGCAAACAGAATGCACCCATAGTTATGATAACAAAGAAATATGACATCATTATCATTTTCAAGAAGACTGTTTACCCAATCAAAATTAATCCTAGAGATCTGACGAACTTCCTGCAAAAAAATACAATGACATTTATTAATGTATTATTTCAAAATCACATAAAATAAAAAAAAATTTGTTAATTTTTTAAAAGAAAAACTCACATGATAAATGCATACTAAAATTTGAAGTCATTACGGTAGACCTTCCTCTTCCTCTTCCCCTGCCACATTCTCCAACATATTGGTTTCCCACTGATTGTTGATTACTGCTAAATCCAGAAACATCAATTTGTTGTTGTAGTCTAAGAGCCTCTTTACACGCTCTCTTGTTATGTCCCAGCTGATCACATCTACTGCAAGTATATATTGCTCTACTTGATGTTTCGATTGGATCCTTAATCCTTTTCTTCTTAGGCCTACCAGGTTGTCTCCTTGAACATGAAGGAAGTACTTGCAAATCATTTGGCACAGACACCCAAAGTTGCTTGCATTTAAAATTTAAAATTTAAAATTACAAGTTTACTATTTTTACATTTAAAAATAGACCACCTTTAATATTTTTCTATATAAGTAAGACCAAATTTTATTTATTTTATTAGTAAATTTTACAAATAAATCATCGAACATTTCAAAACATAAAATTTAAAATTACAGGTTTCATATTGTACATTTACAAATAAATCCCTTTATTTTTTTAAATAAATAAATATTTTAATCATTTTTAATACTAAATTTCACGAAAAATACGGTGAAAGTTTTAAAATTTCAAATTTCAAATTACAAGTTTACTATTTTTACATTTACAAAATAGACTACATTTAACATTTTTCTTTATAAATAAGTCCAAATTTTATTTATTTTATAAGTAAATTTTACAAATAATTCATCAAAAGGTTTCAAAACGTAAAATTTAAAATTACAATTTTCATGTGTACATTTACAAATAGACCCCTTTAATATTTTTATTTATAAATAAGTCTATATTTTTTATCATATTTTAAGTAAAATTTTACAAAAAAGACATTAATGATTTTTAAATTTATAAATATAAATATAATATTTATATATTAAAAAAACCCCTTAAATATTTTTTATAAAATAAATCTAAATTTGCTGAAAATTTAAAACTAATTTTTACAAATACACCCCTCGCCGGACCATCGCCGGCCGGTGTCCGCGCCCGCGCGCCGGGGACGGAGGCCGAGGGCACGCGGGCGCGGACGGCCGGGGCCGAGGCCGTTCCGTCCCCGGCACGCAGGGGCGGAACGGCGTCGGCCCCGGCCGTTCGCGCCCGGGTGTCTACGCGTCGGCGCCCCGGCCTCCGCCGGCTCCCGCCCGCGTCCGCCTCCGCTCCTGCCCGCCCGGCCTCTGCTCGCCTCCGCTCCCGCCGCCGGCTCCCGCCCGCCCGGCCTTTGCCCGCCTCCGCTCTCGCCGCCGGCCTCCTCCTCCGGTCCCACCCGCGCACCGGGGTGTTATTTGCAAAAATCTGAATTTCGGGGACTTTTCTGTAAATCAAAATAATTTCCGGGGGTTTATTTGTAAAAATTCGAATTTCGAGGACTTTTCTATAAATCATAGTTATTTCGGGGTGTTATTTGCAAAAAACAAAATTTCGGGGCGTAAAATATAAAAAATAAGTTTTTAGGGGTGTATTTATAAAAATAACCGAGGGAAAAATCGAAATTTTTTGGGAAAAGATTGATTAAATAACAATTAGGGGGGTGTGGGTAAATATTTTCGAAAATAGGGGGGTGTGGATAATTCCGGAAATTACGGGGGGTTATACGTAATTAAGGCTAATTTCGGGGGTTGTACGTAATTATCCCTAATTAAATATTGTAGATCAATATTAAAATCGTAGAGTTTCTTGTAAATAGAGTAAATCTTGGGGAGTTGTTCATAAAAAAATTATTTTTAAATTTAAGTTGAAAATAAAAAATTGTATAAATTTAATTTTAATAATTATTGCATTTTTATTTAAAAATAAATTTTAAATAATAACAAAGTGTAAAAAAAATTAAAAAAAATCAAAAGTAGCTTTTAAAAACTTTTCAAAAATATCCCTCTTAACAACTATTTTTGAATATTATTTAGATATTTTTTTTCACTACAAAATTTTTATAAATACTCTCATATTATCTTATTTTTTTAAGATTATAGATTACTTTCATACTCTCTTAAATCTCCAAGCTTCAATTTAAGGTTTAACTTCTCAACTGTTCAACACTTTGACGCTAACTATTTTAATCTTCTTTTATTTCTCTTCTTATTTTTGCTAAAATAATTTTTCATGGAATCCAAAGCACCATTAATCAAATTATTGATTAAGTTGTTTAGGTATCTGATATTATATTTATATTTTTTGATGATTTTTTAAATTTTAACATACTCATCTTTTAATTCTTATTTTTCTGATAGGGATGAATCTCAAGTTTCAGATTTTTAACTTGAAATTAAAGTCAATGTCCACCAACCTCCTTGAGACCAACCTCAACTTGGTTGAAATTTTAGCAAAAAAGAACTAGATATATTTGAGAGCACTACGATATAGTAGTTCTCAAAAATACTCAAAAATATAACATGTACAAAAAAAATATAAAAATCAACTAGATATCATATTGGACATGAAATCAGCTATCTTCAAATACACATTTAATCTCATTTAAAACTGAGCATGTCTTAAACACAAACTTTTTTGCAAGTGATTATTCTTCTAATTCGCTGCATATCCACTGACAAAGCCTTATTCAGTATGACGGTAAAGATTTTCAGTTCAAATACTTCCACCTTTTCACGGATTGCAGATCTCAAACCCTTCATAAATAATGTCATCCTTTGAATATCGATAGCCATGAACTCTAGTGCGAATCTAACAAAACGCTCAAACTCTGTCTCACACTTAGCAACAGTTTGACCTGTTTGTTTCAGACTAAGTAGCTCATGTTGCATGTCAACCTGAGCTGACTTTAGAAAATACCACTCCAGAAAAGCCTTCCTAAGCTACCTTGAGGTGATCTTTGCATCACCCCCGAGGCACAGTAGGTGGTGTTCCACCATGCTTCTACATCGCCTTCCAACCGATGGTAATAAAGCTAATCTTTTTTTGGTCGTCACAATTTACATTTTGGAATGTCTTTTCAATCTTGCGAAACTAATTATCCACTATAATGACACTAGTTTTTCCTCCAAATGTTACCAATGCCAAATTTATGAATTTTGTGAGTTTTGCATTGGCACTAGTATTATTAGCAACTAAGTCCACTTGCTGGAGTAACTATACTATAGCTCTAAATAAGGCCTTACCCTATGCTGCTGCGATCTCCTAAGCCTCGAGAGTCTCTAGTGCACTTGGAATCTTTGGTGGATATGAAATCTTTGCTAGCTAAGCTGGGGTAGGCTAGCCACGACCTCCCTGTTAAGCTCGTCCACCATAAGCCACACATCTCCTACATTGTCCACATCCCCTCACCATGATAATCTTAGAAGGAAAACAAAATCAAATTCACATATTAGGTTACACAAAAAAGTAATAAAATCCACACCATATAATTAAGATTCTTTTATTTTCGTCAATCTTTAAACTCGACTTTAATACTACAAAAATTATCACACCTTATTACCATCCATCAATGGGCTAGTAACACAACATGACAACATCATATAAACCATAATAACGACACAAATAAAAGGAACATGAAAATATAGAAAATTTTGATTGAACTATAATAAGATTAAGTAAACATAATCCAACAAAACTAATAATTCAAATATGAATAGTTATTATTATAACCCACAATCTAGTTCAAAAATAAACCTATGATAAGCAATCCTACTAGCCCTAATACCGCTCAAGTATCAACTCTATCACCTAAAAATAAATGAACGATACTATATGAGTATACCAACATACTCAATAGGTAACGTCTCTTCCCTCATTATAATATAATAATATATAGAATGGTTGAGTAGACTGAGAAAAAAAATATCATCAATTGAAAGAAAAGTATTATTTGAAAAATAAGTAACAGAGTAGTTAAATAACCGAGTAACCAAAAGATTAAACAATTGAAAAATTAATAGTGCAGTCAGGGAGAGATGTATGACAATCAGGTCATCTTGGAAAACTCTCAATTCCGATATAGGCATATTTTCAAAATTTTTTGAGAACCGTATTTACCTACACTCTCCACAAGTAATGAGTGATGTTTACCCTTCACAGTGAACACATCCCTTACATTCCTACAGATCAATAGCTGTCAAGTTTGATAACCCACTAATTTTATAAAAAAATCATCTTATCAGTACTAGCATATCGATCTTTTGAACTAGGGTGATCTTGAAAATTAAATCAACCCCTCAATAATTGATGATAACTGTGGAGAATATTCAAAGAAAAATTACTAACATCTAAGTAAGTATTTATTTAAAACAAATATGCAAAGAGGTTAATTTCTGATGTTTTAAATGCAAAAATTGATTCTACTCACAAAAATAAATCCAAGTGATCATGAATTACAGAATTTGAAGTTCAAATGAAAAAATTATACAAATTTAAAATTTGAATTTACAATTAAGCCCCTATAATATAATAAAAGACCAATAGTCAAGATTTAATTAGTTCAAAAATAATATTTATTAAAAAACCCTTATCTTATCCAGATTTTCGTTCAGTTCTATTTGGTTATATTAATATCCAAATTTTTACGTTGGCCTCCTCTTACAAAATATTCCATTATCTCTCCATATAGATACTATATAAATATATGATTACTTTACCAAAAACCCCTCTGTTGTATTAAAATTACCTTTCTAATATTTTACAGAAATAACCTCAATAATACTTTACTTAAAAATCCAATTAAAACTGCACCCAACCAGAAATAAACCCAAACCCAACACCACCCAACCCGAACCAGAACCCAAATCAAATTCAAAATCCAACCAAACCAAAACCCAACGGAAATTGAACCAAAACCAAAACCTAAACACAAATCAAAAGCAACCATCTTTTCCTTCCTCTTCGTTGACTGCCACAATTCGCTAAACCCTGACCATAATCACCGCCACTGCCCCCTGCACCACCGTCGCCACCGGGTCACCGCCGCCGCCACTCCACCGGACCGCCGCGGCGCAGCCGCCCGGTTGCGTTCTCGCGCCACCGCCCGGCCACCGTCGTTGGCCGCTCGCTGCCGCCGCAAGCCGCCCTCCACGCCGCCGCTGCGCCCCTGCGCAGCCGCCACCCCGCGCAGTCGCACCTCGCTGTTGTTACGCGTTGTTCCGCCCGGTCCACCCTGCTGCGCCTCTCCCGCTCAGCCACGTCCGGCGTGCCTCCACCGTTCCTTCTACGGCAACCTCTGATTTCAGAACCAAATCTGAAAATCCAATGGGAGACCCCCAGTCTCACGCCGTCAAATGCCTCAACACCTCCTCCGGCCGCCGCCGCTTCGTGGTAAGCTCTCCAGCAAACCCTAGTTCCTCAATTTTCTTTGTTAATTATTTATTTATCCTCCAAAGATCCAATTTTTGCTCTTTCTTTGTTTTTCAGTTCAAGACTTTCTCCCAGCGAGTGGAGGAGATCGACATCAACGTCTTCCGCAGCCTCGATCCGGTGAAATCCCAGCCTTCCGAAGGCTCCTCCTTCTTCCGCGAGGCCCTTATGTATTGGAGAGTATGTTTGAACGTTTCTATTTAAATTGATGTATGGTTTCAAATTGTGGGACTTGTGATGTGATGTTCTTTTGTTCGTGTTGTGGTTCAGGAGCTGAATACTGCAGAACATTTCATCTCTTTTTTCCTTGAGATGTTGCCTTCTGTCCAGACGTTACCGCAGATTTTGCTGCATAAGGAGAAGATTTTCTCTGAGCTTCTGAGTAGGTTGCACATGAAGGCTAAATTATCGCTCGAGCCGATCCTAATGTGTGTGAGCCGATATTTCACTTTGAAGTTTGTGTTATCATGGATGGTGTTTTTCTTTGTATTCTTTGTTAGCTTTGGTTAGCAGGATAGGTAAACTATCTAATGCTATGCACTATCCTTATATCCAGGTTGATTGTTTCCCTCTCCAGAGATATTCTTGAGGAGTTTTTACTGTAAGTTACCAGTTTTGCACCCCTTTGATTGTTAAGTACATATTCTCGTACGCATTTTTATGTCATTTGTCTTTGAGGCTATAACTAATATGCATTACAATACGTTAATGATGAGGTCCTCTATTTAACCTTAAAACTGATAAGGTCCTACTATGGATTCATCTTTTCATGTGGAAAAAGAGTTTCTTTCGCTTGTATATGTACACACCATTTCTTCTTCATGCATAGACAGCACACAGACCACTTCAGATTTATTTGCTTGACATTCTATATATATATATATATATATATTCTTAACAGCTTTCTGCCAAGGCTTGCCGATTCTCTAGTTGATCTTCTTAAAAATGGTGGTGACCATGATCCTGAAGTCCTTGAGCAGGTGCTTTCGAAGATTCTTTTACACTTTCTAAAGAACTGATAATAGGAGTCGCTAGTGAACTTGTCAGCTAAAATATTTGATGCTCCCAGGTTTTCAAATCATTGTCATATATCATGATGCATTTGCAAAAATATCTTGTAAAGGATGTGGTTCATGTTCTCAGGTGAGTATAAGCTTTATTCAAATGTTGGAGTTTTGTCTTTGATAAATTCTTGGTGAAAGAACTAAGCTTGATTCAGTTATCCTTAAAATTTGTAGGATAACAACCAAACTGAGATTTTATCAGAAGGATTATGTCCAAGAATTTATGGCTGAGGCAGTTTCCTTTCTGCTTAGGAATTCTTCAATCCACCAGCTTAAAAAAGGTTAGTTTATGCAGTAATCTCACTCCCTTATAGATCATCATTGGTTGTCACAATAATTTCTTGACTATCTTTTGCATTAATTTTTCTCCAGCATTTTGTTCTCAATTTCTGTATTAGTTGATAGTAGTGTGTTCTGCAGGACAACAATATCCAACATGGATTTGCATTATCATGTACATATTGACATCATTTGTTTTAGTTGGCATTGTCAAATATTAGAGGATGTGTATTTCTTTTTGACAATCTATCATACTTTTGAACATTTAGGGTTGTTTGGCAACCAGTGGCACCACCACTTACTTTCCTAACAACTGCTGATTGGTCTAAATTGATTTTCACCAGGTGTAATTTAGTATGCCTCCCTCCTGTATTAAATTACACCACCCTCCAGGTGCAACATTGCCACTCATAAATAAAAAATAATGCCATGTGGTTGATTTACACCTTTATGGATAAGGATGACAGAGATTTTGGACTATAATATTCCCGATGGTGAAAGTTTTTTAAAAATTCATGATGACGGACCCAACACCCCATACTTCATTACTCTTGCCATGTTGGTTGGTTGGCATTCATCCAAATCAAATTCTCTCATTCATGTGTAATTAATATTGCTTCCGTACTTGATAATAATTGTGTCATATCTATTGTTTATATTCATCACAACCTCACACTTCTTACCAAAAAGACCTTACACTTAATGGCAAACCCATTCATCGTAAGAGGGTGCCAGTGTGAAGTCACTAAGTCTAGGAATCAAAAGTCCTATTACTGTTGTGAATTTCATAGTTTTTAAGGTTTTGGTAGAGGCAGAAATTAGGGCTTCATTGATAAGGAATAAGGAGTACAAGAAATTGGCTACCTTTATATATGAGGATATATGGGCTTCACTAATGACCCTTTTACAGTCTACCCAATTCCTAGATTGACTAGGAATTGAACTCGGATTGGAATCCGAGTATCCAAAAACATATTTAGACAGGCCATAACAGGACGGACTTCTTTGCATATTCTTGAAGTTATTCTGAACTCCTTTTATATTTCTCCTGACTTATATACTTCTACAATTGGGATCAAAGCAATATATCTTGGGCATTTGGAAGATCACCTTGAAACTAATGACAAAGCTTCTAGATTGTGGTTATGTTAAGGTCATAAAACCGATAAGGTCTGAGATGTTCTATATGGTTTTTTGTTTAGCAATTACTGATTTATTTTAGTAAATCTAGAACTCTATCTGCACAGAAGCATATGTTTGTCATTCGAACATTACTGTTGTCATTTCCAATATTTGTTATGGAGCTTTAGCTTTGAAGTGTCTCGAAGAACTATGAAGTAATGGGTTTATCTGATGTTGTTCCTGCACTTTCTAGTTGAAACATAAAGAAGCAGTTTGATGTACTGCAATTCTTGTTTTCAATATTCAAGACTTATTTTTTAAACAAATACTTGAAATCAGTTTTTCACCGTAGATACAGTTAGAAGTTGCTTTAGTCCATTCTTAATAGCATCCATAGTAAGAGATATGCTTGTGTTATTACTTGCAAAATGTTCATAAGTTTATAGTCATTAGTTTACTGCTCTTTATTTGCATTATTTATGTGGATTCCTCCACCTAAACTAGTAAACCTTATGAAATTTAATGGCCACAACTTCTGTGAATCATTGGGGTCCTTTCATTTGTCCCAAATTCTGTCGTCTTACAGTAGTGAAAACACTTTATAAAAAAAAATTCCAATAAGCTCTGGAGATGCTTGTTCTTTTTTTTCTTCCCTTCGTTTAATTTTCCTGCTTTCATTTATTTAATTTATAATGCTTATTCCTTCTGTCTTTCTTGTGTCAACGATTTTGGATGTATTTGTTAAGCATTCACTTTTGTGAAGTTTTCTATGCTACTGTTTTGGAGAAACACTTGTCTAACTAATAAGGATGGAACTACTTGTTATTTTTCTGGTCTATTTGGGGAATTATTTTTTGCGTGGTGTTATTTTAGGTATCAAAATGATTATCCGTGAGGTTGCAAAAAATCCATCCCCAGATAGGAAAAATGGGGCAACAGCCTTGTTGTTGAATGTTATGAGAGGGACATCTTTGAAGATTCACTCAAGAGCTGAGATGGTGATGCAGTTGCTGGTGAATCGATCAATATTTGATGCTGATGAGAACTGTTCTGAAGGCAATAACTTTTCGGTTCTTCTTGTCACTAAGCTTGCTTTTTTAGTTATTAATCCGAAATTTGCATGTTTCAAGTTGGTAGAGATATTTTTATATTTAACATGTTATACAATTTAACTTGCATTTTCCATTAGTTCTCTGTAGTATAAAAAACTCTGGTGGTTAATATATTGGCATTTTTTTTAATGCTAATTGCAGGTTCAGAAGCTGTTTTTGAAGTTATAACTGGATCTATCCTCAGACTCTTTGAGGATATTGATCAGGAAGACTTGAATTTGGTTTATGATTGCCTATTTCAAGAAATATATGGCTGCCTTGATGTTGGCTGTCCAACACACTTAATTCGTATGTTGGCTTTTCTTGGTTCTGTTGTTCGCCATACTGACCGGAAAATGTTCCTAGGTTAGTGATGTCATTTCTTTTGCACCATTCCTCGTTTTTTTTTTTTGTTTTTATTGACTCTATATCCACATTTTCTCCATTTCTTTGATTCATAGCTTAATGACCAAGTCTGCTGATGTTCTCTTGATATGCTTTATGTTGTTTTGTGTTATAGATAGAGGGAGGATGCTTGAATTACTCAGATTTCTTATGCAGGCATACATTGTGCCATTGGAGAGTTCAAACACAGAAGACCATCAATTAGAAGTTGTTAATAAAATAGTGCAACTGATGCTTTGCTTTCTAGATGTTCCTTCTATTTCCAGTGATATATCTAGTATTTTGCCAGTATATGCTCCAACATTCCAGTTGAAGAACTCAGGGTAATTTCTTCTATAGTTCAGTAAATATAGTGGAATTTAATTCTCATGCATTCATTACAATTACATGTTTTAAGATTGATTATTCTTACCTGTTGGATTCTTCCAGTTTGATGACCTTTGTAAAAGGACTTGTTCAAAAGGGTCGTCCCATCATAAACATCTTTGGAAATCGTATAATAAGGTATTTCTTGGTCATTCTACTGAATCCATTTCCCTCTTCAGGCAATAACATTTTATGTATGTAATAACTATGTTCATCTATTTTATAATGGCAGTTCCTTGGATTATCTGATTGAAGCATCACCTGATGAAGTTCTTCGTTTAATATTGACCTTTCTCGAGAAACAAGGCGAAGGACATTCTTGTGATATCTTGGCTAATGTCTCGGGAGATATGGTGGAGAAGATATGTCAATTCTTTGAGGAGACACTCTCTTCTTGGGCTACATTAATTAAAGATCTGACGAGTGATGCTGATCAAACAGAAAATAAATTTAATGAGTCTAAATTGGCCATGTTATGGGGTGTCATTCGCTGTTATTCTCATTTTCAACATCAAGGAAATGGCAAGTCATCAATGCAGAATTTTATAAGCAATCTTGATCATCTTTTGGAAACCAAGGCTGGTAATGCATCTTAATTTCTTTAGGTGTTCTCTCACACAAATTCAGTCCAAAATTTTATATACATTGGTGTTAACTGAATTTTTTCTTAGATATTATTGCTGGTCTTTCAAAGTCTGTTTGGAAGGGTCTTCTTGGTGCTGCTTTAGAATCGTACCATAATTTGCTATTAGTTGGAAACAGCAGACTTGCAGAAGCCAGAAGCTTCTTGGATTTTGCAAAGAATCACAAAGATTCACCACAAGTATTGTTTGCTGTAGCCGGATATTTGGACTCGTATGACACTCAACAAGCTTGTAATACTTTCGTATTAAGTTTCTGATTTTGAGAAATAGCCTTGCAAATCATTTTCATCATTGTTGTATTATAACGACAGGTGCATGGGGGAAGATGATGGGACTAAGAGTGCATTGAAAGAAATGGATGGTTCAGAAGCTGTGGATGTGTTAAACACATTTGCAGACAATCTAAGCATTGCAAACAAGTCTGTTCGTGTATCAACTTTAAGGATCTTGTCCCATTATGCCTCTCTCAAGCAACAGCAGTCTTCAACAGATGAACCTCCGCATAAAAAACTGAAAACAGATGAAGCTGGTTGCTATGACAAGGATCTTCAATATAGAGTATGTTGTCTTTCTTTTGCCTAACTCGAGTTTTTAAAAACCTGACTGTATTTTGAGTTGATTAAATTTGTTTTTATTTTCCAGGTCATTAAGCTTCTCCTTTCAATTGAGACTGTTCCGCTTTCGCTTTCTACAAGTAGAAAAGTCATCATTCTGATATCCCAATTACAAATGGGTCTAACATCGGCTAAGTTCCATAATGAATACCTACCTCTCCTATTGCATGGGATCATTGGAATCTTACACAATCGATTTGGCTATTTATGGGATCCTGCTGTTGATTGTCTCTCGGTTCTAATTAGCAAAAATAAAGAGCATGTGTGGGATGGATTTGTCCAGATCTTGAGGAACTATCAGTCAGAATTTCTATCTTCTGGTGATCAGTTAGTTAAACTAAATCCTGAAAATCCTAAACCGAACAGTATGGAACAACTTTCTTTATATTTTACATGAACTACCTTTCTTCATGCTTTTTAGTTGAGACTGTGAAATGGCAGTAATTCATTTTGGTTGGTGATAATTCACTTAGCTTTTTTGTTGAGGGTAACTTTTAAATCATCAGATTTCTATAAAACCTATGCACAACCTAGCAAATGGTTTGCTGTAAAGTTACTAAATATAGTACTTAGGTATTTTTATTCCCAATTTATAATTGCTTGCTTCCAGTTCTGTTATTGCTAATTAGCATTTTCTGTGTACATGTCTTTTCTGTTGTTCGGTAATAACATAATGATTACCATTAAGCATGGTCTAGAACATGTTCTAAAAAGCTGCCGCCTTAGACTGCTTAGGCAGAGGTGGCCCCTTGACCACACCGAATAGCTCTAGGGGTACTGGTTATGCAGTTTGAATTGAGTTTGTGTACTGACTAAGCAGACAGACTCCTGCATAGGCAGCTCAACCACCTATTCTGGTTGCTTAGAGGTTGAGTAAAAGATCATCCTTGTTGCATTATTTGTTCTGATCAAAGCTAACCCTCATCATGTACAGTATTTGAAGATCATATGCTTCACAGACAGTGTTCAAATAAGGTTAAATTGTGTTGAGAGTATATTATGTTGTTGTAGTTAAGAATAGGTTATGGTATAGGATGTGTCTTATCATTCTATATGTATGATATGTAATAAATAATGTGTGCATGATTAATATTTCAATATTTTTACTCAACTGCCTAGCTGCCCCCCTATGTGCCCACACCACCTAGGCTCTATGAGGTCCTCTAACCATCAGCATATGCATACTGTTTTCTAAAACATTGGTCAAGAATGATTTTTTTTATTTGTTCATATTTTCTCACTTCATTTCTTATTTGGGCCTATTTTGCAATGTATGAATGGCATCTGTTGTGGAAGTTATACTGGTTGAAATCTTGATAGAAAGAGAACCTCATGCTTTTGTGATCAGAAGCTTGTCATGAAAGATTTTTATTAGTTTAAACATTGATATTCATTTTGACCTTTACTATTATTGCTAAAAATCTTGGCGGGACTTGGCTAAGATATTTATCTTTTAATTAGGTTAATTTTAACAAGGTTACATAAATGGCATCATTAAATTATTTGTTACTGTAGACCAAGTAAAGAAATCAATTGGTCCACAGTGCTATATTGCTGATACTTCACTGAATATCACCAACCATGGTTCGGATCATTTTGCAGGAATCCTTGATTAAATATTGAAAGCAAATTGATGTTTTTGGATTTCTTGTTTGATGTCTTAAGCAATTTTTTTTGTCCTTAGGGAGGCCTTGGTATATAGCATAGTCATGACATTCTTTTGATGATTTAAAAAATATTTCAGTATCAGAATAAATGGATTATTCTCCAAGCAGTCAGCTAATGCAAATTTTTTATGAACTAATACAAAGTAGGTTTTCCTGAATTTCAATATTATATTTTTGAATTTTTTTTTAATGCTTTAGAGGCAGAATATTAAGAAAGTCAACAAGTTATTATTTTCTGATATTTAGTTCTATTAAGATATTAATGTTTTGCTTGCTTTTATTTGAGAGTACCGAAACAATTTCTGAAGTTACCATTCTTTTATTTTTCTTTGAATGCCAAAAATTTTTCACCTTGTTGAAATATCAATGATAAGTCTGGCTGGTGTGACATATGTAAATGTATTATAATGGCTTTTGTACACTTCCTTGTGGATCATTCATTTAATGGGCTGCAATCCTGTTGATTCTTAATGTTTACTCTTGCCATTTTCTTACCTTTCGGTTTTCTAATTGTGAATATTTTTTCAGATCTGGATGACTGCTTCAAGTTGTTTCTGGAGCCTGATTCTGATTGCACGCCATGCATGACGGTGGTGTCTTTGTTGCTTAAATCACTTCAGAAGGTTCCTCAGCTTGCAGAATCTCGGTCTAGACATCTGATTCCCTTGTTTCTGAAATTCTTGGGTTATGATGATGACAATGTTGTGAGGTATACTTGTACTAAATAGCTATTTAGGATGTTTTCTGTTGTATATAGTTTTTAATTATTTTGTCCTACAACCTTGTCTTGGTAAACTTTGTAGTTAACGATTGCTTGATTATATTGGATCCCAGGGTAGAATTGTTTAGCGCCCATGATTGCAAAGGGAAGGTGTGGAGAACAATTCTGAAAGAATGGTTGAATGTGTTGAAATTGATGCATAATGCTCGTTCTTTATACCGGAACCAAGTTGTCAAGGAGGTTTTAATGAACAGGTTATGCTCAAGAGAGGCTTTATTTATTTATTTTTTGAGCTACTTCTGTTCAAGGGTATTATGTATTGTATTCTGAGACATTATTATTGTTGTTGTTGCTGTTATTATTGTTCCTTTTTTTTATGTTATATTGCAATGAATTAAAGTACACAACAATGACTTCACTGGCAAATTTGTTAACTATTGCATTTTCTTTGTCCAGGATTCTCGATGAATTGGATCCAGATATTCAATTGAAAGTCCTGGATTGCTTATTTAACTGGAGGGAAGATTTCTTGTTCCCATATGAGCAGCATCTTAAGAATTTAGTGATCTCAAAGAACCTACGTGAGGAGCTCACAGTATGGTCTGTCTCGAAAGAATCACAGTCCATTGAAGAAAGACACAGAGGCTATTTAATTCCTGTAGTTATCCGCCTTCTTATGCCAAAAGTCAGGAAGCTGAAGACACTTACAACACATAAGGTGAATAGGGAATGAATCACTGCTCATCCAAAGTGTTTTAATGTTTTCATAACATTTACTAACTTTTCTTCGACTCTTCCATGCTATATGTTTTTCAGAATGCAGGTGTAAATCATCGAAGGGCTGCACTTTGTTTCCTGGCACAGCTTGATGTTGATGAGCTTCATCTTTTCTTTTCGTTACTTTTGAAACCCCTGTTTGCCAGTGATCATGCTATTAGTGGCCAACCCGAAGAATATCGAGATGAATTACATCCCGAGTTTTCATCCTTACTGTCTGTAGGTGATTTATCCTTTAAAAAGAGATATGGATTCTTGCATGTGGTTGAAGATATTCTGAAAACTTTTGATGAGTTTCACATCAGACCATTTATTAACATGTTAACTGGAATTGTTGTTCGGGTACTCGAAAGCTGCATGTTAAATCTTAGCCGTGCAAATAATCAAGGATTTCAGCTGGTTGGAGATGTTTCATTGATTGATTTGCAGACACGGGAGGAACAAGCCATTGGGCCAAACTTCACAAGGGTATGGACTTATCTTTGCTGCAATTGTTTATGTTTTGGCAATTCAGTCTTTAAATGGACTTATAGTTGAGCTGGTTTGTATATAGTGTTGGATGGGGTCTTGAAAGTAATAGTCACTGTAAGGAATGCTGTTCTGAAAGGTAGAAATATCGGTTGAGGGATCAAGGCATTTTATGAAAAAAAATCATTTCTGTTGGATATATTTCCATGTTCTCAAGTTTCTTTGTTGCTGGGATAAATTGTTTAAGATCTGATTTTGATTTTGTGATATTTTTTTGTTAATTTTTTTGAGTGATGAGTTTCCCATTGCTACTACGAAGAATCTTGATGATTTTGATAGTTTGCTTCTTCTTTAGCCAGTTCCTGAGTATCTTTCTATTTGTAGCTTAGTGTTTCTTTTATTGTTTACCTAAATATAAATCAGTCTCTAATATGGCCTCCTGAACTGATTTGGTTTATTGTTGGTTATGTTAATTTTCTATAACAATGCTGAAGTTCTTCAAGGTTTACTAGCTATTCTAACACAAAAAATGCTATGTTGCAGATGGACACCACAGCAAAACAGTACAAGGATTTAAGATCCCTTTGCTTAAAGATTATCTCTATTGTGCTTAATAAATATGATTCCCATGATTTTGGTGCTGGCTTTTGGGACACCTTTTTTAGATCCGTGAAGCCCTTAATAGACAGTTTCAAGCATGAAGGCTCAAGCAGTGAAAAACCAAGCTCACTTTTTTCATGCTTTGTTGCAATGAGTCGAAGCCCCACGCTAGTTCAGTTATTACATAAGGAACCAAATCTTATCCCAACAATCTTCTCAATTCTAACTGTGAGGACTGCGTCTGATGCAATTATATCTTCGGTTCTTAATTTTGTAGAGAATTTGCTGAGTTTGGATAGCGATCTGGATCCTCAAGATGATGATTCTCTTAGAAGGGTTCTGCTACTTCATATTGATGCGCTTATCCATAGTTTATATGTGCTCTCACAAACCCGCAGAAAGGGAAATAGGTATGCTACTTGGGTAAAATATTTGCCATCTAATTTTCCAGTTTCACATAACAATCATTTCATTCACTGTTCCTTTGTTCTTCTGATATACCTTCTGACTTTTAATTATTTATGTAGCTTCATTTTATAGGTCTGAGCTCACTAGAATAACATCAACAAGACATTTGACATTCTTCTGATATTCTATTATTTATTTGCATTGTGTGAGTCTGTCTCTGCTCTTTATAGACATTTAACTAGACACTGGTTTTTGCACATGGTCTGTTAAGATATATGTTTTTTATTACAGTGCAATGCGCACACCAGGAATATCGATGTTGGGGATCATTGCAAATGTATGAAATGGAAGTTTGGGAGCTTGTCACCAAAATTTGTTTTCCTCTGGAATAAATCTTTGAAGTAGCTGGATAGAGAACTAGGATAGAGTGCAATATTAGAGATTATGCTGAAGTGTTCAATTTTTTCATTCTGATGGATTATTTGGCGTATCTGATGGCAATGATTTTTTGGGCCATGTTATTAGATAGTTAGATTAGGTTAAGTAATTTTCTTCTGCTTTTGAACTTAAACATGCTTCAGTAATGGAATGTAACTGAAGTTTTGATTTTTCTTGGATTCAGGCCCTACATTTTCATCCTTTGATGCCTGAACAACATTGTTTTTAAAAGCCAAAATAAAAGCATACCTGTTAATTGACTTTTGATGATTTATCGTTATGCTTGAGAGTAATTGCACGCTAAAATAAATCTTATGCATTCTAACTTGTATGTTGAGTAAAAAACAAAAATCAAGGAAGAAAGTGATTGTTGCACAGTTTATAGATGGCTATAGGATGATTAAAAATACAGCAACCATTTCTGGAAGAAGCCTAATTGTTCATCACTTGAGCACACTTGTAGATAAAGGCATGTGGCTGTGGATCCAAAGGTGGAGGATAGAGAATGTAAGTTTTTCAGGAGCATAAAGAGTGAAGATGTTTCAGCTAGTTTTCTGCTTAATTATCCTAGAGTTCACAAGAGCATAGAGAGCGAAGATATTTTAGCTTTTTTTCTGCTTAATAGTCCTAGGTGCATCTGAAAACAAGAATAGTTTACATGATAAAATATACTGAATATGATAGTTTTTCAAGTTGTTCAATGATGGGATTGTATAATTAGCACACTTATAACTGAATTTGGCAGTATTAGGAAATGCAATTTTCCATTGCAGTTACTCAGGTGACCACAAAGTGGCATGTGGTATATTGTCTCGTAAGTGGCTACAATGTGGTTTTCTGGTAAAAAAAAAAAACTTCAATTGTCTTGTAAAAAGTGCATAGTTGTGAAAATTTAATTAAAGGTACATAATAAATTAGAAAACTACAAAATGGATGACAAAATTTAGTGAATACTAAATTGATTAATTTGAAAGCTAGTGTTTCTTGCTAATATATTTGCAAGGAGTATTGATGATCCCTGATGCACTTTAATAAATCATCAAAATTAGTGGTTATGACAATATGTGATTCAACCGCCAATTCAACTCTGTTACATATTTAACCATTAGTTAATATACAAAATTTATATAAAGTGCCTAATACTTTAAAGTGTATAAGCATAAGGTGGTCATACTATTATCTTCTTTGAGCCTTGATTATCTTTTACTAAATATGGGTTTGGCAAAACCTGTCTTGGCAAATTTTCATATGTATTCATCTTGAAGGAACATAGATTTGTATACACTGCAAAGAAAATGATCACAGATCTGATGATAAGAATTTGTGAAAGATCTTTTCATATTTTTCATGTTGGCCATGGAGGAGATAAATCTGCATTTTGACGATCATAGTATTATTTCCTTAATGTAAAATATCAAAGCATTTGGTCATGCTTAGTTTTTCATGAGAATATGAAGAACAAGGAAGTGAACTCATTTTTTTTTTAGTTGATGTTCAAAACTGGTATAATATACGCAATAAATCTTTGCTGGAGGGCTTGCTTCTAACATTTGTCCTTGAAACGCTATATTGATTCTATTTGATCTTTAAATTCTTCTCTTAAGGGGTTATTTCGTTATTCAGAAGTGGATAAAAGTATACATAAGTTAGTTCTCTTTACTTCCGACTCACTTCTAAAAATAATTGAAAATAATCTACTTTTAGTATTTAGTTAGATAAAATATTTTTTTAAAATATAATTATTAACACATAAAATATTATTTATTTAATTTTTTTCAAAAATAAATTTTTTAAAGAAAATTATATTATCATTGTATGTGATGTTATTAATATTATCGGAAGTGGTCAAAAGTTGATTGACTTCAAAAATGTTACTTCTGAAGAACCAAATACCGGAAATGAATCGAAGTGATCTCACTTTCAACTATTTCTCTTCACTTTTTGTCAACTGAACAACTTTTAAACTATTGGAAGTTCCATTTAGAAAATGCTTTTCGTTGGAATTTGGTGGGAGAAAGGGGTTCAGTGAACCTAAGCCATATTTTGATGTGTGATTTGAATTTCATTTTTTTTGATCTTTTTACTGTAGCTTTTGATGCTAGTTGTGGGTAAAAATCTTAAATCTGTGTTGTTTGGAGCTGTAGCAATTTGAAGGATCTGATTAAGAACTTCTGTGGTTTATGATGTGGAATATGATTTTATTCTTTACATAATGAAATATTTAGTCATAGTTCATATTTATTTTATTTTGTTAAAACTTCCTTGGTGCGATTCGGTCCAATGACTGCTAACTACCTGCCATTTTGTGAAATATTGTCTATCTTTTCATGTTCAAAACTCCATTTGAGCCAGAAACACAGGAAAAACTGTGGTTGTGTTAATGCAGCAGAGCTTACAAGGCCAATTATGTTAATCTCCATTATAGCTTTATATAGGAGTTAGTTTTCCCTTTAAATCCTTGCTTGGATGGCTTTCTCTTCATTGTTATTTGATTCTTGTCTCAGATAATAACTTCTTTCAGTGTTTTTATTTATAGGAAATCTACACTATGGTCTGGAAAGACAGAAATTAGGATATTTAAGCTGTTGGTAAAATATGTGAAGGACCCTTTGACAGCTGGACTGTTCATTGAGATATTACTTCCTTTATTCAAGCAGAAGGCTTTAGATCATGGTGAGTGATGTTCTACTTTTCCCATTCTGGTTCATGTAGTTATTTCTTTCAAGATAGTGTTGGGTGCTTTTGTTGTCAAGATATTGTCATTTTGGGCCTCGATTTGGTTCTTCAGAAAATTGTTTGTCGAATTTCACTTGGCAATAGAAGCTGATCATATGCTTTACTGTGATTCAATGTAATTTTGGTTTTCCTTTCTGTTTGTTCATTGCAGATGACTTTCTGGAAGTTATGCATGTGCTCAAAGGGATCCTTCCATTTTTAACTGAAAAGGCAACCATTGAAGTTCTAAATGGACTCCACCCTCTTCTTACACATGTTGGCTTGGATCTGCGGTTGTACATATGTGATATTCTTGATGGACTTGTGTTGAAGGATCCTTCTCTGGTTCCTTTGGTAATAATTTCACCAAATTCTGACCTCAAACTTTTCACAAATCTTCTAGGCACTGATGCTAGGAAAATTTTCTGTTTTTCTTTTCTAGTTTCTTTAATTACTTTCTGTTTGGGGTGTGTACAGGCCAAACTTTTGCGTCAGTTGAATGCAGTGTCCTCCTCAGAAATTGGTGACCTTGATTATGACACAAGAGTGACGGCTTTTGAATCAATAACTCCAGGGTTATTTCGATTCCTTAGAGAAGATCATAGTTTGCTGATTCTGTCTCACTGTATATATGATATGTCGTCAGAAGAATTGATTTTGCGGCAGAGTGCATCAAAGTCCTTACTGTCATTTATCCAATTTGCTGCACCAATTTTAGATACAGAAATAGTTGATTCGAGTGAAATATTGTCAAATAATGGAGAAGAAGAAGATAAAATGAGCATAGTTGTGGAATCAAAGGAGACCAGGATTGCTTGGACAAAAGCCTGCATTCAGCGGATCATAAAGAAGATATTTCTGCAAAACATGGCTGAAGCCATGACCAAGGATATTTCTGTTCGAAAAGTATGTGCTCTGCACATTATTTCCTTGCTTCCTTAGTTCCATTTGTGTTTGCTTTACCTATAAACATTATTCTGGTTGAAGGAATGGGTTGCTTTGCTCCGAGAAATGGTTTACAATCTCAAGGGAGAACCAACGCTCAGTTCGTTTACGCTACTATGTAGTGAGGATGCAGAAGTTGATTTTTTCAACAATGTGCTTCATTTGCAGGTAAATCCATTTTATATTTTAATTAGTGCAGTGTAGTTTGAGATTTTAACTGAAGATTTATGTTTCTATGCAGATACATAGAAGAACAAGGGCATTAGTGCGTTTCAGAAATGTTGCAAGTGCTGGTAATTTAGCAGAGGTGCGTTACCATTGCTTGATTATGTTAACTGTCTTTAACCTCATCCCATCCTCCATCTTGTTTAAATCAGGAGGGTGATGTTAGGCTGGTATCCTCCTAAGATTGGATTTGGTCTTTATCCGGTAAACAATGTCATATTTGGAGATTTTCTTGTTTGCAGTTATTTGATTCGATCAATGCTGCAGTGGCCAGATAGGAAATAAAATACAGTTAGATATCATTCTCCAAGTATTTAAGGTTTTGATTTATGTTTATACAGATTCTGTCGAAACTAAATTTCCTTGCATTTATTTACATCAAAGACAGGAAAAACTATAACAATGGCCAAATTTTAGGATTTCTGTTCTTACGTAATGATCTCCAATTACTCTTTTGAACTGCATTTTCCAATTCATTATGTGTTCTACTTCAGCAATATACATGTGTCAACAAATTTAGCTACAATATTGTTATTGCCATCACAACAATCTCCATATGATAATGGCTATAGTTGATAGTTGTGGTTGTGATTCTGATTCACCAATTCTCTTGCAACTTGTAAAATGCAGGACATCACTATGAAAATATTTGTTCCGCTGTTTTTTAATATGCTATTTGAGGTGAGAGTTGGCAAGGAGCATCTAAGAAATGCATGTGTTGAGACACTTGCCTCAATATCACGTCAGATGCAATGGGAGTCTTACCGCACATTTTTAATGAGATGCTTCCGGGAAATGACACTCAAGCCAGACAAGCAAAAAATCATAGTACACCTGATATGCACTGTTTTGGATAAATTCCATTTTTCAGAATCAAAACATGGCCATGAGGTGAAGGATGGTGGTGAAATTTCGGTATCTTCTGCTGGAGGGATGTCTATGGTTGAATCAACTAATACTTCAGAGTTGAATGTTCCATCTCATATACAGAGTTATCTGCAGAGTTCTGTCCTCCCACGGACACTGGTTTTACTGACATCCAACTCTGAGAAAGTCAATGTTAATGTTAGTCTTGCTGCTCTTAAACTGCTTAAGTTGCTACCCGGTGACATTATGGATTCACAGCTTCCTAGTGTCATTCATCACATCAGCAACTTCCTGAAAAATCGTTTGGAAAGTGTACGGGATGAAGCCAGGCATGCTCTGGCTGCCTGTGCAAAGGAGTTGGGTGTGGAATACTTGCAATTTATAGTTAAAGTTCTGCAGGCAACACTGAAGAGGGGTTATGAATTGCATGTTCTGGGGTATACTCTTAATTTCATTCTGTCTCATATGCTTACGGATACAACTGTTGGGAGGATTGATTATTGTTTGGAAGAACTTCTCTCTATAGCAGAGAATGATATTCTTGGAGATGTTGGTGAGGAGAAGGAAGTTGATAAAATTGCTTCAAAAATGAAGGAAGCCAGAAAAAGCAGGTCGTATGATACCCTCAAGATGATTGCTGAGAGGATGATGTTTCAGACCCATGCTATGAAAGTACTTTCTTTTGTCTCTAAACATGTAGAGAAGCATCTTACACCCAAAAGAAAAGGTAAAATTGAAATGATGCTGCATCATATAGCATCAGGAATTGAAAGCAATCCTTCTGCTCATCTAGAGGAGCTGCTTATCTTTGTTTATGGGCTCATTGAAGATGGCATTCATGGAGAGGATCCACAAGGTGAACCAACATATGTGACAAGGATCACTGACAATTCTTCACATGAACTGGCAAGCAAAAGGAATGCCTTAAGCCCCAGAAATCATAAGTTGGGAAGTTCTCATCTTTTTACTGTTTTTGCCCTTGGGGTATTGCACAACCGATTGAAGAATATGAAGTTGGACAAAAAGGAATTGTTGTCATTGTTAGATCCCTTCATCAAGCTACTTGGAGACTGCCTGAATTCCAAATATGAAGATGTTCTGTCAGCCGCTTTTAAATGCCTTGCTTCGATGGTAAGGATTCCCTTACCATCACTTGAACCCCAGGCTGGGAAAATAAAGCTTTTACTTCTGGACATTGCCCAGAAATCTGGAAATCCTAACAGTACTCTTGTACACTCCTGCCTAAAGTTACTGACAGTGTTACTACAAAGTGGTGCGATATCACTGTCTAATGATGAACTACACCTGCTTATTCAGTTCCCCCTTTTTATTGATCTTGAGACCAGTCCTCCGATTGCTCTTTCTCTGTTAAAATCAATAATTGGCCGAAAGCTAGTTGTCCCTGAAATCTATGACATTGTTATAAGAGTTGCAGAAATGATGATTACGAGTCAGTCTGAACCGATTCGCAAAAAATGCAGCCATATTCTGTTGCGATTTTTCTTGGACTACCGTCTTTCTGACAAGCGCTTGCAACAACACATGGATTTCTTGCTTACAAGTCTAAGGCAAGTGTTTCTGACACTTACAGGTCAAAGTTCTGTCAGTTAATCGCTTATTTCTTGTATTAACATCTTTCTTTTTCTCTTATTTTTTTTAGATATGAACATTGTTCTGGAAGAGAAGCTGGTCTTGAGATGCTCCACACTGTGTTAATTAAATTTCCCAAAAGTGTTTTAGATGCACAAGCTCCCACCTTTTTCTTCCATCTAGTTGTTGCTTTAGCTAATGAGTCTGATGATAAAGTCCAATCTATGATTTGTACAGTTTTAAAGGAATTGTTTAATCGGACTAGTGAGCATGTTCTTCAGTCCATTCTTGAGTACAGTCTTTCTTGGTATACAGGTGGAGAACAACATCTGTGGAGTGCTGCGGCACAGGTATCTAGCTATGGTGTTTTTCATTCTTTTTGGTTTGCCATATTTGTTACATTTGTAGATTTTTGATTTTGGCAGAACTAGAAATCAACCATAGCTAGGGGATTTGTTGAACCATCTATAGTTTGAACAGAAAAATATCATTTGATTAGGCAATCATGTCTTGATGATGTTTGCAACATGAATCCATTTAATATCCCACAATAACTTTTTTCTGTAAAATTTTTATCACATTACGAGTACATTGCTAAATCTAGAATAAATGCATGTTTATCTTTTGGGATGTGAGTGTTTTTTGTCCCATTTTGTAGAAATCCTGTGATGAATATGGTATTCTAATATTTGATTACTTTCTAGATTGAATTGATAGCTACTAGTGAGCATTATGGGATGGAGGCAAGTTTCTGCTAATATCTATTTTGCCGAAAAGTAGTAGATCTATACTTATATGCAGGCCAAGGATATATTGACATGAGGACATTTCAGTTGTGTAATTAGTGCATGTGCGCTCTAAAAATCTATAAGTTTAATGGAGTAATTCTGACAAAACTTGTGATGGTTTTGTCCCAGAAACCAAGATGACAACCTTGGTAATTAGTGTACCATGCGTATGCTTTTCATCTTTGATGTTATGTTGTTCATCATGTAATGATTTCCACACTGATGCATGTGGTTTCTGCAGGTTCTTGGTTTGTTAGCTGAGCAAGTGAAGAAACTATTCCCGAGGCACATAAACAGAATTTTAGACGTTACTAGAACTATATTGAAATTTTCTACCGATGATTGTAATGAAGAGTATGATGCTTCGAATGGACCAGGAATGCCATTTTGGAAAGAGGCTTACCATTCCCTTGTTATGTTGGAGAAGATGCTTGTCAACTTCCCTGAGTTGTATTTGGACAAGCAACTTGTGGTATGTGAATTTTTCTATTATAAATTAACTTGAGCTCCAACAATTATTTATTGATATCCTGTATGGCCTAATAATCAATAAGCAAGACTAGCAAGTGTCCTACTTTATAATTTGTATTAGCTATTTGTGGTGATTCAGTATATGATAAGTATTTATTTGCACTAATGAGCTATACTATAAACATTTTATGTGTTCTTTAGCATCCTGATTCATGTAATTAATTACAGTTCTTGCTCAGGACAATGTATTCCTTGTCATTTTTTTCCATATTATTACATGCTTACAATGGAAGATATTGTTTTTGTCTTGTTCATGGATCAATTGTTTGTTGTTCTATCAGGAACTTTGGGAAATGGTTTGCCGGCTATTACTGCATCCCCATGTACGTTTGCGTAATATAACAAGCCAACTTGTGGCCTTGTATTTTGCTGCTGTATCAAATTCAAATAGAGTTAATGGTGATCCAACCATAGGAATGCCATATCTACTCAACCCAAGTAGACTTTTTGTGATAGCAGCTTCTATGTTGAACCAGCTGAAGACTGAAGTAGTGGATGATGCTATGAACAATATCATCATGCAGAATCTGGTGTTTTCAACTTGTGGGTTGCATTCATTTGCCAAACAAAATGACATTCCACCGCATGAATTTTGGTCTACTCTTGCTTCTCTTGAGCAAGATTCTTACCTTAGGGGCTTTGATCTGCTTGGTTCAAGAAAAGCAAGGAGCAGTTTTCTACTCATCATCAGTTCTGCAGAGAATAAGGATCAGAGCCAACAGAATAATATTAACCTTCGGATCTTGTTAGTGGTACCTATATTGAAGAGAATGGGAAAGGTTGCTCTGCAAATGGAGGATAGCCAGGTAGTTTGCCAATAATGCTTGTTCCTATTATCCATAATACTGTTGTTTTCCTGCTTTATCATTCAGCACCATACACATGCATATGCTCAAAACTCAATTCTATCTGTTTAATGATATGTGCTTAAATGCTTGTAGACGAAGATAATCTTAAACTCCTTGGAGAAGATTGTATCACAAATTGGCTTTGAAGGTTGTTATCAGTATGCTTCCTACATCCTCTTGCTGCTTTACAAAGTGTGCGAAGGATTTGTAGGGAAGGTTATGAGTGGTATGTTTCAACCCCTTAATTCACTTGAATTAGTTTACCTTGGAACTTTGATGTGCACTGTTGACCATTTTGAGTTGGATTTTGGTGTCCAGATGAAGTCAAGCAATTAGGTGAAGAAGTTTGCGGAAGCATACGCAATGTGCTGGGTGTTGACAACTTTGTTCAGACTTACAATGAGATACGAAAGACAGTAAAGGGGAAGAGAGACAAACGAAGACAGAAACAGAAGATTACTGCTGTTACTGATCCTATGCGCCATGCCAAGAGGAAACTTAGGATTGCTGCGAAGCACCGTGCTCATAAAAAGAGGAAAATTGAGGCAATGAAGATGAAAAAATGGAGGAGATAGGGCACATCCAGAATTTTAGACAGCCAAAGGAGAGTTACAGAAGTAAAATACATAGCCCCTTCTATTTATCTTGTTGAGTGAAAAGTGAGTTGTAAGTGGCTTTTGGTTATTGGCCGTCAACATTTTTTATCCAAACCAGATGCCTTTCTTCTCACTGTTCTTCATGTTGGCTTAAAATGTGACATTTGTGACAATAATTCATATGCAGATGTCAGCATTAATCTATCCATGGCAAGTATTTCCTTAAGTCATCGATGATTTACTGTTTAAACTAACTCTGTTAGTTGACTACAATATTTTTTGGTGTGGCTTGCAGGAGAGCTTTTATGGTTTGTCTTGCCTTGGTTTTTTCATATTTGGTTCTCTTTCAACCATTGGAACTGTTTTTCTGTTTGTTGCATATTATGTAGTTAAAATTAGTGCAGATTTTGATTTTTTTTTTTTTCATCATGAAATATTTTCTGGCGTGATGAATGAATTGACACTGCAATTATATGGGTTGCTTAGTGCCCTGCAAACTGATATTAAAGAAGAATCCAAATATAATGCAATATGATTAACAAAGAGCTCATAATCAATTATTGATACTATGTCTACCTTGTTTTTCATCCATGACTGGTTCTGGAGCCTTCAAAAGTTTAGGTCCTGGTACTTCACCTCCAGTGCAAGAAACTGTGTCTAAATCCCTATACTTTACCGCTCTTGCTGCGTCTGGAGCTGTCCAATCAGGTCTTGTATTTGATCGGTGGTGCTGATCTTGTTGTTGCATATTGATGTGGTCTTTTCTCTTTATTGAGTTGTTCGTTTTTTTTATTTTTAATGTGATGCTATACGGAAACTGAATTAAAAGCTGGTGATAGAAAAGATCTCATTTTTAATGCATTGCAGCTAAAATGGTTGCTCAAATAATCTTTGATCAATGATTTTGCTTGGTATGATTAGTGCTATTTTGGTTGTGTTGATCTGAAAATTTTTAAGTCATAGGTGATTTCATGTGTCAATATTAAGGTTTTCCGTTTCGGTTTTGGTGCTTAGTAAAATTGATATATTTCGATCGTTTTGGTTTTAGCGGAAATATTTTTTTTACTTATTAATTGTGTGTTAAACAGAGTTTAAGTATATTTTGACAATACTTTGATTTTAAATAAAAAATATGATAAAATTTTGCAAAAATTTTCAAAAAAATTTAAAAATTATACAAAAATTTATAATTATTTTTATCATAAGATTAAATATTATTTTAATTAATTTAAATTAATTTTGATACTTAATCACTAATATAGTCTATTTTTTATATATTACTGTACAAAAAAAATATACAAGAAATAATATGAATATGATTAAAAGTTAAAAATTAATATAAGTAAATTTAATTTATCATTAAAATGTATTTGACACATACATAATTTATAATTATAATATAATACAATTAATCATCATCACAATTATTATAATCATCATCAGTTGAGTTTGAAATATTTGAATGTGAAATTATAAATTTAGTACCTGAACGATCTGGTCGAGCATTTGTAGGTATACGAGCCGAGGTTTTAAGTTTCGGTTTCGGCACCCAGCAAAACTGATCCGTTTCGGCCGTTTCGGTTTCGATTTCGGTCGTTTCGGTTTGGGTCGAAAGATTTTTTTAGTTATTAATTATGTGTTGAACAAAGTTTGACTATATTTTAACTGTACTTTGACTTCAAATTAAAAATACCATAAAATTTTGAAAAAAATTAAAAGCTAAAAATTAACATAAGCAAATTTAACTTATCATTAAAATATACTTGACACATACATAATTTATTAATTATAACATAATATAACTAATCATCATCATCATCATCATTATAATTATCATCAGTTGAGTTTAGAACATCTGGGTGTGGAATTACAAATTTAGTACTTGAATGATTTAGATGAACATTTGTACATATACGAGCTAGAACAACTAGCTCTGCATGATCTCCTAATAGCGGTTCTAAAGTATAGCCATACATCGGAGGTTCAAAATGAAAATGATAACTATATTCATTAATAACACATAGTAAAAATGGTCTAATAATCTATGAGAAATAAATATCACACTGTACGAAGTGTTCATGAAAACTTATGACAAGACGCTGATTGAATTGACTAATGATATCCTTGATTGAAAGAAGACGTCCCGCTATGATATCTGTCATAATAGCTAGAGTCCACACTATTTGTTGAACCTTGATTAACATCTTATCTATCATGTGGAGCATATGGATGTTGTGGTACATAACTGCCATATAAATTAGAGTTCAAAAACTCATTTCTTCCATATCGTGGAAAAGATGAAGACGAGTCTTCATATTGTGATTGTTGAAAATTGGCGTCACCAGTTGTACCACCATTGCTGCTATCATTGGTATCAACAATATTCTCCATTCTGTTAACTTCCTCTTCTGATTCTTCGTCTAAGTGACAACAAATGGCTTCTTATATTTGAAGATGATTTAAGACATATTCTTCTCTTTATCGAATCCTCTCTATTAGAGAATCATCATTTTCGAATATCACAGACAAGTTGATTATCTCATCCTCTGGTGATATTCTCCTCTGTAAGTTTGAGGGCTCTTAAACGCATGTTATAATGACAAAAAATAAGTTTCTTCAATTTTTTCATTTTAAGTCTGTTTCCTATCTTCGTATAAATCAATCTAAAAGTTGTCCAATTTCTCTCACATTGTGAACTTGAAATAGTTTGACTTAAAATTCTAATTGCTATCTTTGGAAGATTAGGTGCTGCATGCTGACTATAAACACTCCACCATCTAGCTGTAATTTATCAAAAAAAAAATTATTAAAAAGTTGATATAATTTAAATTTGCAAATATGTATAATTATTGAATATCAACTATACCTGAAGTATCACTCCTAATAGCAACAATTGCTTGTTATGTGCCGAAGTCCTTGACTTTATTTTTGAAATTGTTTGCCTGTTTAATGGACGTACTCAAATTAAAAAATTTCTTAATTATATAAAAAATTAATGATTTAGAATATACCTCGCACAATGCCAATATTCTTGTTCTCATATATATCTCCATTCTCTTGATTACGTTAAGTAACGCATCGAGAATTATATTACTATTATTGACCTTATTGGGATATTGAAATATTGGATTCAGAAAGTATCCTACAATATGCTTAAATATTAATTAACAATATTATCATTATAATTTAGTAAAATGCTATAAAATGACATTTTATTCAATTACCTGCAACATGAATATCTCTGGATAATGTTTTGTTTCAAGATGGTCAATAATCTTCTCCCATTTATGAAATTCAATTGTTCCTATATGTCGTCTTATCTATAATTTTGCTCATTTTATTGCTTCATATAAGAACCCCATCTGTGAATGATCATCTGAGTCAATAATTCGAAGCACCTTAACTAATGGACCGAAGATTTCGATTACATTCTCAACTGATTTCCAAAATTGCTCATTCAAGACTTGATTGTAGACTTATTCAAAAAAAAATTTTCTCTAACCGTTTTAACTTCAAATAATGCTTGTCATATTCTTCGTTGGTAAATAATCTCTTCAGCGCCTGTTAATGGGTATATAGGAAATTCAATGAGATAAATTGTGTAGCAAACTGAGTAATGCCTAGCCTGATAATATCTCGATCCTGTGTTTCCTTTCTCGTCAGTTCAAGACACCAAGCATGATTATAAATGAATGACATCAACTTCTGATATTTCTCAACCACTTTTCTAATATCAAGCTTCTTACCCATATCCTTCAATATCAAGTCAATAGGGTGTGCTGCATAAGATGTCCAGAAAATATGTTTCCTTTTTTGCATTAACTTCTTCCCAGCATATACCAGCGGATCTATATTATCAGTTACGATATAGCTCACTCTTGATTTGCTAATCTCCTCAATGACACTGTCAATCAAATGATATAAGAAATTACCAGTCTTCGACTCCCCTGATGTATCGACTGACTTTAGAAAAATGATCTCTTGAGGACAATATACTAAAAAATTTATCAAATCTTTACTGTTTTGTGTCTTTCATCCATTATATATCAAGGTACACCCAAATTCATCTCAATATTTGTGCAAGGTCTGTATAAAAGCAGTCATCTCTTCAACTTCAAGATTCAAATATTTTTCAGAAATTTCATAGACACTTGGTGGAGAAACTTCTGGACCAACCTCTTGAGCGGCATGTATCATTCCATGATAGTAATTACCATTTGATAAATGAAATGGAATATGATTATAGAAAAAATTTGGATACTGCCATACCCAACCACTATTTTACCTTTCGAAAATTACTAGCGGTTGTTCTCAAATTTAGTTTAATATCATCTCTTGGTTACAATAAAAATGGGTCAATTGGAGAAATATTGATAGACCTGATGTTAGAAAAATGGAAATCCCCTCTAACTCCTAATGGGATAGTTGTGTCACTGTGTACTTTGTTCTCTAAAACTAGTAGTTCGGTGATCATGAACTATCTCGGAAGAGTCAACACCACCTTGAGTTTTCTCGTATAATCTTCGACTCTTGCGAATTACTTCATGAACCTTATTATCATCATCTTCATCATCAGAAACTTGCTCGAGATTTGGATTACGGTGTCCCATAAGTTTCTGTTCAAAGTGTGATTTTTTGGCCTTATCTTTTCTTATATGTTCTCTGCGACTTTGTACTATTATCCAAAATGTTTGTCTCACTTTATTCAGAACCTTCTCATAGGATCAGACTGAGCTGATTATTCCTCTCAAATACTCTTTTAATCTTGTTATCCCAGAACAAAGCACACAATCACACCATTTGTAACGAATATTTGAAAGAGTTGCATCCACTAATTTACAGTGTTGTCATGCGATATCGTCATCACGAGTCGATCGTTGCGTGTTTTTCTTGGGAGCCATATGCAATACAATAATAGTAACAATAGAACAGTAACAGGAACAACAAACAAGCAACATAACTAGATGAATAATAACAACAACAATAGGGGAAGACTAGTAACAACAATATAAATGATGGTGGAAGAAAATTTATCTATGATTAGGCGAAAAGAATCTCGATTTAGTAGTTATTTTTTGCATAATATTTATTGACAAAAACTAATTTTTTTTAATTTACTAACTAATTTTTACATTTATTTCAATATTTTCATTTTACTACCTAATTTTTACATAAAACCCTAACTTTAAAAAATTACAAAAAAAGTTTATTTTCACATAAATGTATTAATAAATACTACCTAATTTTTGCATTACTTCAATATTTTTGGATTTACTAATGATTTTTTACATTAATTTTAATATTTTCAATTTACTAACTAATTTTCACATAAAATCTTAGCTTTACAAAAATAAAAAAAATATATTTTTTGGACATATCTATTAAGTATTAACAAATATTAGCTAATTTTGCTAAACTCTAATATTTCCCGATTTACTAATTAATCTTTATATTTATTTATATATTCTCTATTTTTTACCTAATTTTCACATAAAACCCTAACATTAAAAAAATTATGAAAAACTCTATTTTCACATAAATGTATTAATAACTACTAACTAATTTTTACATTACTTCAATATTTTTGGATTTACCAACCATTTTTTATATTAATTTTAATATTCTCAATTTATTAACTAATTTTTTTGATTTACTAAATTATAAAATTACAAAATTGTTGGAAAAAATATTTTCTTTTCACTTATCATAAAAGTAAATATTTAATACCAAAATTTCACATAGCTTCTAAATTTTCAAAATTTAGTAGCTATTTTTGGTATATTTTAAAAAATTATTGGTTTACTACCTAATTTTTATATAAGCTCTAAACCCTTAAAAAATTTTAAAAATATAATTTTGTTACAAATTTAGTAATAAATAATTTTTAAATTTTATTAAAAAAATTTATTGATAATTTTTTAATGTAAATTTTATACCTTATGCCATACAAATAACCCATATAAAAAAAATCAAATTATGAAAAAAAATTTTACATGAAATTAAAATCAACATGTCCACATTCGTACATCTCTACATATATTCGTATAAAATGATATTGATAAGTATAACAAAAAGAGCATTATAACTTGTTAATAAGAAAATTAAAAAAAATTACATGAATTTATAGGAAATCGATATGAATCAACATTAAGAACAAAAAAAATCATAACCCTTAATTCTTTACCTTTTTTCTCAGTAGACTATAATAGAAGAAAAACAGCAACAATGGAGTTAGCCTCAAATCCTGTGCACCCTAATAACAATGGAATCAGCCTTATATAATGAAGAAAATTTCTTCCATCGACTGACTCTATCACGTTCCATCGAACACCAACTCCCACTCTTTTTTCTATTGTTTATTCACATGGGGATGGGGTCGACAATTTTTTTGGCTGTTGCTTTCAATAGAGTGGCCATGCACGTGAACAGTGTTGTGGGCTCTACTGTTTACTCGGCCACTAGTTCCAAAGGTCGGCGAGGCGTGGCCTTGGCGAGGGCGCATGCATTGGCACACAACCGACAAGGGCGCTGGCGCAACCGCGAGGCTGGGGCCATTGCTCGGGCGTGGGCACGAGCGCGGGGGCGAGGGCGCGAGCACAGGGGAGCAGGGGCCTCAGGCGTGAGGCTGGTGCGAGGGCTCGAGCGTAGGCTTGAGCGCGTGCTGCTGTAAGGCTGGCATGCCAGCTTGGGTGTGGGAGCGAGCGCGAATGCTGGCGTGAGGTTGACACACCGGCTTGGGCACGGGCGTGGGTGCGAGGTCGGCTCGAGTGTGCGGGCGTGGGCGCTGGTGTGGCTGTCAGTCCGACGTGAGGGTGAACATGGGCGTGAGGCTGACACATCGCCTTGGGAGCAGGCGCTAGAGGCCGGCGCGAGGGTGCGAGCGCGGGAGGCAAGCCGGCAAGGGCGCAAGTTCGAGCGCAATTGCAGTGCAGGTGCAACATGGGTGCGGGTACGAGCTCGTCAGCACAAGCACGGGCTCGAGCTCGCCGGAATGAGGGCAGGACTGATACAGAAAAAATCGAAACCAAACAGAGCGAAACGTTTCGTCTATAAACAAAACCGAAATATTTCGACCGAAACTTTAAACCGTGATTAATACATCTGCTTAAATAAAAGCATGAATTCCTCATATTTATGTTGATGCTCTTTAATGTGTTTGATGCACAATTAAAACATGTTTGTTAGTTTATTTTGTTATTTGTTTCTAAAAATTGCTTGATTCTTCGCATAATACTAATGATATATATAATTTAAAAATATGTATTTTGAAAAAAATCACACTAATAGAATAATATTTAAATATAAAAATTTATATCAACTCTAATATCACAATTAAATAATTATATATTATAAAATTATATTTTTATATGTTAAAAAAATAAATAAGCCCTCGAATTGAAATCGAGTGAATTGACTTCCGCTCAGGCTCGGCTCGTTATAAATGAGCTAAAACGAGTTCAGCCAAAATTAAGTCAAATTTAAGTTAATATCCTTAATGGACGCCACTGTCAATGTCAATAATTTCGTTGATCTTGCCAACTTTCAAAGCGAAAGCGAAGACAGCTTCCTTGAACGGTTTTGCATCAAACCGCGCCCAAATCACGTTGTAGCAATGGTAATACTCAAATCAATGACCAGAGCACCCATAAAATTCATGCCAAATGAGTCAAACAAAAAAGAAACATCATGATGAAGAGAACCAAGCAGTTGCCGGAGTGCTACAGCATAATTTATATAGTACGGTAAATTCATAGAAAGAAGTTTGATCCTGATATCATATAGCATGCATCACAGATAGCTTTCACCTGATACTTGTGAATTACAAAAAAATTGACATGAACAAAAAGCTAAGACACGAAAGATGAATAATGGAAAACGATGTCACTGGAATACATGAAACAGGATAACCATGAGTGAAATCTCAAAACCAACATGCAGAACAGTGAGAAGAAAGGCATCTGGTTGGGATGATAAAAAATGTTGAAGGCCAATAACCAAAAGGCACTTACAACACACCTTTCACTCAACAAGATAAATAGAAGGGGCTATGCATTTCATTTCTGTAACTCTCCTTTGGCTATCTAAAATTATGGATGCGCGCTACCTCTTCTATTTTTTCATCTTCATTGCCTCAATCTTCCTCTTCTAATAGGCACGGTGCCTCGCAGCAATCCTAGGTTTCCTCTTGGCATGGCGCATAGGATCAGTAACAGCAGTAATCTTTTGTTTCTATCTTCGTCTGTCTCTCTCCCCCTTCACCGTCATTCGTACCTCATTGTAAGCCTGGACAAAGTTGTCGACACCCAGCACACTGCATATGCTTCTGCAAACTTCTTCACTTAATTGCTTAACTTCATCCGGAGACCAAAATCCAACCCAAAATGGTCAACAGTACACATCAAAGTTACTAATTCAAGTGAATTAAGGGGTTGAAACTTACCACTCATAACCTTCCCTGCAAATCCTTCGCACAGTTTGTAAAGCAGCAAGAGGATGTAGGAAGCATACTCATAACAACCTTCAAAGCCAATTTGTGATACAATCTTCTCCAAAGAGTTTATCTTCATCTACAAGCATTTAAGAACATATCATTAGAACGATAGAATTGAGTTTTGAGTACACGTGTATGGTGCTAAATGATAAAGCAGGAAAATAATAGTAATATGGATAATAGGAATAAACATTATTGGCAACCTACTCGCCTATCCTCCATATGCAGAGCAACCTTTTACATCCATTTCAATATATGTACCACTAACAACACTGAAGGTTAATATTATTATGGCTCTAATTTTTATTTTTTGTAGAACTGCTAATAAATAAAAAAATATTGACTTAATTGTATTTCAAATTTATATTTTTTTATAGAATTCTAATTAAATTAAAATTTATCTTGGGAAGTAATTTAGTAATTTTAATTTTAAAAAAATTATCTTTTGTTAGAAGACTTAAATTAGTAGATTAAATTCTTATTTGAGTTAGTCTCATGTTTTAACTCAAATTCAGTTAAACTACTCTTATAAATATTCTATTCATCTAAAAGTTTCAAATACTGAGATAGAGAACATATATCAAAACTCTCAAAACGTCTTATAACAGTTAGACTACTTAATCTTTTTTGAAAATTAATGATATTGGAATTCGCTTTTATTATTATAATATCCTTTTTTTTCTCATTAATACAATACCATCCAGATCAACTTCGCCCGTGAAGTAAGTCACAAACCAACACGTAAATCTATTGTATATAATTTTTCTTTTTCCATATCGTGAATTATGCTAGATATCGGTATTTCACGTAACAAGTTGGTATCAAAGCTTGATTCAAGATATCCATTACAAAATTTGATATACAGAAATACAATAAAAAAATAAGAGTTTCTTATTTGGCAAGTAAGAGTTCGTGTAATTTTTATTCAATTAGAGTTAAGGTACTCTATCTATTTGTTGATGAAACATCACCTTTAGAGTTATGAAAAAATTTTAAAAAAATAATACATAGGTAACTATATTTCAAACCAAGTTTATTTAAAGTAGAAGATTTTTAATTTTCAAATGACAAAAACTAAAAATATAATTTATCATCTTAATGCTTTTAATAATTAGTATATTAATTATTAAGTATTGATGTTAAAATTTAAAATAAAGATAAAATAATTATTTTATTATCATCTCTACCTTCTTCCCTTAAGAATCTAAAAACTACTCTCATGTATGATAATGATTTAAAATTTGATGATATCTCTACTACCCTTTTATCTAATAAATATTTGAAAAAGATTGAAGGGAATGAGTCACACTCAGAAGTACTAATTGTCATAGGTCATATCAAATAAAAATCAAAGGCAAGTCGTTCTAAATCTAAATTCAAAGAAAAAAGTTACAGGTACTGCAAAAAGATGAGACATGAAATTGAAGAGTATTGGAAGCTCGAAGTAAAGAAAGAGAAAAAATCTTAGTCTAAAGAGCAAGTCAAAGAACAAATATCAATTGCTGAAGGGAATTCTAATAATGATTATGGTAATGTCCTTTCTATTAGTTCTAATTTTGATCATTACCATGTACTTGTGTTCTTGATTTTGATTGTTCT
The DNA here is from genome assembly GCA_005019695.1 of Trichopus zeylanicus subsp. travancoricus. NCBI lineage: Eukaryota > Viridiplantae > Streptophyta > Magnoliopsida > Dioscoreales > Dioscoreaceae > Trichopus > Trichopus zeylanicus. The sequence continues at coordinate 428,455 of RXID01021370.1, forward strand.
TACTATATGTATCCCAATAAAGATTAGTTTGAAGACTATAGGTCTTATAATAGTAGTTCAATTTTAATGGGTAATAATAATTTATGTAAAACTATCAGACTTGGAACAATTAAAATTAACATATTTGATAATATTATTATGACTCTTACTAACATTAAACATATCTTTCATTTAAAAATTAATTTAATTTTTTTGGGTGCATTGGATTCTTTTGGTTGTAAATATTCCACTGAATGTGGAGTTCTTAAGTTTACTAAAGATTCTTTGATAGTGATGAATGGCCTAAAATATAAAAATTTGTATGAGTTAGTAGGAAAAATCATTACAATTGGAGTAGCAATTTCTCATATTTTTTCTAATATGACCTACCTATAGTATATACATCTCGTTTATATAAGTGAGTAGGGTTTAACTGAACTCAACAAAAAAATATATTGAAAGGCCTTAACTCATACAAATTTAATTTTTACGAGTATTATTTTTATAATAAATAATCTAAGGTAAAATTTAATACAAGTACTCATTGTACTAAAGCCTTAATTGATTATATTTATTCTAATGTATGATGCTCTTCTATTTCATCAAAATCTGGAACATGTTATTTTATTAATTTTCTTGATGTTCTTTATAGAAAAATGTGGACTTATTTTTTTTATCACAAAGCTAAAGTATTTTCTGTTTTCAAATAGTAAAAAACTTCAATCGAAAGAAAGATTGATAGAAAAATCAAATATCTTAAAAGTGATAATAGCGGGGAGTACAAATCAACAAAGTTTCTTAAATTTTGTGAAGATGAAGGCATCAAATATCATTTTACCATTCTAGGAAAATCTCAATAGAATAGTGGGCTGAAAGGATGAACATGACTTTATTGGAGAAAGCATGTAATATACTCAGTATAGTTAATCATGACAAAAATTTTTTGGCAAAAGCAATTAATATAGTGTGTTTCATTATGAACACTCTCCTCAAATAGCCATTGGTTACAAAATTCTTAAAGAGATATCAACTGGTGAGCCTGCAAATTATCTTTCTTTGAAAATTTTTGGTTGTCCTATTTATGTACATGGCTTTAAAGATAAATTAGATGCATATTCCAAAAAAATATTTTCTTGGTTATACTAAAGGTGTTAAGAGCTATGCACCTTTTGGTTCGAGATCAAGGTTAAGTTCAAGATCAAGACTAAAGTACAAAAAGATAGTCTGATCAAATTTTTGGTGTTTGGATGCTAGTCTAGATAGTGAATGGTTTAATTTTTTTTGAACCTTTATGCCCTTGGGTATATTATTTATTAAATTTTAAATGAATAAATGTAAGGATAGTATAGTAATTTATTTTTTTAAGTAATATAAATATAGTCTGGCTATCTTTTTGGTATTTGGATGGTAGGTTGATCAGGATAAGATAACCCTGATCCTGATCACAAACCAAATGCGCCTCTATCATTTATGAATCCTAATATTTCTAATGTAATTATTGAGAGAAATATAATGTTTGATAAAAGTGGTATGTTAAAATCTCTTTAGAAAGGTCTTGATGATATAATTTAAATAGAGGTAGAGTCAGCAGTTTCTTCACAAGAAGATATTCAAAGTGTAGTAAATTCTCAAGAGAATTCTGAGAGTCAAAGTTAAAATTCTTAAGAAGACTTCACTTTGATGTAAGACTTTATCTATCCAATATTTGATGTGAGACTAATTTATTACACCTGACATTTATAACAATCTCTCCTTTCAGGTGTGATTTGACCACATCAATTTTAACACTCTTAATCAAGAACTATTTTACTCGACCAGTTTCACTGTGTGACCCATACTAATGAATTTTTGTCTCAATTTTTTATTTTTTAAGAGAGACTAATATGCGACTAAATTCAGACGCATCATCACGGTATTCTTTTACTTAATCGATTCCACCGTGTAACCTATACTAACAGATTTTTATCTCAATTTTTGATTTTTTTTTTAAGCGAGACTAATATGCGACTGAATTCAGTCAAATCATCACGGTAATTTCAGTCTTAAGAGTTTATATAGCTTTGAACCTGAAGCTCTGATTTTACTTATTGGGGGAGTCGAAAGAGTATCAAACCATATTAATATAGTGGGCCGAACACCAGACCATCTCAAAAGCTTAAATTCATGGGATATGAGCCTTTTTCATTATATATATTGGACTGTATCTATCTAATATTCGATGTGTGATTAATTTATCACACCTGACATTATACATGACAGTTTTATATTGGGACAATATTTTATCCATTGCAAATATGATTGTTGTGTCTATTTTAAAATATATGTCAATAATTCATTCATTATATTGCTTCTTTATGTTGATGGTATGCTTATTGTTACTCAAGACATATCTCTACTTAATGATCTAAAGCTTAGATTAAAAAAAAATTTGAGATGAAAAATTTAGGTATTACAAGAAAAATTCTAGGCATGGAAATTGATTGGGACCGAAAGGATAGCAAGTTATGACTCAAACATAATAAGTATCTCGAGAAGATTATTTCTCATTTTGGTATATAGAATTCAAAATTCGTTAGTACTCTTTTGGCAGCCCACCTCAAGTTTTTAGCTCAACTATGTCTTTCTACATATGATGAGTATGCATATATGAAGAACATCCTATTTTTAAGTGTTATTGAAAGTCTAATGTATATTATGATGTGCACGAGACTTAATATTACATAAGTAGTTAGCATTGTTAGTCATTATATGACAAATCTAAAAAAAGAGCATTGACAAATTGTGAAGTGATTATTAACAAGGTTTATAGTTGCGGTTTCGGCTTCGGTTTCGGGACCCAGCGAAACCAATATGTTTCGGTCGTTTCGGCCATTTCGGTTTCAGTTTCGACCGTTTCGATTTCGACCAAAAGATTTTTTTTAATTATTAATTGTATGTTGACCAGAGTTGGACTATATTTTGATTGTACTTTAACTTCAAATTAAAAATACGATAAAATATTGGGAAAAAATTGAAAAAATTTGAAAAATTAGGAATGAATTTATACTTAATTTTACCATAATATTAAATATTATTTTAGTTAATTAAAATTAATTTTGATAGTTAGTCACTGATATAGTCTACTTTTAATATATATTAGTGTATTAAAAAAATATACAAGAAATAATATGTATATGATTAAAAGTTAAAAATTAACATAAGCAAATTTAACTTTTCATTAAAATGTACTTCACACATACATAATTTATAAATTATAAGATAATACAACTAATCATCATCATCATTATAATCATCATTACTTGAGTTTGGAACATCTGGGTGTGGAATTACAAATTCGATACCTGGATAATCCGGACGAGCATTTGTAGGCATACAAGACAAAACAACTAGCTCTGCCCGATCTCATGACAGCGGTTCTGAAGTATAACCATGTTGGCTTTATGGTGTCTCGAATTCGGATTTTTCAGATAGCCTTAATTATATTAGAAAGTTATTTAGTGGGCCTAATCCTTATCTAGATTTATCTTCTACTAGAAGACTTAAATTAGTAGAAGTCTTATTTGAGTCAGTCTTCTACTTTGACTCAAATATCATTAGGTCACATCTATAAATACACCATTAATGTAAAGGTTTATATATAGAGTGAGAGAGAGAGACATAGATCAATACTCTCAATACGTCTTGTGACGGTTAAGCTACTTAGTCTTTTGTGAGAGTTGGTGATATTAGAGTTTCGTCTCCATCGTTGTAATCTTCTCTTCCTCTTCTCATCAATACAATATTCTCTGGATCGTCTTCCCCACATATATCTCTTGTGTGCTATCTTTTCTCCTTTTTTGTTCTTCCTCTATATCGTGAATTGTGGTGGACATCGATATTTTTCACAACAAGTAGCATCAGAGCTTGGTTCAATATGTCTACTACGAAGTTCGATATAGAAAAATTCAATGAAAAGCAAGGATTCTCTATTTGACAAGCAAGAGTTCGTGCAATTCTTACTCAACAAGGATTGAGAAATACATTGGAGGATGTCAAGCCTGAATATGTCATCGAAAGTGTCTGGGAAAATAAGAAGGCTAGCGCACATAGCACAATCATCCTCAGTCTCACCGATAAGGTATTCTATCTATTTCTTAATGAAACATCACCTTCAGAGTTATGGAAAAAGCTGGAGAAATAGTATATGAGTAAGTCTATCTCAAATCGAGTTTATTTAAAGCAGAAGCTATTCAATTTTCGAATGACAGAAGGTACGAATATAGTTGATCATCTTAATACTTTCAATAAACTTGTCTCTCAATTGTTAATTATTGATGTTAAAATTGAAGATAAAGACAAGACAATTATTTTATTATCGTCCTTACCTCTTTCTCTTGAGAATCTTAAAACTACTCTCATGTGTAGGAGGAATTTGAAATTTGACGATATTTCTGCTGCCCTTCTATCTAATGAATATTTGAAAAAGATTGGAGGGGATGTGTCACACTCAGAAGCATTAATTGTCCGAGGTCGTACCAAAGAAAGATCAAGGATAGGTCATTCTAGATCCAAATCCAAAGAAATAAACTACAGGTATTATAAGAAGATGAGACATGCAATTAAAGATTGTTGGAAGCTCAAAGCAAAGAAAGAAAGAGAATCTCAATCTAAAGAGCAAGTTAAAGAACAAGTATCAGTTGTTGAAGGGAGTTCTGATGATGGTTTTGGTAATGGTCTGTCTATTAGTTCTAATTTCGATCATTACCATGATATTTGGATTCTTAATTCTGGTTGTTCTTACCACATGTGTCCTAATAAGGATTGGTTTGAAAACTACAAGTCTTATGATGGTGGTTTAGTTTTAATGGGTAATAACAATTCATGCAAAACTGTTGAAATTCGAACAATCAAAATTAAGATGTTTGATAATATTATTAAAACTCTTACTGATGTCAGACATGTTCCTGATTTGAAAAAGAATTTGATCTCTTTGGGTGTTTTGAATTCTACTGGTTATAAATATTCTACTGAATGTGGAGTTCTTAAGGTTGCTAAAGGCTCATTAATAGTAATGAAGGACCTAAAGCATGGAAATTTCTATGAGTTAGTAGGAAAAACCGTTGCAGGTGGAGCAACAAATTCTCAGTCTTCTTCTTATGATATGACCCACCTATGGCATATGCGTCTCGGTCATATGAGTGAGTAAGGTTTAAGTGAGCTCAACAAAAAAAAATTACTGAAAGGCCTCAACTCATACAAATTGGATTTCTACGAGCATTGTCTCTATGGTAAATAGTCCAAGGTAAAGTTTAACACCGGTACTCATTGCACTAAAGGCTTAATTGATTATATTCATTCTGATGTGTGGTGCTCTCCTATTCCATCAAAATCTGGTGAATGTTATTTTATTGATGATTTTTCTAGAAAAGTGTGGATTTATTTTTTGCATCACAAAGTCGAAGTGTTTTCTGTTTTCAAACAGTGGAAAACTTCAGTTGAAAAAAGGACTGGCAGAAAAATCAAATACCTCAGAAGTGATAATGGCGGAAGTAAAAATCAACAGAGTTTCTAAAATTCTGTGAAGATGAAGGCATCAAACGCCACTTTACCATCCCAGAAAAACCTCAACAAAATGGTGTGGTTGAAAGGATGAACAGAACCTTGTTGGAGAAAGCACATAGTATGCTTAGTACAGTTAATCTTGATAAAGATTTTTGGGCAGAAGCAGCCAATACAGCATGCTTCATTGTGAATCGCTCTTCTCAAACAGCCATTAATTGCAAGACTCCTGAAGAGGTATGAACTGGTCAACCTGCAAATTATTCTTCTTTAAAGATTTTTGGTAGCCCTGCTTATGTGCATGTTGTCAAGGATAAGTTAGATGCACGTTCCAAAAAGTGTATTTTTCTGGGTTATGCCAAAAGCGTCAAAGGCTATCGTTTGTGGGATCCTACTATTTCAAATATAATTATTGAGAGAGACATAATATTTGACGAAAGTGTTATGCTAAAATCTCTCAAGAAAGATCTCAATGATATAATGCAAGTGGAGGTGGAGCATGTAGTTTCTTCAGAAGAAGATATTCAGGGTATGCCCGACTCTCAAGAAAATTCTAAAAATCAAGTTTCTGAAAAGACTCCACTTTGAAGATCTCAAAGAAATATAAATCCACCTGAGAGGTATGGTTTTGAAGATATGGTAGCTTTTGCTTTAGTTACTGACAATGGTGATCCTTCTTCCTATAAAGAAGTAGTGTAGGATAAGAATTCTTCTCAGTGGCAAGCTGCTATGAATGAAGAGATGGATTCCCTTCAAAAGAACCATACTTGGGATCTGGTGAAATTACCAGAAGGTAAAAGAGCAATTGGTTGCAAGTGGGTAGTTCGAAAGAAAGAGGATTTTTCTGAGATAGATGGTGTTAAATTCAAGGCCCGTTTAGTTGCAAAAGGGTATTCACAAAAGGAGGGTGTTGACTTTAATGAAATGTTCTCTCCTGTGGTTAAACACACATCTATTCGTTTTCTACTTGCTTTAGTTGTTTTTCATAATCTTGAGTTAGAACAGCTTGATGTCAAAACTGCCTTTCTACATGAAAAATTAGAAGAACAAATTTTTATGCAACAACCTGAAGGGTTCATCCAAGAAGGCAAGGAAAATTTTGTCTGCAAGTTGAACAAATCACTTTATGGTTTGAAACAGTCTCCAACGCAATGGTATAAAAGGTTTGACAATTTTATGCTGGGACGAGATTTCATCCACTGCAAACATGATTTTGTGTTTATTTTAAGATGCTTGCCAATAACTCATTTATTATATTGCTTCTTTATGTTGATGATATGTTTATCGCTACTCAAGACATATCTCTATTTAAAGTTTAAAATGAAAAAAAAATTTAAGATGAAAGATTTAGGTGCTGCAAGGAAGATTCTTTGTATGGAGATTGATCGAGATCGAAAGCATGGAAAATTATGGCTCAAACAGAGCAAGTATCTCGAGAAGATTATTTCTTATTTTCACATGCAGAATTCAAAACCCGTTAGTACTCCTTTGGCATCTCACTTCAAGCTTTCATCTCAACAATGTCCTTCTACAGATGAAAAGCATGCATACATGGAGAACATCCCATTTTCAAGTGCTGTTGGAAGTCTAATGTATGCTATGATATGCACATGACCTGACATTGCACAAGCAGTCAGCGTTGTTAGTCGTTACATGGCAAATCCAGGAAAAGAGTATTGGCAGACCGTGAAATAGCTATTAAGATATATCAATGGTATTCTTAATATTGGTTTATGTTTCGACAGGAATACAGTGCAAGAGACCAAAATTATTGGCTATGTTGATTCAGACTATGCTGGAGACCTTGATCGACGTCGATCCCTCACTGGTTATCTTGTCACTCTTTGTGGAGGACCTATTAGTTGGAGGTGTACCTTACAGTCAACTGTAGTATTATCTACAATAGAGTCTGAGTATATGGCAGCTACAGAAGCCGTCAAAGAAGCTCTATGGCTAAAAGGTTTAGCAAGTGAAATTGGTTTTTCTCAACATGTTCTTTCTATTTTTTGCGACAGTCAGAGCGTCATACACCTTGCGAAGAACCAAATGTACCACGCCAGATCAAAACATATAGATGTCCGATTTTATTTTATTCAGGATATTATTGAAGATGACGAGATTTCTTTACAAAAGATTCATACTTCAAGAAATCCTGCAGATATGTTGACGAAGGTGATTCCGATTAATAAGTTCAAGCTCTGTTTAGACTTGATCAATATTCAAGGTCGTTGATCCTATCCTAGGAGGTAATGACAAAGACATCTATTGAAGATTCAAATTCAGAGAATAAGATGATTCGAGCCAAGGTGGATATTATTGGCTTTATGGTGTCTCGAATCCGGATTTTTCAAATAGTCTTAATTATATTAGGAAGTTATTTAGTGGGCTTAATCCTCATCTAGATTTATCTTCTACTAGAAGACTTAAATTAGTAGAAGTCTTATTTGAGTCAGTCTTCTACTTTGACTCAAACATCATTAGGTCACATCTATAAATACACCATTAATGTAAGGGTTTCTATATAGAGTGAGAGAGAGAGAGACATAAATCAATACTCTCAATACGTCTTGTAATAGTTAAGCTACTTAGTCTTTTGTAAGAGTTGGTGATATTGGAATTTCGTCTCCATCGTTATAATCTTCTCTTCCTCTTCTCATCAATACAATATTCTCTGGATCGTCTTCCCCGCATATATCTCTTGTGTGCTATCTTTTCTCCTTTTCTGTTCTTCCTCTATATCGTGAATTGTGATGGATATCGATATTTTTCGCAACATAACCATACATCGAAGATCCAAAATGAAAATGATAACCATATTCATTAACAACACATAGTAAAAGTGGTCCAATAACCCATGAGAAATAAATATCACACTGTACGAAGTGTTCAGGGGAAATTATGACAATATGCTAATTGATAGCATTAAGTGAACCTTATTGAGAGGCACGATAAATTTGATCATTTACTCTTTCACAGTCTTATAATGTTTACTCAATTAGAACTTATCCAAGTATATCAATTAAAGCTCGCAATAAATTTTTTTTGCCTTTACTTTCGGTGGAACGGTCATACACGCATGCACATGAACAAAAAACTCAACGTGTTTTGATCAAAATCATTTTCATTTCAGTTTCAACTAAAATATATTTTTTATTAATTATATTTTGACTAAAATTTAACTTTATTTTAATTATTTTTTAACTTCAAATTAAAAAAATTATAATATATTTAAAAAATTTTAAAAATAATGAACAATTATGTGAATAATATTATGTACGTGAACAGTATCTGACAGAAACCGGTAAGGGCGTCAGAATCAGACTGGTGACAACGCTGGCCCCAGTGCAAGGCCAGCCTCAGCTTGCAGGAATAGAAGTCAGGTCGGCGAGGGCACGAGGCGGGCGAGGGAGCGGCGGCAGGCTGGTGAGTGAGTGGGGCCAGTTCGGCGAGGGTGTGGGCTCGGACACGAAGCCGACGCGAGCTCGCCGCTTGAGCTCCCCGCGCGCGCGCACCGTGCTCGCCCCGCGCTCGCCTCGCACGCGCGTCGCGCGAGCAAAGCGGAGATTTTGTTTCAGTACTGGTTGAAACCGAGCCACAAGTCAGCTTGTTATATTATGCAAACATACATGGGGATGCAATAATAAGCTGGCAAGCCATTTCCCAAATTTCCTAATAGAACAACAAACTATTGATCCATGAATAAGACAAAAATAATATCTTCCATTTAAGCATGTAATGACATGGAAAAAGATTGACAAGGAATACATTATCCTAAGCAAGAACTGTACTTAATTACATAAATCAAGATGCTAAAGAACACATAAAATTTTTATAGTATAGCTCATTAGAGCAAATCAATACTTATCATATATTGAATCACCATAAATAGCAACTACAAATCATAAAGGAGTAGGGCACTTGCTAGTCTTGCTTATTAAGTATTAGGCTATACAGGATATCCATGACATAATGATGCCAAGACATTAAGGTAGAGCCAAGTCAAAAAACTAAGTTGCCCTCTACCCATTCTATATTGATCGAGATGTAATAGATTAATAAGAACAATCTAATGATCTCTACAAAGAATTATATAGGCATTTGTTACAAATTACTTTCTTTTATCTGATGCAGCTTCCATTTATATACAAATTCCACCCAACTATTGCGTTTGCATTGGATTACACAAATCTTGTAATTATGTATTTTGGGTTAACCTTGGCTCCTCAAGAGTTAAGACGTTGTTCAAAATCTGAAAATGTGAAGATATTTTGATAAGACTAAGTTATTGAACTTTCAACTTTGCCTTTGCCTTTGCCTATGGTGAAGTTGCTAAGAAACACATCAGTAATAATTTGATTTTAGATTTCAAAATACCATGGATATATGAATTATATGCTTCCTCTTTTACAAAGGTCAGAGCAACAATGACATGCAAGTGCTTAGGTGCAATGCACAAGAGCAATTTTTTTGTTGGCTTATATATAATGTTCACCAAAAAATACATCTACTATTGAACCATTGTTAGTATAGAATGGGAGATTTTAGTCTCCAAAGGAGAAATTTGGAGTTTGGGTCTCCATAATGGAGGGATAGATAAAAATGATATTTTTTTTAGTTAGCTTACCTAATATTGCTTTGATGAGAGCATCTAAAGAAAATATTTAAAGTACACCTCTACCAAGCTAAACCGGTACCATAAATATAGGGAACATGGATCTATATTTAGGTACAAAAGCTATGGCTAGACCAAACCTAGGAATTATAAGGAAATCTGAAATTTGTATTAATTAAAATCCAAAACCCCATAGCCTGAGGGTATATGAAATCTTTCCTAAATAATCATATCTGCATACAAGGAAATATTAGGCAAACACTAAGATGATCGTGAATGAAAGATCTAAAATGAGCAATGAACAATTACAAAAGAATGAGTAGGACATGATGGGAAGGATTGTTCAAAGAAGGTATATAGTTTCACAACATTGGGATTTAGGAACCTTGACAAAAGGTTCTAAATAAACATAAGCTAGCATGTTCAAATTAATTCATCAAGTTCTAGTACAAATTCAACCAAAATTATAGTAGGTTTAATTTCAAAAGATGGTGACCAAAGCAAATAGAATAGGAGAACATTTTGGACATCCATCTAAGCTCAAGGTTGAATGGCCTTTGACAGAATGTGAAACGCAAATTTTTAAATAAATACTTGTTGGAGATCAAGTTAATTTATAATAGAAAAATTCATATACCGCAAGTTTCTTGTCCAAATATAACTTAGAAAAATTGTAAAACATCTTCTCCAACATAACAAGGGAATGGTAAGCTTATTGATTATTAGGCTATATAGGATATCCATGACATAATGATGCCAAGGCAATAAGGTAGAGCCAAGTTGAAAAACTAAGTTGCCCTCTACCCATGCTATATTAATCAAGACGCAATAGATCAAGAAGAATAAATATTCTGATACCAATTTATTAGGAGAATTCAAAGAATGTTAAATTGGATTAATATACCTACTAATTCATCACACTTAACATTCTAATAATCTTCATATTTAGATGTGATTTGACCACATTAAGTTTTAACACTTTTAATTAATATCTCTTTTAATGCAATATAATATACTGAATATTAAACTACTCAAAAGCCTAATTTAATGGCATATGTGTCTTTCTACTATATATATTGGACTTTACTTATCCAATTATCCGATATAGGACTAATGCACCATATATGACAACATAATAAGCTCTTTTTTTATATGTGATTTAACACATCGATTTTCACATTCTTAATCAACAATTTTCTATTAAACTAACATGTAACTCAATCATGTCATTGACCATCAAACCAATGTGTGTCACCATATAACCTACCCATGCATCGCTTATAAATGGACTTTGTCTTAATCTCTGACTTTGAGAGAGACCACTATATCACTCGATTTAGTTGCATCCTCACCATGATTATTCTGATCTTAGAGAGGGTCCAAAGAGTGTTAAATTAAGCCAATATAATGGATCAAATACCAATCTATCCTAAAAGCATAATCTGATGGGATATGAGTTTTTTTACTGTATATATTAGACTCTATTTATCTAATTATCTGATATAAAACTAATTTATCATACTTAATACTATAACAGTATATGGTGGCTTGATCATCAATGGCCTGAGGGTATGGGGTTTTGAGGGAGTCAATCTTGCTGACGTGTGTACGGGAATAGACAAGAAGAGTATGTTCTTTGGCGGCTACTGGGACGTCAATAGGGGTGAGATGATTGATGAGGAACAGTGTGGGGGAGTGGTAAAAGGAGGAGGAGAGGAAGATGGTTTCAATGCCATGCGTTGTCATTGCTAGCGGTGGTGGTTGGTAAGACGACAGAGGGAGGGAGAGGGAGAGGGAGATGTCAAGGGAGAGATTAGGGTGGAGTTTTGTGTCATCTTCATTCATTTATAATAATCTTTTTTTTCTAGCAAGGGAGGAAGAAGGGTTTCTACACAAATAAATAAGGAGTTTCATACACATGATTAACTACATACTAATTTAAATCATTCTCAAATGATTTTGAGGTAAGCAAGATAAATCGGATATGAGATCAAAATCTAAATTACGTTTAAGTTAGATTTATGTTTATTAGAAAATTACAAAGAAAGAAGAAGAAAATATTTTTGTTGATCACATTAATTCCACTAATGATAAATTGAGTTGAAACAACTAAGTCAATATACTGAAAACAAATCAAAATTTAGTTTGAGGATCAAGCTATTAACCTCGACAATCAACTGAGACAATCGAGGTTGAGATATCAAGACTACAAACTAAGGTAACAATACCAAAATACTTTTAAGTCACAACAGTTTGGCAAATTAAATATTGTTCATCTATGAAATACTCATCCCAATGTAACTAAAAGAGCTTGATAAACTCAACCTATGTATAAAAGTGACTAAATATTCATGAAAACAAATAAATAGCGATCTTTCAAAATCAATTTCAGAAAGTCCAAATTTTATAAAAAATTATTACCAAAAATCGGACGAAACTAGTACTAAAATGATGGAGTTTAGAATATATCACCTCTTTCTTCTATAAAATATGTCCTATTTAAAAATTAAAACATTAACACTCAATTATTTTCTTCCACTCAATACATAAAAATTTAATTAATTTAAAAGTTAGAACAATTAACGATAAAATATTCTCGACAGTTATCTTACATTATAATTCTTCTCTTACAGATTGGTGAAGAAACAATCTTAGTAGATCGGATCAGTTAAGGAACAATCTAACAAATCATTACTTCAAAGAGCCTTCGTGGCCAAAGCCTATACCCAAAATTTTAAATTTTTCTAAGAAAAACGAAATTTTCTCTTCTGCATAAAGAATCTAGTGGGAAGATTTACTAAAATTTATTCCTTATTTAGCAGGATATAAACATTGACACGTCAGATCTTTTCAGAAGCATCAAAGGTGACATAAACCCTACTACGCCCGCACAAAAACCCAACCCCCAAAATCTGACCCATATAACACAGACAACACAAACTCGCATACAACAAACCATATACGCGTACTACCTATGCACACCCCATCGCTTTAGTCCACTTCCTCTATCTTAGGCCCGGGTCCTCCGCCACTGCCGGCGCCGCCACCGTACTCTCCTTCCATCCCTGCAGCAGCCCCGCCGCTACCCTCCTGATACATCCTGGATATAATCGGGTTGCAGGTCTCCTCCAGCTCCTTGAGCTTGTGCTCAAACTCATCAACCTCTGCCAGCTGGTTCCCCTCCAGCCATTGTATGGCCTCCTCCACCGCCTCCTCGATCCTCTTCCGGTCGCTCTCCGGCAGCTTAGCCTTTATCTTCTCGTCCCTCATCGTGTTCCTCATGTTGTACGCATAGTTCTCCAGCGCATTCTTCGCCTCCACCTTCCTCTTCACCTCCTCATCCTCCTCCTTGTACTTCTCCGCGTCCCTCACCATCTTCTCTATCTCCTCCTTGCTCAGGCGCCCCTTGTCATTCGTTATCGTGATCCGGTTCTTCACTCCGGCTGTCTTGTCCTCCGCCGACACGTTCAGGATCCCGTTCGCGTCGATGTCGAACATCACGTTGATCTGCGGCACTCCTCTAGGCGCGGGTGGGATTCCTGTGAGCTCAAACTTGCCTAGTAGATTGTTGTCCTTCGTCCTCGCCCGCTCGCCCTCGTAAACCTGAATCAGAACTCCGGGCTGGTTGTCGGAGTAGGTGGAGAATATCTGCTCCTTCTTCGTCGGAATCGTCGTGTTCCTCGGTATCAACGTCGTCATAACGCCACCGGCAGTCTCCAGTCCAAGGCTGAGCGGTGCAACATCAAGCAGTAACAAGTCCTGGACCTTCTCGCTGCCCACGCCAGTGAGAATCGCCGCTTGCACGGCGGCGCCATAGGCCACCGCCTCGTCGGGGTTGATGCTCTTACAGAGCTCCTTCCCGTTGAAGAAGTCCTGCAGCAACTGCTGGATCTTCGTAATCCTCGTCGAGCCACCGACGAGCACGATCTCGTCGACGGCGCCCTTGTCGATCTTGGCGTCCCTCAAGCACTTCTCCACTGGCTCCATGCACTTGAGGAACAAGTCCATGCACAGCTCCTCAAATCTAGCGCGCGTGATCGTAGCATAGAAGTCAACCCCTTCATGCAAAGAGTCCACCTCAATGGTCGTCTGTGAGGTAGACGACAGCGTCCGCTTGGCGCGCTCGCACGCCGTGCGAAGCCGCCGCAGAGCGCGGGCGTTGCCGGAGATGTCCTTCTTGTTCTTACGCCGGAACTCTGCGACGCAGAAGTTGACGAGCCGATTGTCGAAGTCCTCGCCGCCAAGGTGCGTGTCGCCCGCAGTGGCCTTGACTTCGAAGATACCCTCCTCGATGGTGAGGAGGGACACGTCGAAGGTCCCGCCGCCTAGGTCGAATACGAGGATGTTCTTCTCGCCAGTGCGCGACGCCTTTTTGTCGAGCCCGTAGGCGATGGCGGCGGCGGTTGGCTCGTTGATCATGCGGAGCACGTTGAGCCCCGCGATGACGCCGGCGTCCTTGGTGGCCTGCCGCTGCGAGTCGTTGAAGTAGGCCGGGACGGTCACGACAGCGTCCTTCGCGGTGGTGCCGAGGAAGGCTTCGGCGATTTTGCGCATGTGCAATAGGACCATGGAGGAAATTTCTTCAGGAGTGAAGCGTTTCTCCTCCCCTTTATACGCGACGACGATGAGCGGCTTGTCAGCGGGTCCGGGGACGACCTTGAAGGGCCAGAGCTTGATGTCGGACTGGACGGAGGGGTCGGAGAAGCGGCGGCCGATGAGGCGCTTGGCGTCGAAGACGGTGTTGGCCGGGTTCATAGCGACCTGGTTCTTGGCGGCGTCGCCGACGAGGCGCTCGATGTCGGTGAAGGCGACGTAGGACGGTGTAGTGCGGTTGCCCTGCTCGTTTGGGATGATCTCCACTCGGTCGTGGAGCCAAACGCCGACGCAGGAGTACGTTGTGCCGAGGTCGATGCCGATAGCCTTGCTCTTCTCCGCCGCCGCTCCGGCCATGGCTTGGTGATCCAATCGGATGTGTCGCTTTTATGTGCGTTTAGATTCGTGTTTTCGCGGCCGCGCGGGTGGGAAATGGAAGGTTGAGGACGGGAGTGATTTTATTGGGGTAGATGGACGACAATGGGCATGGATCGGGGAGAACGAATGCGAGAGGAGCGAAGGTAGAATGGGTATTTCGGCGGGTCTGGAAGGCGGGGAGTTTGGGGCATTTGCTTAGGCGGTCGGGAAGCGAATCGGAGCCACGTTGGTCTGCCTCTTTCTGCGGGTGGATCCCGGAGTATATGACACGTGGACACGAGGATTGCAGACGAGTGGAAGATTAGCGTCCGTTTAATTTAGAATTAGAATAAGAATAAACTTTCAGAATTATTTTTTTTATAAAATTAATATTACTTATTTTATATTATTATTAAATTAAATTATTATAAAAAAATTAAATAATTTTTCGAATTTTAAATTATTGAAATGTTAATTTTGATAAAAATATATTAATTTATAACAGCTGTTCATTCCCCTTCATCTCAATTCTAATTCTGATTTCGAATCAAATAATACTTATTGTACTCTAATTCTGATTTCCAATTCTAATCCATAATCTCCTCCTAAAGGACATTTTCAAGGCTCTCAGTTCGACTGGCATTTAAATATTTTTTATCAAATCGAACTAGCTTTAATTTTTGAAAATAAAAATTATGTTGATTAAATTAGTTCTAAATTTATCTAAACGCTTTATAATTAATTTGATTAAAATTTGAGATTAACTCACTTATCATTTTGCTAAAATCAAATCAAATCAAATTTCTTCTTCCTTTTGCCTATAATTTTCTACCGAAATTAATACCTCTTTTAATCAATTTTTCCAATCTATTTGCGCCAATAATTATAGTTTAATTACTATTTTCTTGTGCCTAACCTCTTAATTAACCTTTCCAAATTGATGCCAAACACCATAACCACTATCCACTCACCAACCACTTCAAAAGTGGGGTTCGTTCTCTGGGCCGATGGGCTGGGCTCGGCTCATGTCCACCAACCCGAACCCGTCACACGTGTAAACCCAACCCATAGCGCCACTCCCATGCCAATGACAACCATCCGATATTTCCCCCACCGGCCATTTCCCCTTTCGTCATTTCATATCAGCCGAAAGTACCACAGACCCGGTAGGGCTAAATCCCCTGTGACGTTACACGCCATTCTCACTGCAAAATCCCCGAAATGCCCCTTCAGATCCCCTACAATATCGAAAATGCTCTTCCTTTTTCTTCCCTTTCTCGCTGCGCATCTGTCTTCTCCTCTCTCGAGGGCTTCGCGGCGAGCTCCTGTCCGGCACGGATCAGACGGCTGAGGATTGATCATCGGCAAGGGATAAGGCATGCAGGCAGATCAGACGGTCATCAGCTTGCGACCTGGAGGGGGCGGCAACCGAGGCAGTAGGCTCCTCACCCCGCGCTTCGACTCCCCCGCCTTCACCGCCGGCGGCGGCGAAGCATCCTCCGGCGACCCCTCCCGCTCCTCTGGTTCCGCCACCGGCGCTAAGGTCAGTGTCTCGGATCTAGGGTTTCTTGAGTTTTTATTTGGATTTGATTTAGTTTGACGGTGATCTACTGATCTTAGATGACGAAGCTGTCGAAAGAAGCTATATTTTGATTCTTTGGTTTGTTGGGATTTTTAAAAAAATTTTTGGTTGATATTGAGATATCTGACGGCTGTTTGGATGCGTAAAAATTTGTTTCGCTTCGATTTTGATCCGGTTCATGGGTTTTAGCATGCTGTTTGGATCAGATGTCAGGTGCTGTACTGTATGCGTGGTTGTGGTCATGATGATTTTAAGTTTTGTTCTTTGGTGTGGTGAAGGTTGCTTTTTGTATACGTTTGGATGATGATGAATGAGTTATTCTGTTGTTGCAGGGGGGAGATGGGCGGTTTGAAGGACGTGAG
Source organism: Trichopus zeylanicus subsp. travancoricus (assembly GCA_005019695.1). Classification (NCBI taxonomy): domain Eukaryota; kingdom Viridiplantae; phylum Streptophyta; class Magnoliopsida; order Dioscoreales; family Dioscoreaceae; genus Trichopus; species Trichopus zeylanicus. Next base: position 445,478 of record RXID01021370.1, read on the forward strand.
CGGGTTCGATACACAAGGGACCAACTTTTGGAACACCATGAGGTATGATGCTGTTTTTCTTGGTTGCCTACTGCTTTTGCACTTATTGATAAGTAGCTCGATTCATTATTTGTTGATCATCTCTTTGATCTTCCCCACGTGTCAGTTGATGTTTCGGGGAAGTCATCAGCATCAAAATAGAAGTCGGAAAGAAGACCAAAATGATTCCATAGGGAAATGTATTGTTTGGTGCAGTCTGTACCTATTCTACATCTTTGAATATGCTATGACTGTGACTTATGTGAACTACTTTCTAAAATTTTCAATTCTGTCATATAGTGTATGACCCGGATCTCTGTTTATGAATATATCTTCTTGGATCTGAAACTCTTTAACTTGGTTTTCACTGGATTTTTATAGATTTGCAACATCTGTCATCTGTTTTTCAATTAAAAATTTATTGTTTCATTGTTTTTCTACCAATTCCATTGCATTAAATCCACTCTTATAGGATATTTAAATACTCTTAATGACATATGTAATACCTTTTCAGGCAACTATGTCTGCCATGTTAGTTGCTTCAAGGCTTGAATTTATAATAATAAAATGTGTTAAGCAGCTTTTCTTGCAACAGGTGCCTAGCTGTCTTTCTGCTAGGTGTTATCTGTTGGTTTATGATCAGAGTTTTTAAACCATCATGCTCTAATGATTATGCAAAAGCCTATTCTTTAGAACCTTCGGATTCAGATCTTCATGGATCTGAAACTATTTTGTCTTGGTTTTTACCGTGTTGTTATAAATTTGCAACTTCTGTCATCTTTTTTATGATTAAAAAAGATCTTTGAGTGTTTTTCAACTGTTTCTGATGCAATAAATCCATTCTTACAGGATATTTAAATGGTGCTCTTAATGATGCATGTAATTCCTTTTCAGGCAACTTGATCTGCAATATCGGTTCCTTCAAGACCTGTCTTTGTTCTATTTCTGAATTTAGTAATGGAATTGCATCAAGCAGCTCTTCTTGCAACGTGTGCCTATTTGCCATTTTGCTAGGTGTTGTCTGTTAGGTTATGATCCCAGTCTTTAAACGAACTTTCTTTAATGACTATACAAAGACCTACTCTTTAGAACCTTGGGAAAGCACTTCATGATGCAGGATATTTCCCTAGCTGAGTAGTTGCTTGTGTTCAACTTTACTGGTTTAAATTGTATTTTCCTTTGCTAAGAGCGTATATCAAGATGCATACTTTATACTCCAATCATGATCATCATGTGATCATCACCTTACTCTCTACTCATCCAAACATGTTTTAAATTTCTATTACCAAACTTTACTTGCATTCATGAACAACCATACCAATCTAGGGAATTTATTTGATTAAAATCAATCATTGTTCACTACTTATCCAACTAGCCAATTGCGGTTTTCTCATGATCATCCCAACCTAAATGGACCCCAATTGTTTAGTATCTAGTGTGTTTATCTGCATTGTGAAATTTCTTTGGTAGCTTTGAATGTAATATATCTTACTGTTTCTTCTTGCAGAATGTTGATGTACCCGAAGTTATTCTGAAAATCAAACAAGAGATTGAGACTGAATTGTTTGGTGAAGAACAAAGCTGGGCTCGTACTGATCCCACTGTAAGATCCCAACTATACTTGTGTTTTTGCATGTCTCCATACCAAGTCAAATAAAGCAGTAATCACATTTTCATTCAGCTTCTGAATATTTGTATTCTGATAATTTTTTACTTTCCTTGGCATTTGTTTACTCAGAAAAATTGCTTTTCTGGGAATTATTTGTAATTATTTTGGACTGATTTTGTTTTGGTTGTGTTTGACCGTGTAGTTTCAAAGCCAATCACAGAGTCGTTACTCTGAGCCAGACAATCGTGATTGGCGTGGCCGGTCAGGACAACTGACCTCAGCTGGTGATGAGAGGAATTGGGGCAGTAATAAAGAGTCCTATGCATCCGGTTCAAGGCAGCAAGAAATAAACCAATTGAGCTCACAATTTTCCAACAGATCTCAAGTTTCTTTGGGTCAAGGGGTAATTAAATCAGTAGACAACTGGAGCACACATCCTTATAGATTATATGCTTGTTCTATCACTTCTCTTTATTTCTTTATGTTTTGCTTACAATGTGTGATATGTGAGTCTTCTTTTGTGCCAATTGGTCGTGGCTTTTTAGTTGCACTAATTATTGGGGGCTGTAGATTAGCCATGCTAGCTTGTCAAGGAAGAATAATTCGGGCTTCACATTTAGTAGCTAAATTTAAGTTCAATGAGGGCAATCCTTCTAATGATATGCAACTTTAAATCAAGCACTCTGATCTTTGTAAAATTTGTATAAGAATTTACCACTAACATGTGGGGTGGATAATTTGCACAGCATACCAAATGAGTTAATGGATTATGTTCATTGGATAATGCTATAATATGACTCTAGGGATTTTTTTTTTTTTCCTGCCTTCAGGGATCATTGGTCAATTCTAGCATTTCACAAGTCATTATGTTTTGCCTTTTGTTTTCTTCCTTCCTTCCATCATTGCATAGTTTCTCATGAACCTCTATCTGGGAAAAAACTATTGGTCCAGTAGGGAATTTTGAAATTGCAACTTGTTCAGGTGCATTAGTTAAGAATTATTTAATATGTGACTTATACATATCGTTTCTTTATTTATCATCAAAGTAATTCATCCAGTTAAAGGTTTTCTTTGCTATCTAACATTTGATATTGTTGTGTAATTAACTAGGTTGGACAGACCGCTGCCCTAATAAAGGCTGAAGTTCCATGGTCTGCCCAACGGGGCAGTGTCTCTGAGAAAGAAAGGGTTCTGAAAACAGTAAAAGGGTAATGAATCTAAATTTAGCTCATCATAATGCTGGAAAAAAAACTACTCATTTGCAGTTTTGTGCTTGATATATCGGAGTTGGAATGTTGTTTTGTTTGTTGTTTCGAACATGCAAAATGGTCATTGTAGAAGTTGATCATAATTGATAAAAAAGTGAATTAAATCCTGAGGAAGTGCTAAAGTTATAGCAGTTCTGTTTTTTGACTTAATACCTGTTCACCTGAACCCTTGCATATATTTCTATTTTTTTTGGTAACAGGAAGTCTTGTATATATTCCTGTAGTTGCAGTAATGCAAATTAGTTTTGATTGATATAGAATGGATTTTAAGTTCTTACGGCTTTTCTTATACCTAAGAGCTTCTCTTTCTGAATATCATTCTGTGATGGTTATTCTTTTGTTTAATTATTTCTATTTTGGCAGATAATAGCTTTAGGAACTATGCGTCATGCTGGATACTGTTAATTAAAATGATTATTTTCCTTTTTATGCAGAATTCTAAACAAACTCACACCAGAGAAATTTGACGTTCTCAAAGGCCAGTTGATTGATTCAGGAATTACAACTGCTGACATTTTAAAGGTTTTGTTCTCTTTCAATACTAGTTAAGACCATCAATCTTCTTCAGCTGAAAATTTACCTGTTGAACTCAATGGCGTTTCAGGATGTCATCAAGCTCATATTTGACAAAGCAGTTTTGGAGCCTACCTTTTGTCCTATGTATGCCCAACTATGTGTTGATCTCAATGAAAATCTCCCTCAATTTCCACCTGAGGAACCTGGTGGGAAAAAAATTACATTCAAAAGATCACTCTTAAATAATTGTCAGGATGCATTTGAAAGTGCCGACAATCAAAGAGCTGAAATTAGAAAGATGACCGATCCCGATCAAGAACTGGAGCAGAAAGATAAAGAGAGATTGATAAAGTTGCGAATGCTTGGGAATATCCGTCTTATTGGGGAGCTTTTGAAACAAAAGATGCTGCCAGAGAGAATTGTTCACCATATTGTCCAGGTTTGTTGTTGGTCTATTTAGAATGAACTCTTCAATATTTTTTAATGAACTGGTGCCCTCCTATGTATAGATGTGTCTAACATAGCTTTTCCTGGCAGGAGCTTTTGGGACATGATGCTAAGGCTTGCCCTGAAGAGGAAAATGTTGAGTCCATCTGTCAATTATTTAATACCATTGGCAAGCAGTTGGATGAAAGCCCCAAGTCTCGTCGTATCAATGATGTTTACTTCAGCCAGCTGAAGGAGCTGACAACAAACCCTCAGCTTGCCCCACGGTTGAAGTTCATGATTCGAGATGTCCTTGATTTGCGTGCCAACAAGTGGATCCCCCGTCGTGAGGAGGTAAACTTTCCTTTTTCTATTGGAGCAATCTTGACTTCTGATGCGCTGATATAGGCAATCTGCTTAATTTTCTTGGTAGTAGGATAGTTTATTTGAAACTATAGAATCTTTATAGTGGTACACAGTAGATTTTAGTTAGAAAATTACATGATTGGAAGAATCTTGAGAAAATTTTGATATTATCATATGAGAAGAACTCTGTGAAAATGTTAGGTAGTTGAAGAATGAACAAGTTAATCTAATTTATGAGCTTTGCTAACATTTCAGGTGAAGGCCAAGACCATTTCTGAAATTCATAGCGAGGCAGAAAAGAACCTTGGGCTTCGCCCAGGAGCAGCTGCAAGTATCAGGAATGGTGGTCGTGCTGCTCTTGGGGCCCTCAGCCCTGGTTCCCGACCTGGAACTAGAGGCATGATGCCTGGCATGCCTGGAACAAGAAAGATGCCTGGGATGCCAGGCCTAGATGGCGACGATTGGGAAGTCCCCCGATCAAAATCCATGTCAAGAGGTCATGCATCTTCCATCCAGAGTCCCCTTGTTGGCAAGACTTCAGTTGCCAACTCCAGGTTTCTGCCTCAAGGCAGTGGCGGGCTGATAAGTGGCAAGACCAGTGCTTTGTTGCAAGGCTCTGGTATTCAATCGCTAGGTCCTTCCAATTTTGTTTCAGGCCCAATGGAATCTGGTTCTCAAACCTCGAAGTCTTTGAGGCCTTCTCCAGTAATATCTCCAGTAGCAGCTTCTGAGAAGACAGAAGCTGCTTCAATAGAGAAACAGGATGAACTCCGCAAGAAGACTATTTCTCTTCTGGAAGAGTATTTTCACATTCTCATTCTTGATGAAGCTTTGGAATGTGTCAAGGAGTTGAAGTGGCCCGAGTTCCACCCAGAAATAGTGAAGGAAACCATCAGTCTTGCTTTGGACAAGGGATCAAACTTTGTTGATCCTGCTATCAAGCTCTTGGACTTTTTATTTTCTAAAAAGGTTTTGACACTGAGGGATCTGGGGACTGGCTGTTTGCTTTATGGATCTATGTTGGATGATATCGCCATTGACTTACCAAAGGCGCCAACTTATTTTGGGGAAGTGATTGGAAAACTGATATTGACAGGTGGGCTAAGTTTCAGAGTAGTGGAAGAGATCTTGAAGAAGGTAGAGGACTCCAGTTTCCAGTCTGCAATATTCAGTGCTGCTCTGAAAATCATAGAAGTGAGCCCATCATGCCAAGCAATATTGGGAGCACAAGCAGCGGAGATCAAAGCATGTGAAATACTGCTTTCTTCTTGAATTTTCTTGTGTCCGAGCTTGTTGCGCTTAGTTGCAGCCGTTTACCTTCTGTACTCCCGATAAACAAAACAATTTTACCCCTTCATATTATGTTATTCTGTCTGTTCTTGTTGTCCCCATGAGGCGAGCAACTTGTAGCCATGGTCGTAAAGCTGATATTGAGCCGCCTTTGATCTTCTCTGAGTTGTATATTTTGCGAGGCCACTAGAGTGTAATATTATTATTGGTTTAATATTTTGGGAAGAAACAGCCAGTGGATTTTTGTTCCAAGATAAATATTATTGGTTTTGAGAGACTGGCTTAATGCCATACAATGGTTATATTTCTGGAAACTATTATTTGCATTTATAAATTCTTCTTTCAAAATTTATCTGTGTGGACTGATGGTAGCAATTGTGATGTGGATGCTGTTTTTGAAGTTTCATGATGTGTAGGTGATCTTGTTGGATGTTTACAGGATCACTGAAATGCTGGAAATAATGTTACATTGTTATGTCAATGTTCATAAAAAATTGAAGAAATATCAACTTCTGATAAAAATTTGAAGACATCTCATCAACATATCAAATTTATTATAGGGAATTTCAGTTTTGATTGTAGTATAGAGCTAGTTTTGGGGGCACGGGTGGTGTGGTGGTCATTTTTTTGATTTTTTTTTTTTTTCCATATCCTCGTAACATTTTCATGATAGTTTATATTGGATGTCAGAATGCATAATTCAGTTCAAACTCCATTCTTTGTTAAAGATGTAAAATGCTTCTGATAGTCAATGTTTTTCAGTTAAATTCATTGATTTTGATAAAATTATTTTTATTACAAAATTGTGTACTCTTCTATGTTGTTTTCAACGTCTAACGTCAACATCTCAGAAAAAAAAGAAGGCTAATGTCAAATAGAAATTGTTTATTGTAAAAAAAAAAAAAAAAAAAAAGAAAGAGGTGGCTACATCATTCATGCATAAAGACCAGAAGGATAAAAGGACCCGAAATGGCATCTTTACAGAATATGCTTCGTTTCTTTCAAATTCAGGGTGTTTTTTCATCAATAAACAAAAAATATCGAAACTTAGGTGGTTTTCCGAAAACAAAAGGCTGAATTTTCGATGGGGAACACCGGTCGACGTTGCGGATAAGGTCCCCTCAAAAATCCGAGATTTTGCTCCCGAATTGCTCGAATTCTCCTGCAAATATCAGAATCATGGTCAGAATCGCGTGCCTCGCGCTCAATCCTTCTTGCAGTATTTGCCCCGAGGCCGCGAGCTTGAGGCCGAGCAAGCCCTTCGGGCATTCTCCGATCTCACTCTGCTTCTGCGACAACCTGAGACGGAGAGGCTGGTCCCTTGCTGTCACTAGGGTTTCTGTTACTAGATATGGCGGCGGCGGCGGGTACCGGATGCCGCAGACTGATCCCGACTACGATTCCGCCCTCGTTCTCGACAGGATCAGGTGAGGCACCCTAGATTTGATGCGGTCAGTTGTTCGTTATCTGCAGTTTTGTGGTTATCAGTTTCTCCAATTTGATGCCTTTTCTATGTTAAAGTTTGCATTTTGCATGTTTCTGGGAGTTTTAGCTGGTTTTGGCATCTCAATCTTGCCTTTCCTGATGTGAATTTCAGTAGCTGGGCCGAATGATTTTTTTGGTAGTGTTTGATGCTGAGCAATGCATGGAATCATTTACTTAATGGATATTGAATTGTTTAAAGATGGAAAGTCATAACTTAGTTGAAATCCCTAGATTGTATACTCTGCATTCTAATCAAAAGGTTATATCTTGATTGATATATTAATGTGGATAGGTAGGAAAATGGGTGTTCGGCTACATGACTAGGGCTAGTATTATGGATTGTTTATATTTGACCACTGTTAAAATCACATATTGTGTTTGAAATCACAATCCATCGCTTTGTGCGCATTATGTAAATCACTTTTGATGTCTTTTTCCAGGTCTAATTCTGTGAGGCTATTAGATGAACAACAGAATATAGTGAGTTCTATTTTGTGCCTTTTCTTCTTAGTGTCTCAAAATTTAGGGTTAGGCCCTTAGGTTTCCATCTTCCTGCAGGTAGGAATTGTGTCTAAAAATGAAGCAATTCGAATGGCCAATGATGCTGAACTAGTGCTGGTATGTGTTTTTCTTCATTGAAATTCAACAGTGTGTCCAAATTAACAATATCATTGCTTAAATCATCATAATTTTTTTTTTTTGTGATTTTTTATGCCAATTTTTTAAAATTCATATTGCAACACTAAGTGCACTTGCCATCAGAAGACCTTTACCATTTTAAGAAAGCACCTTTTCGGTTCATATAGCTAATGAGCATCTTTTCAGTTCATATGGCTAAAACTTCACATTTTATTCTTCTATTTGTTTAAAGGAAGGTCTTTACATCTTGCTGGTCAGATTTTTTAGTTGTCAATTTTTCCTAGGATTATAGGAAGATAAACTTTTAGGTACCTTACAAATGTAGCATTTGATTTTACCAATCAATAGAAGATGTGTGTGCTGTCGTATGCTTGATGTTGATAAAGATCCAACACTACATATTACCAATTGCTATAGCCTGATAGAGTTAGGATAGTTGCAGCAAATTTGACCATGTACAATGGAATCCTGTGGTGCTATCTACAAAAGATATTAGAAGAAAGGATATTCTGCAAGATGTTGTTGCAAGTTGGTTACTATCTAATGTCTACAATGGTGTTAGATGTTGCAAACTGATATGGAATGTAATAAGGAAAACCTCTACTGCAACATTGAACATGCTTTTGTTTCCTTCTTCCACTTTTCCACTAGATATTATTTGCTTTTACTTTCCAGCTGGAACTTTGCCTAATACTTGAACTTCCTTCATCTAATGTTTCAACTCCCAATGTACGCAATATTATCTGCTGATGCAGATCCTCCTGTCCTCAGACTTTTTGACAGTGCAGATTACAAGTATGAGCTTTTTTTTCCTGTGCCATTATCAATACTGCTTCATTCTTCACACGAAATTTTATGGAATGCTTTGTTGGCCAACCCTAAGCAATTTTCTCCTTTTCTTTTGTGTTCAAGATTATTCCTTATTTTGGGTAGGCTTTAAGTGTTCATATGCATACTGACACCAATTTCATTTGTGTATCCTTTTTTTCTGTGAAGACTTATATTATTAGGGCATTTTTGTGTCATGTTGCTTTATAATTATTGTTGTAAACGACTGATGAGCATTATTATCTAATATCAAAATTTTTCTCAGAAAGTACAGGTATGAACAACAGAAGAAGAAAAAGGTACAGTTGAAGCGATCTGCTGGTGATTGTCTCCTCCCCTGAGGTTTTTGCTGCAGTGTTTGGAAATTTTTCCTTTTGCTCAGCAATACACTAATGTCAATATACATACTTCAACTTGGACTCTGTTCATTCCAGCTAATCGTACGGATCTCAAGGAACTCAAAATGGGCTACTGCAATTTATGTCTTATCTAAGTAGTGTTTGATTTTTAAACATGGTTATTGCCCTTCAAATAATTTAATCATGAAGACTTGCTTTGTCAGATGTTTACCTAGTTTCATTTGAACAGAAGCTATATTCACATAGCTGATAGCTTCTGTGGTTTGTGTTCAATGAGCTACTGATAGCTTCTACAATATTTGATGCTTATCCTTTTTGTGGATATCTACAACTTGTTAGTAATTTTTAATAATCCAATTAATGAAGATAGTCAAATGTTAAGACTTAAGACTAGACATTACGAGGGGTTGTTGTATGAAACTGAAGAATCACTTCTTTTTATTTCGGATTATTTTTAAAAAAATAAAAAAAATTTACTTCTAAAATATAATTATTAACATATATAATATTATTGATTTAAAAACTTTTACGAATAATTTTTTAAATATATATTGTTATATATAAAATTACTGATAGTCTTTAAATAAGAAATCATATGTTTTATCGTGAATTTATAAAAAACAACTTCATTTGATTTGAAACTAGAATTAGAAATACTCTGACTAAAAACTTTTTTTGTTAAAAAAATTAAAATTAATAATTTTAATTCACTATTAAGTTATATTATTGTAAAAAATTAATTAGTTTTGTCAATATTAAGCTATTGTAAAGTCAATTTTAGTAAAAAAAAAAATACTATTCTACAAAAGTGTTTTACTATTTTTCTATCGGGACTATTGTAGATTATCTCAAACTAAACTTCTCATATGTCTTATTTTGAATTTACGAAAAATCACTTATTGTATCACTATTAGAAAAAAAAAAAACTAGCCTTATATTATAACTAGCCTTAATAATTAAATTAATATAAAAATATTAAATTATTCTCATTTAATTTTATTTTAGATGGTTGGTTCATAATCACTAGACAAACGATCTAACAAAACTGAATTTTAAATTCTTAATTTCATAATATCAGATAGTCGATCTTTTATAAAAACTAAAATAATACAAATTATTTTCATATTAATTTGATAGTTCTTTAAACTAAAAGTAAATGAAAATAATTTAATCTTTTTATATTAATTTTAATTGATAATATTAAATTAAAATATAATATTTTTTAAATATTTTAATCAATGTGATTTTTTGTAAATTTCTAGTATAAATGAGTAAATAATGATAATACAAGTTATTTCTCGCAAATTCACAACAAGATGTAATTTTTTGCTAATAACTCTTATGTATTATAATTAAAATATTATCAGTCACTTTCAAAAATTATTTCATAATAAAAAAATACGAAAATAAAATAAGTTTATTTTTTATTTTCAGATATGAAATAGTCAAAAGTAAATTAACTCTTGATTTTTAAAAAATCACTTTTGAATAATTAAACATTAATAACGATAAGACAAGTGATTTCTCGCAAATTCACAACAAGATATGTAATTTTTTGCTAATAACTCTTACTAATATTATTATAATTTAAAATATTATCAGTCACTTTCAAAAATTATTTCATAATAAAAAAATACTAAAATAAAATAGAGTTTATTTTTTATTTTCAGATATGAAATAGTCAAAAGTAAATTAACTCTTGATTTTTTAAAAATCACTTTTGAATAATTAAACATTAATAACGATAAGACCGGTGATTTCTCGCAAATTCACAACAAGATATATAATTTTTTGCTAATAACTCTTACTAATATTATTATAATTTAAAATATTATTAGTCACTTTCAAAAAATATTTCATAATAAAAAAATAAGAAAATAAAATATAATTTATTTTTTATTTTCAGAAATGAAATAGTCGAAAGTAAATTAACTCTTGATTTTTAAAAATCACTTTTGAATAATTAAAAAGACGAAAATAATCTCACTTTCAACTACGTTTTCTACATTTTAACAACCAAACAAGCCATGAGCTAATATTGATCTTTCATTTCTCCTGTCAACCTTGAATATTCTTCTTTCCTTTCTCACCTTGAATATTCGTTGTATAAAAATTGAACGGGAGCAGAATACAAGCTCAGCCTTTGAGAAAACAAGAACAAAAAAAGATGAGTCTGCAACAAATTTACACTTTGCGAAGCGAGCTTTAATCTATAATGATCGTGTAAGTTGTTAGCCACAAGTATGATTAAGATTCTGGTAATGATCGCCTCTGCTACTTCACCATATGAACATCCTGTCTCAGCTGCAAGAGTTGTGTCCTCAGACTGCACTCCTGCACCTGTTTTGCAACATAATCATCTGCTAAAGTTTTTGTGCTATGACTTGTTAGCCTACAGTAATAAAACCCAATCTGCATTTAAAGAAGGGAGCAGCGAATGAACTGGAGGCTGATCCTATTCCATTATTTTTTTGCCAGCTGCTGCTTCATTATGTAGTCACTTTTTTATCCTCTAAATTGGAGCTATACAACAATATATTTTAGCATATGAAACATTCTCTTAGGTGGTAGGATATGTTTTTTATTTTACTGGAAGCATCTAATTATAACAAGTTATTTCACAGATCTTCATATAGACTCTAAGTGCAATACCTTGACATAGTTCCAGCAGTTAAAGACATTTGTAGCTCAGAATCATGAATGACAAATTTCAGATAAGAGGGAAGTTTGCATAAACAAATTGACTGCATGGTTTTCTAGTGGGCAACATGATAGAATGGTATGTCTTGGATGCGTAGTGGACAAAAAATAAATCATTATCAATTAAAGATCGATAAATAAAATTAAAAAAAGAAATAAGTGAACTCTGCGCATCCATTAATGCACATATGTGCTGTCGAAATTCTTACCTGCAGAGCTGCAGTTGAAGCTAGCAGTTCTCTAGCTTCTTCAAGCATGGCACTTTCTATCATTGCAGCATCAGAAAGTTGAATAGCCAGATAGTTCATATTCTCCACCTACAGGCCATAAACTTCAATGTATAAGAAGTAAAGCTTCAGCAGAGGATATGCTTATATTTAGATCTCTTATATTCAGCACAGGATTTGCAGAAATATTATTAAACCAAACATATTACTTGCCTTCTAAGTGTCCCAATTTTTTCCAGATCTATTTGTTATAGTTATATACAATTACAAAAGAAAGTTTGGTGGCTGTCAAGACTGCACATCCTCTGCTACATAAAACAAGTGAAATCCAATAAAAATAATCTAGAGCATACATTGATTATAGGAAATTCACTACAATCCGGTATTTTGTCTATGAAACCAATAAAAAAAATGCCAAGTGGGCCAAGTGAAAGACAATAAATAGCCTGCAACATACGGTCATAAAATACACAAAGTTCATGCAAATTGGAAAGTTTAAGGAGCTATTGATACAAACTTCAGTGAGCTCAACATCCAGAAAACAGTTAAGCTTAGACATAAGCAACCAAGAAATGTTATTCAAGACAAAACTAGCCTACAGAACAAAGTTTGTAGTAACAAGCATTCCTTAGGTTAACAAAGGATAGGATAGTATCTTAACTTCAGAAATGAGGACCCAATAATTCATCCAAAATTTCAGTTTCGACAACTTTGATTTGAAAAATAAGAAAATCAGATGATACTAGAATGACATCAGGGTTCAAGGTCTCAAATAAGCAAATAATAAGAGAGAATCAGTATATTTGTTTGCAGAAAAGGGAAAACATTTGGTTTATGTAGAATAAGGAGTCACAAAAAAAGCAAAATATTATTGTTCATGAAAGCTTAGATGATGTTTTTACCCTTGATAACAAAGACCAGATAGAGAAGCCCATAGCTTGCATGACATCAACTGCAGAACTAACAGCATTTTTGACAGCTCTTACATCTACCTGTGATAGCAAAATGGCAAGCAAAAAATGAATGTGCCAACTTTAAACAACAACTATACAACAACAAGCTCAACTCAATTCCTTCAGATCTCATTAGGCATGAATACTTATGAGTGAAATATGTGTCGCAATAAAGTTGAAAAATTACTGCTTCGATCATTAATTACATACCTTGGCACCACATGTCACTGGGAGACGAAGTGTGCTGGCCTTTAGAGCTTCAATTGTTGCTGACAAGCAACTAGAATATTCTCCTTCCAATGCAGCCCACTCTTCAGGATAATTCATCTACAACAACATTAATGACAACTTCACATAAATTCTCATGTTTAACATGTATAGCAAAATACATGTGCAGTGTCTAGAGTTGGAGAAACAAAATACTAGAACATTAAAGAGAAAATGCTTTAAAGATAACAAGACGATTACTAGTCAATTGGAGTCAAACAGAACGAAGAAACACCTTCATGTATTTAAACAAAATGTCACTACATGGTGCATACAACAGATAACATTTTTTATGCTATTATTACCATTTGATAGTCTGACTTGTGGTATATAAGACCTTTATACACAGGTTGTATCGGTCATTTCTGTCTCCTAGGCTTCTATTGTGTCCATTGGGATAGGATCAGATTCTAAGAGTGAAATAAAGATCCCAAAAATGTGAAATTGCAAAAAATCAAAAGCTCCTAGGCAATAGTAAGCAGTCAAGTGTATTATATCGAACTTAATCATCACTCATCAAACAAAAACAGAAAGTTCAACCAAATACTACTATTGCTGACAGTCTTCCCCAACATATTTATGAACTTTATATTCCTTCCTGCCATTCAGTGATATGGCTACAGCATGACAAATAGTTAAAAAAAGAATGCTTGATTTCAATGTAATAAGTACTACATAAACCACAGATTACATTGTACTATCATTTGCCATAAGCTAATCCATATTTTAGTATGATTGTAGCAGCAAACAGAAGCTCCACTTGATGTGGGTAGAGAAGCAAGAATGCTCAGTGCATTTGCTTGTCACCTTTCTGACACCATATTGATGTGGTTGCTAGTCTGAAGTTTGAGCAAAAATTTAATCTCTTGTATTCAATAGCAACAGTGAGCCTTGCAAGGGATAGCATGCTATATGTGATACATGGACCTTTCGAGTGACTGGCTATGAAGAGAAGATGCCGCAGCATCAAGCTAAAACAAGAGGAATATCAAATTAAAATCAAAGATAAGTTCCAATGTTGCATTTAACAAAGAATGAAAGCTTATTAACTGGGACTTACTTGTTCTTTCAGAATGATATCAAGCTTCAGTTCTTCTTTCACATGCAGCAACTTGATCTGTTTCAAAATAACAGGGTTGTACAATTCTGAAGTTGTATTCCACACAGAATAAAGAGCACCCTGTTCACCAGTTCAAGTATTGAGTTCATCATGCTAACAAGAAAAAGAATCAATTACAATATGCTAAAGGAATGCTACTGCATTCAGGATCCAGCAGCATGGTAAATTAATATTCACATGGTTTGTCATATTCACATTGCAAAGAGACAATCATGAACAACATGGCATGATGATTTCTCAACCAAGGACGCAATATATCTTAGCTGATTCCCTCTGAAGGATTTACTGTACAATGAAAGATTGTATTAGATCAACAATTCTATACCTGTGCATCTACATTTCGGACAACTAATACTGCATCTGAAAGGGCATTGGCAAACCGCCATTGCAGATTCCTATTGTGCAGCAGGCGCAGCTGATGGGCTTCTTCTAGATGGTTTGCGTTCTTCTTTCCTTTCCTTGCATCAACAACATAATTGAGAACAGAAGAGGAACTACCAGCCTGAATGACTGGAGTGCTAGATGAAGAGAAAGAAGGGGATGGTCGTGTTCTTGATGGGCTTTGCATGCCCCTAGGGGTTGCAAATGATGTTAATAACATCTTATTTGGCGAAGAAGGTCGATGCGAACCAGGAAGTGGAGAAGACTGTGTCCTAATTGGTCGTAATATAGGTGTAGCCCTTTCTAAAGCATATGAGGAGACATTTACAGTGGAACTTGTACTGTGTTCTAATTTGCCACTTCCAACAGAAGGCACTTGACTTGCCACCTCAGTGCCTGTTGATTGTTGAAACCCTCCTCCAGAACCATCAGTTACCAACTTCCTTCTTGGGGAAACCCCTCGTGTTGCACCTGACAAAGGGGTAGATCTGTTAACCTTCTCAGTCAGATCCACACTTCTTGACAAGGCATTAATGGCCAACTTCCCACCGCTGATACCAGGCCATCGATGATGTTCCATCAAGCTTGAATGCAAATTCTCAACTGGCCTAGAATTTTCCGCCTGATTGGAAGATACATTACTCCCTCTCAGAGGAGTTCTCTTCCTCTCTGAACCAACATTGGTCGAAGATTTTAATGCATGATTCACAGATTCATCTGGACGTGGCTTTTCTTTCCTACTAACAGGAATAGAAATAGACCCAGATTGGAATGATGTTGTCAAACTCCGCATCGAGGGCCACAAGCCATCATGAGCTCGACCACCAAAAGGCCTCCGGGAAGCACAATCCACCTCACTTATTGAATCACGTACTGGTGTGGTAGACTTTGAAGATTGGGTGGAAGGTGTGGAAGGCCAAAAAAACGGTGAAGAAGGAGCAGAACGCTTGGTCGTCGAGGGCCACCTTCTCTCTGCAGATTGGGCACGCTTGGGAAGCAAAGCCCCACGTGCAGTAGACGTCCGGTCAGCACTGGGAGAAGGGCACCATCTGGGAGATGCCGGAGTAGATACAGTAGCAGACTTGTATCTTGATGCAATATCCCACATTTGGGGCTTTCGTGAGGCTGGCAAAGCATTGTTTTTCTCAGAAGGGACTAGCGCTAGCCGAGAAGTATTGTCAGTCTGCACAGCCTTTTGCTGCGCCGCCGCCCCTAAGAGCTCTCTGTTACTCACATCCATCCACAACTCCCTTTAAATTAAACCGCATTGATGTCTTCCTCATAGAAATGTGTTCTGATCACAGCAATGCCACAAATCTGACATAACAAAAACGAATACAATCCAACAAATCAGCATTCTACACTACTCAAGAAACAAAAACACAGAAATTCAATCACACAATCTCATGGTAGATCTGAAATGCAAAATTGAGGCAATGGGGAACCATACACAAGATGTGCCATCAATTTGCATTACTGAAAGCTGGAACAGAAGGAGATCAGGCCGTGGGGTTCCCAAAGGCAGCATTGTAGGCAGAAGAAGAGGGGCAGGAGACTCTGCAAAGATTTCCAAGAGGCAAAAAATGGTGGAAAAATTGAAGATGGTGAATCAAACAGAAGAAGGATTCTGAACTTCCAGTTTGTTTATGAAATTGACATTGGTCTGTTCTAAAGTTCAGATTTTTTTTTATATGAATTTATATTGTTTTGGTGGGATGAGAGCGTTTGCTGTCTTTCTCACGGGATTGCTACGGTTGGAAGGTCACTTGGAAACAACAGTACTATAAAAAGGAAGGGGATTTAATGGAGGTGGTGGCAGAAAATCTGGTAAAATGGTTAAAAAAAGAGAGGATGGTGAAAACCAGGAAAGAAGCTGATTTTAACCATTAATTCATGGCTCTTTGATCCGAGGAAATTAATTGGGAGTACAAGGGTTTGGGGAGAAGCATGGAGATCCACGTTCTTGAGGCTGAAAAAGTGAAAAATTTAAAGAGAAAACGATAAAAGGAGGCATTTTTATACAATTGCGGCATTGATTCATCGTCTAGCATTTTGGATTTTGGCAAAATGACAGAGGATATCAAATCCAAAAATTAGGAAAACACAAAGGTTCGTACAAATCATCAAAAGGCGGAAATTTTAGCGACATTAAATAAAAAGGCACATGACCTCTGAAAAACAAAGAATTTAGTAAAAAATAAAGACTGAAATTTTCCAAATTAATATCCATCAAATGTTCTGAGAAAAGCAAATTCGAACAAAAAACGAATAGAACCTCAAAATCCCCTCGATTGAACCTCCAAAACGAATTGAAAACGTCGAATTCATCCCAAGTTCGATCAAGTTGTGGTCAACTTGCAAAATAGAAAACCAAAAGCTCACGAGAAACAAGAAAAACAATAGAAATAAGGGGACAATCCCAGGCGAAAGCAGAAGCAAGAGCACAAAAAGTAATACAAAGATTGGAAATCTGCAACTCACATCGCGAATGGCTACGCCGGGAGCTTCTCGTCCCGCCAAACAAGCGATCGAGCACGAATCTCGCCTAGAAAAATAACTCCCAAAGATCGAAGAAAAATCGTCGGCAATATCGGCCGTACGAGAATCCGCTGGAAACTGCAGCAAATCCTTGGATCGAGGACCAGAACGAGAGGAGAAATGGATCGAGAAATCTCTGCGAATTCCGAGTGCTTTTCTTCCTCTTCGCTCTCGCCGCCTCGCGGTTTGCTTCGTTTTTATCGTTGAGGAGAGAAAAGGAAACTGTTTTGTGGGAATTTTCTTGTTGCGAATAACCCCCTGAAGTGTTTGAATAATACGTACAGATCCCTGGTTTTATATTTAGACCCATTTTTTTTATTTGCCTATATTTAATGGGAAAATAGTGCCTAATGAGGTAAATATAATTCAATTTATCATTTCATTTTCCACTCTAGGTGCCTTTATTAAAATTTTTTTAGCTAATATATGTTCAAA
The DNA here is from genome assembly GCA_005019695.1 of Trichopus zeylanicus subsp. travancoricus. NCBI lineage: Eukaryota > Viridiplantae > Streptophyta > Magnoliopsida > Dioscoreales > Dioscoreaceae > Trichopus > Trichopus zeylanicus. Next base: position 462,903 of record RXID01021370.1, read on the forward strand.
TAATTGCTTTAAAGAATGATAATAATTGCTATACCCAAAAAAATAAATAAATTAGACCTTTTTATCAATCCTAAATATTTTTAGAAAAGTATATACATATAATTACTTTTTTTGTTTTTAAAAAGAAAACAAGTGCCATATTTTTGTTCTGAATATAATTTGGTATTTACATGTTTAAAATTAAAACCAAAATCAGAATCTTTTGGGCCAGGTTCATTTTGTGAAAAAAATAATAACAAAGGTGATTTTTGTATATATTGAAATTCAAATCATGATTTCTCAAAAAATTATTCTCTTTTAATTTCTTTAAAAAAATAAATATACATAAAAATTTAAATTTTAAGTATCGATCAAAATTGAAAATTGAAATACGTAAACTTTTATGACCATAAAAATCTAAAATTATTGAAATATTCAAAACAAAAATAGTATTTTTATGATAAAAAAATATTTGAAATTTCGAAACGTTGATACAAAACCGCAGAAATCCATTTTTTTTATATATTTTAAAATCGTAACTTAAAATCTTAATGACAACTAATCGCAAGGCAATGGTACAATTCCAGGGTGGGGCCTACAAATCGGACGGTCGACACCGCCCCGATCGAATTAGGCCCGACATGATCACGACGTCGGGACCGTTGAGATTAGTTTGCTTCGTGGGCATGGGATCATCTGGAGTGGTGTGCCCACTTCCCGTGGAAGATTCCTGGTCCAATCCAAACAGGTATGCGCGTGGACCTATTTGTTTGGAATGGGTCGAGTCAATTAAATACAAAATTATCAAAAAAAAAATTGACCAAATTTGACATAATATACTTCAAAAATGGAAAAAAAAGCTTAAGAAATCTTTAATTTTAAATTCGTCCAGATTGAACGGTATATGATACAACAAGACACTTTGGACTTTCATTTATTTGTATGATAATATATGATTCCACTGCAGAATTAAATAAATTCAGATTGATTATAATCCAACAGAGATCATAATTGGATTAACCTATTTACGACTTGGGTTGTAAATGAATTAGTTCATGTAATTTGTTTATGATATGATTGACCTGTTTATGTGATCAAGTCAATGGATTAACGGTTTAAAATTTGACTCTGCTTTCACTAATTTAACCTAAATTCTATTTTGTAATATTTTTAGTAATATGTATAAATTATTATTTGTAAGTTTATAACTTTGTTGCTATCATTATTTTAAATAATATTTATTATTTTAATTATTTAAAATATGTTAAAATTATTAGTGTTAATTAAATAGATCATGTCAATTCAGGTCGGACCACATTATGATATATTTAATTAAATAGAAAAGCCTTCATTTTTAAATAATGATTTTTTATAATTTTTTAAAAATATATGGATTTTTTATAAAATTTCAATAAAGTGAGGACGTTTGTATATTTTTTTAAAAAATGAGGGCTTTTATGTAAATTTTTAGAAAAATGTGGTTTTGATGCAAAAATTTATGAAACAAATATTTTTTTTGTAATATTTGAAAAAATTGAGTTCTTTTTTGTAATTTTGAGAATGAAGATTTTTGTAAATTTTTAGGAAAACAAGGCGTTTTCTACAATTTTTGAAAAAGAGGATTTTTTTTACATATTTTAAAAATTCATTATTTTTTTTGTAAATTTTATTGAAATTAACGATTTTTTTTAAATTTTAATAAAATATGGTTTTTCTATAAATTTTTAATAAAAATGAAGATTTTTTATAAATTTCTAAGAAAATGAATATTTTTAAATACATTTTTTAAAAACTGAGTAATTATATTAAAAATTGACTTAAGGGTAAAAATAAAATTTTTAGTTTAAATTTTAACTAAAATTCAATCAAGAAGGGATAGGTTACAAAATTAGAAAAAGAGAAAATATAGTCAAATATGAAAATTGCAGGATATTATTTGTAAATAGAGTATATTTTAGGAGGTTCTACGTAAAAATTTCTGAATTAAATTGACCTGATCAGGTTAGATCATGTCATTATGCGACCTTAGATTGTGTCATTATGCGACCTTTGACTCATTTAATAAATATGTTGCATGAATTGGATCAGATAATTTATCTAAAAGTCGGATTAAATTTGGGTTTAAAAATTTTTACCTGTTTAATAAAGAATCAAATTCTAATTATAATTAACTCATTTGATATAATATTATGAGTCTAATACAATCCAAATTCGATCCAAAAACTTGAATGGCCGGATCTACCTAAATAATTAGTTAACATGTTTTGCCAACTGACTTTTCTTAGGTGATTTAGACTATTTTGCTATATAGCACTCGTGAGTTGCGAGCATGGTGTTTTAGGCTGCGTTTAGTTTGAGATTAGAATCAGAATTAGTCAATTTCAGAATTATTTTTTTATAAAATTAATATTACTTATTTTACACTGTTATTAAATTAAATTATTGTATAAAATTAAATAGTTTTTCGAACTTTAAATTATTGAAGCGTTAATCTTAATAAAAAGATATTAATTTATAAAAATGATTTATTACTCTTGATCTTGATTCTGATTCCGATCCTGAACCAAACGATGTCCTATGACCCTACTAAATCTTAATTTATTGTGAACTCAACAACAGCGTCTCTTATCATTGGAAATTTTGCACAAAGATATCAAATATAATCATGCAATAAAATACTATATTTACATCATAATGTGGCATAGGAGCTTCTGGACATCTTTCTGCAAAAAGAAATCAAAACAAGTTCTCATCAGAGTCAAAGCACCACAAGTTCAACAACTGCAAAAGATACTGGAAACAAGGATAGCTAGCATCCTATCATAAGATTAACCAAGAGAACGCAATGCATATCAAACTATATGTCTGATAAGACACCGATGAAACTAGCTTCTAAATCAGACACATCGATTTTACTTATGAATTGCATGCATACCTCTATCTGAAAGGGCGATGTTGTTGGCGGATATCTCTCCACGACCTTACCATTTTTATCCACCAAGAACTTCTCAAAGTTCCACTTGACAACATCACCCAAAAAACCTCCAGCACTTGACTTGAGAAACTTGTAAATTGGAGCTGTTTTCGGTCCATTCACATCAACCTGTCAAATGCAAATAATTCATACGATCCCTGAGTAGCTTTTGAAAAGCGAAAAGTACCAAAAAGTGCAATGGCTTGTGCAAATGAGTATCAATAGATGATGTACCTCGTCAAAGATTGGGAATTCTGCTTTGAACCTTGTGCAGGCGAATTGCTTTATCTGCCAGTTTGAGCCAGGTTCTTGACCACCAAATTGATTGCAGAAAAATGCCAATATTTCAAATTCCTGCATTTTCAGGGCAATTTCACAATAAGCAGAAGATCATGATTGCAAGCGTGAACAATTATTTGAGTTATACCTAATTACCTATGTTTCGAAATCAGTACAGGCTTGTCAGCTTGAGCAGCAAACTAGGTATCTATCACATTAGAATAAGTCTCCAAGACGATCACAAATTTATTAGCCATTCAATCCTTATTAGATTAAAGAATTGAGGTAGTACTCTCATCAACTTCTCTCCCTTGTTTTTCTTGTGCTGGCAGACACTACTAAGAGCAGACAAAGTTCTTATATTGCCAAAAACATTAAATGATCTCTCCCGCAATCATTTACTTCCACATGTGTGTCTCTAATTGGTTAGCAAAGTGGAAAAGAGACTCTAATGGATAATCAGACGTGTTTTTCCTATTATGAATCTTCTAATGTGGGAGGTTGTGGGTTCATTTCCAATGACGTATGTACTGTTGTGAATATGATAAATTGGAAGTAGCTATCAGTTCAGCAACAGACTTGTGGCAAGTATGATGACAAGAACACAAAAGGTAGTACACAAATAGAAAGTACATTGCTGGAGATAAATGCACAACAAGAACTACCATGTACAGAAGTTACTCTTACCAGATCAGATATAAAATGGCGCTCTTATTCTTATCCAAGAAATACTCAAATTAACCTAAGTATAATTAATAAAAACCAATAAGTAAACTCCACCATGAATTCTAATGCAGATCATCTCCAGATGAAAACTACAATGCAACAGACTGAATAATTTGAAATTACCTTGTGTCTTGTATTTCTTATAGATGTGCGACAATTCTGAATAGTTTGATGTCGTCAACCCACTGACATCCAAAATGAAGCATTCTAAAAAATTTGCAAGTATAAACTAGACCTCATACGACGGATAGGCCTCAAAGAACAGGTCCAAACATGATAATACACAAGCAACATGATAAAATCAAGGAGAAACAATTACCACTTAGAAGCAACATTGACAATTAACAGAACTGAATTTGCCAAGGGAGAAATCCTTTCCAACAATGTCCTGCATCAAATTGCTCCTTCCAATTAACCAAAATTGAAAAAAGAAATTTCTGCAAACTGAATAGTTTCAGAAATCTTCTAGTTCAAATACCTTTTATCTTATCAAAGACTTAACATTTTTCATCAAAATTTATCTAACCCACTGGAAGAGACAGTATCTGAGTAACGATCTACTGCTACAAACGAATCAGAACAATCCCAGAGAACCCAGAAAAATCTCACCTTTACAGTGAAATCATAGATGCTCTTCTCCGCAGCGGCAGTGGCATAAGAAACACCGGGCGTCCTAGAAGTATTCGATCCAAATCCCGCAAAATTCGAGCTCTCGGTGGTCAGTCTGTGAACCCAGAAGGGAGATCTCAGGAACGCAGATGAGAACCTCGCGGAGAGATGGAGAAACCCAGGGGGAGGAGATTGGCCTGCCCTTCCGGCGCAGGCGACGCAGTGGATGGGAATCCCGGCCAAGAAGAGAGCCGAGGCGAACGCCATTGGATCAGGATTGGAAGGAATTCTACGGTTTTCGGGGGGATTTGTCGAGAGGAAGGAGACGACGAAGGCGAGGCTGGTGGAGGGACTCGCGCCACGACGCATTGTTTGGGACGTGGAATCTGCTGTTTAGATGAGAACAAATCTCGAAGCAATTTGGACGGTTCAATTGCTGAAGGGATTTATATGCTGTTATGCTTGAAGCATCAGATCTTTCGATGATATTTGTTGTGGATTTGGAATTTTTTCCGACTATTTGTTTGGATATACATGTGTTTGGGTTCACGTAGCCTCGATAACGGACACGTGTTAGGTGATGCATCACTTGCGGACAAACCGGTAAGCCCATTCAAGAACAACAGACCAGCCGTTGTCCTGATATTGGGACCCACCTCGGTTAAGGAGGATGAGTTCAAATTTGTATTATTCCCGTTTGGTATTATTTGGTTTTACAAAATAAACGGAAGTATATTTAAAAAAATATATTTTTAATTGTATTTTTAGAAGTCAATCAAAATATTCAATTTTCGATATTTAAGTTGATAAAAAAATTAAAAAAAAATAATTATTAATATACAATTTGTTATTTATTATTTTTTTTACAAAATTTTTTCTAAAAATTTGTTTTATTATTTTATTATATTATTTGATTTATATTTATATTTATATTTATATTTATATTATATTATATTATATTATATTATATTATTTGATTCACTTAAAAAATTTTGGACCAAAAATAAAAAAAAAATGATTTATTTTTTGTAACAAAAATAGTGGAAAATAAATTAATTTTTAAGAAGTTATCTTTATACACCAAATAATAAATAAATAAAATTACTTTTATTTTAATTACTTTCATTTATTTTCGATCAACCAAACATGATTGGGGAGCGAGAGAAACCGTGGAAGATTAGAAACTCTATTTTCTCCGCATGGACTTTCGATCAAAATTAAAATTAATAAATTATTTTTATAATTAATATTTTTTATTAAAATTAACGTTCAATAATTTAAAATTCAAAAAATTATTTAATTTTTTATAATAATTTAATTTAATAATAATATAAAGTAAGTGATATTAATTTTATAAAAAAATTCCTAAAATAGGATCATTCTGATTATGATTCTAAACCAAATCGGCCCAATTCTCTGAAGCTTAGTCCCCACCGTGGTAGGCCTCCAATAGCGGAAGTAGGGTTTTCTCCCAAAGCCTTCAATCCGGATTGATTGATCTATCATTCAAATACCAAAAATTTGATCAAATTAATATTATATAATTTAATTAAATATAGAGTGAGAAATGACTAAAATTCTCTCGGGCGCTAGAGGCTGACGTGAGCTCGCTCGGCCAGCTCCCGGACGAGCTATCCATGCGAGCTGTCTGCACGAGCTCACCCAACGTATCGTACCTCGTCGGAGACGACAGAATCCACAGTAAGAATGGAGAGATATTTAAAACATAAACTGTAGCTAAAATGATAAGAAAAAAATTTGAATCATTCTCTAATCAGATGAATAATCAAACATAATTTTCATTTATCACATTAACTGTTTACACTTTAATCTTTCTTTTAATTTTAAACCTTATCCGAAACCAAACGGCGCCTTATGTTTCGCATCTCCATCACCTTCTTCGTCTTCTCTCGCTGGGTTGAGTAACACTTCTTCGAATTGATGCTGACCCAGTACGACATCGAGGAAATCCAGGATTATTGCAGCCACACCTGTAAGCCCTCCCTTTCTCGATCTCTCTATGTTTCCTTTTTGTTTCGTGAGAAAGATCTGAACTTCGTTACCAGTTTCGCGGCAGGAGATCGTGACCCTTTACCATCGGTTCTGCCAGCTCGATCGCAATGGCAGCGGGTTCATCTCCGGCGATGAGTTCCTCTCCGTTTCCGAGTTCGCGTCAATCCCCTCTCTGAGGTTCCAACCGCGTTTATTTCAAATATGTTGCCTTTTGCTCAAATTGCGCTTGTTTTGATCCAGAAATTGCTATGGATGCTTGATGGAATGAATTTCAAGGAGTTTGTCGCGTTGTTGTCGGCCTTTAGCTCAGGGATGAGCTTGCAGCAGAAGATCGAATATAGGTATTGCATTTTGTGCGAAAAATCTAGATTTTCCTTCAATTACACAGTGTTGTAGTAGAAATTGATTGTAGTCCAAAATTTCTAGTTTTTCTTCCAATTTTTGTCTGGTTTTTATTCTGTATTATGTTTGTTTTTGTAGTTATATTCAAGGTTTATGATCTGGATCGCAATGGGAAGGTTGCATTCAATGACATATTGAGTGTGCTGTGCGACTTGACTGGTTCCTTTATGACCGAGCAGCAAAGGCAGGTTTGTAGGACTATCAATTGTTCCTTTCATCCCTTTTTTGAGATTTTTTTTTCCTATCTTCAAATTTTCTCAATTTTGTTTTGGGCATTCAGAAGGTTAAAATTTGAGTATTTTTTAAATAATAAATATGCAGTTTTTGTTTTAAAACACAGTTTTCTATGTCTTCTTTTTATCTGTAAGTCTTGCCTGTTGTTTGGGAGTACAGTTCATGACACGAGGTTATGTATGTATAGACTTGGATGATTGTAGGCTAACTGTTAGTGTGATGTCATAGTCAGCATGTATTTATCTGCTTGAATCTTCTATTATTGTTGTCTTGTACATGTACATTGTACTGCAATCCTATTTGAAAAGAGTTCTGAATTTGAGATCTATGATTTGTCTCTGTTGTGTGGTCTTTTTGTCTGGATTTGATATTTCTTGTTTTCTTATTACATGAAACCCTTGGGGTCAACCAATGGGTCAAATTGGAGTCGCCCTTTGATGGATTATTTCGATGTGAATACTGCCAACTTAATGAGTAACTATATATCATGATTCTGTAGAAGTATCCAAGTATGTCTCTCACATTGGTTTAGGATAAGCAATAGAATTAGCACAAGCTTACTTTCTGTTATATGTGTTTGTGTATCTTGTTGTGCTGGTTTTAGATTGAGTATCTCCATGATCTTCATCTACAAGTAGTTGAGCAATCTAAAAGTGATTCATTTTCCTTCTGAGAATAAGCATCCAGAGATTGCTCAGCTGGTATAATTTTTTGCAGTTTGTGCTAAATAGTGTTGTTTCTTGTTCTTCCTTTTATAAAGTAGATGCTACTTATGACCATAAAAGCCATGTAATTAGCCTGGAAACCTGCATATGGAGTTTAGGTAGAATTTACTGTCTTTTTTAAGGTGAACTGTTTATTTTACTTGCTTGCCTGTTTCTTGTATACCATGTTTATGGTTCTGAGGTTGTCATGATTTTGCAGTCTTTAATTTCTTATTGAACTTGTTATAGAGATTGAAGTCTTGGTTACATTTTTTTATTGAAGGGCTATATTGACTTTGGCTTCAATTTTAATAGGAAGTTTTGACCCATGTGATTGAAGAGGCTGGCTATGACAAGTATTCTTCGCTAGTTTTGTCAGATTTTGTTAAGGTACTTTATCCCTTGATCTCAAACTATAGAGCCATGTGAATCTGGATCCCGTCAAAATGTATGGTTAAGAACCTGTCTGGACTATCTAACATGTTTGATTCTTACAAGAAAAAGGTGAATGACTAGTTTTGCTTTTTTGCCAAGCACCATACTATCTCGTCACTGTGAAGCTCTTTGCGGAAGCTTCTGTCATAGAGACACTTGCTCAAAGAGAGGGAACTGCATGAAAATTTCTTTTTCTGATTATACTTGTGCCTCACCTTTTCTAGTTTATGAACTGCAATTCTGATCTTTTTGATGATAAATTCTCAGATCTGAAGGTTTCTTCACCTTCTTATTCATTACCTTGTGAGAACTTATATTTTTGGCTAGGACATGGTTCATATCTTGTCTATTTGCCACTGAAGATTCATTAGCTCTTGGTTGTGGATGTTGAGCTTTGCTTGTTTTCTCTCTCACTGGATTTTCTTAATGTGTTCAGCTGTCAACAGCCTTACTTCTGTTCAAATTTTTTTGCAGAAATATACTTTGTTGAACCATCCTGCACCTGTTAGCGGTCCACTTAGTCTCTATCTACATGCTTGTACACATATAAACCTAGAGAACCTGCAATATTTCTTTCAGATTCTTGGCAGCTCGAGTATGAAGATGGAGGTTCAAGTTCACCACTATCATGTGAAAAAGACAGTCTGCTTAAGCATTTGTTTTCCATGTTGTGATTTTATTTGAACTTGCATCGTATGTTTCCTAGATGCTGGGGCAATTAAAGCCTCTTAAAACACACGGCTACTTGTTCATTTTTTTAGTGTTTTGTGAATTGGATCCTCCCTCGGATTCTATTTGTTGCAGAATACAGAACAGCCAGTCTTAAGGAACCCTTGCAATGTACATTTCTCCGTGGCTCAGAGGCACATTGAGATGGATAGTTCATGTTTACATTGCAATTTTGTGAAAAAATTGACTCTCAGTTGCCTATGTGTTGATGGGTAGGGTCTGTTTTTACTCATTTGCTGGAGTGCCAAGAAATATGAATTTAAGCAGGCTTAGATCAATCCATTTCCATTCCTGCTAAGCATATTATTGAACTCCAGAGACTATAATTGCCACATGAATGGTTGGCAAATTTTTTTTTTTTTTTGAATTATCAAACGACTCCTGCATGCATCTCTGATTAGCAAATGATACATTCATGATCATGTATAAAGTGCCCAGATGAATGATGAAATGGCTTTCATCTTATTGCTCTTGTGCCAACACTTTCCCCAATTCAAGTTAAAAGTTCAAATTGTTTCTGTTTGAAATTTTTTTTAAAAAAAAAAAATAGAGAAAAGACATCCTTTTCATCGACAAAAAATCCTCCAAATAGGTATTCAAAGCTAATGATCAAAAGGAAAATATGCTTATAACAATGTCTTCTGCCGCAAGGACACCTTCAGCATCTAAAAAAATTAAAAATTTCTTTGTTTGTGTTCGAAATCACAGGAAACGAATTCAAAATTTTGAGAATTGTCAGGGGCATATATGCAATAAGGTACAAATGAAAATAATTTTACTATTTTGGGCAACACAAAATAAAAGATCAGGGCAACCTTTCCACATGAAAACAATGAGAGTGAGGAACGGCATGCAATCACGTGCCGAGCATCGCGCGTCCCTCCCGGCCATTTTTGGCGGGTTTCTGGGCAAGAAAACCGATTTTCCAAGTTAGCTTCTTTTAATGGCATTTCCTCGGAAAAGCAGAGAGATAGCCGGATTTAGGGTTAGGGTTTTGGTTGATTTTGGTTGGAATTCGATTCGATGAACGTCATTGGATTCCTTGTGATCTGGCTCCCCATTTTGGGTAAGTTCTTCTGTCCGTTGCTGTACTCGCCTCCCTTTCCTGAAAAAAGTGGGAGATAAACCAAAGGAGCCACCTTTTTGGGGTCTTTGGAGATGTGGGGCATTGGGGGCGCGTTCTGGTGCTGAGAGGAAATCCAAGGTCAATTTTTTGAATGTCCTGTGGAATTTTTGTGTGGAAATCCACATTTTAGGGGACAAATTTGGGGTTCGTTTAGGCCTTGTGAACCTGTTTGGTTTTTTGCAGTTTCGCTGGGCAAGGATAGGCATGGAGATATTGGGATTTAGATCCATTTCCAAAGGTTTGACTACATTGCCGGCTTTTGAAGTTTTTGTTTTATTTCTTTCCTAATTTTCTTCTCTGTTTAACCTAGAAGATTCTTGTTATGGGTGAGGATGATGGAATCATTGTGTTATTTGGGATTTTAGCATAAAGGAGAAATGCAATGGAGGATGACGTTAGTCTAGTAAAAATTGTTCTCCGTATCTAGCATAATAGCGCTATCTTCTTCATTCTCTGCCATAATTTTGTGATTGCATATGCATCAGGTAACTCGATGTTGCCTGATTTTTTATACACCATACTGATCTAAGGTGGTTCGGAACTTTGAGTGCCACAGGGGGCACTTAACCTTGCACAAGACTTGTTGATTTTAGATACCTACATTTGGTCATATTTTGTGCTAGATTGGGGTAATAAAGAATGTGATTCTTAGTTTTTTTCTTTATTTGTTCATGATTTGAAACAAATATGATTAACCTTTCTCTTTGGTGCTATTTTCTGTTCGGCATAATTTCCATATAAAACCTGAGTTTAAGAATTTTTTTGGAATTCATAACATTTATTATCATTGTCTAGGTTTCTTTTGTTCAAACTCTCATCTCTATTTTTTTGTATTCCATTGACCTGGATGTCAATGACCTATGTGAGAGATTCTTTCCGTAAATGGACTAAATATTGAAGAGAAAATTAGAATTTGACAGATGTATTGTTTGTAGCTTCTTAGTACTGAGGACCTAGTTTCATTGATCAGGCTCTATAAATCCATGTCCAGAATTGGATGGAAACCGCTATAGGCAATGGCCTAAGAAACTATGCAAATTGGTGATTTCTACAGTAACTTTTTACATGGTTCAATAACTTTTTTATTTTATTCTGTATGCATTTTTACTTGGCTTGTGTTTGGATAGCTTAACTTATTCAATAGCAATTTTTCTTGTGCAGCTATCTTGTCTTATTAGACAACTAACAATTGAATGGTTTCCAGCGAAGATTGGAGGGCATTGATATAACTGGAGCAAGTTAGATATTACAGTATGGCTGAAGGTGAAATTTCTGCTCTGAAGGGAGCTCTTTTTGACCAATATGTTGTGATGGAAAAACTTTATAGCGAACTAGAGGAGGAAAGAGAAGCTTCAGCCACTGCTGCATGTGAAGCTATGTCCATGATTTTGCGGCTCCAGAGAGAAAAGGCAGCAGAGAAGATGGAAGCTTGCCAGTACAGGAGAATTGTAGAGGAAAAATTGCGGCATGTTGAAGACAGTTTAGCAAACCTCAAAGAAGATGTGCAGCAAAAAGAAGTGGAAATTACATCCCTCAAGTATCGACTGAATGCATGTAGTCAAAAATTTTCTAGTATTGGCACAAGTAATCTCAACACTGAGGCAATGGCATCTCCACTCTTCAACACGACAAGCTGTATTAGAAGAAATTTATCCTTACCTATTCTTCGTGATCAGTTTTGCCACGAGGCAGATATCATTGAGGAAGATAGTCCTCTCCCCCGTAGACGTTTGATGTTGAGGGTTGACAGTGATTACACCATTAAGCTTGGAAGAACATCCAAAGATGGTGAGAAGTTTGGCTTTTTTGATGGATCTGCCTTTGAATGTTGTGATTCTGGTTTAAAACAACATGAAGCAAGAGAAGGCACATGCACTGACAGTGTTGAAGAAAGTTGTGAATCAAACTTGGGTCATAGAGAGCTTCTCAGAACCTCTAAAAATCCTGTGAATTCAGGAGAGTTTAGAACTAGTTATTGGCCTTCAACAGTAAGTAGTGAAGAATTGAGGACAAAATTAAATGGTGAAGGTGCTTCATGCCTGTCCTCTGAATCAAAAGTATCAGAGTATCTTATGGATTCTGATGGATTTCGTAGTCCATTTGTGGAAACTGGACCAAATGAAAATCCAGCCTACTCTGTCAATGTCCAGGACATATATGAGGTTCCAGAGGTCCAAAAGGGTGAGAAACTTCATGAAACTTTTAACCAAGCATCGGATGAGTCCATTGTGAAAGCCAAAAATTTGTTGGAGACGGGTTTTTTGCCACATGACGCTGCAGACTACTCTCCCAAGGAGGGTTACTGGTTAAAGAAGGCATTAACCTATTTTCGTCATGAAAGCAAGGGATCTAAACTCAGGAAGGGGTCTTCTATGAATCATTGCAAGCAGTTCACTTTGCCCATGAGAACAGCATCCATGAATTATCGTGTCATGGATCCACCTAAGCATGAAGTCACAGAATACGTGACTGATGTTGGGCTTCTTAAGAGTCAGCTTCAGCTACTTGAGAGAGAAAATATTACAAGTCAGGACGGTGCTGAGAGAGGCAAGGAGCAGTTGAAGTTGTTGAGAGATATATATAAGCAGCTTAATGTGATTGAATCAAACATAATAAAATCAAATGTCAAGAAGCGTACAAAAAAGGAAGATCCTGCACTAGTCTCTGTTATGGAGGTATCTTCAGAACTCCAAGTATTTTTTTCTCTTGGTTTGATGTTACCTAGTCATGATTGCCAAACAAGCAAGCATATTTATATGCTTATAATTCAATTAACTAGATGACCCTTTGCTTTCTATTGCACATTTTGGCTCTCATGATAAATGAGTGCTGAACAAATGCAGATCCCTAATGAGATCAGAAGTAGCATTTGGACTTATTGAGCCAACCTGCTTTCCAATAGTAGCTTAAGTCTCGCTGAAAAATGTGCAAGGCTTCAAATTATGTTAGGGAAAATCTGGTTTTGTTATTGGAATTTGCTGTGTCATTATTAGTTCTTCTAGATTTTTCTCTAACATTATGTTTTAATAATCAACAGGCAGTCTTGTCCTTCTCAATTTAGATATCTCAAACTGGTGCCACCTTCTGCGGAGTCTTTCCTCCTTATTACATGCTTCAAGGTGCTTAGGTTTCATCCGCATGTCATGTTTCTTCTGGATATGCTCTTAGAATTTCTGGTAAATTCTCTAAAGGAATGGAATATTTCCAGAATTATGTGGTTGTTTTTTTTTGTTCATTTAGTTTATACCATGATTTGGTCACAATTTGTATACAAGGAACACATTGAAGAAGAAATAAATGTGATAAGGGACACATTGAAGAAGAAATAAATGTGATAAGGGACACATTGAAGAAGAAATAAATGTGATAAGGAACACATTGAAGAAGAAATAAAATGTGATTCTTTCATAATACATCCTTTGTTGGAACCTTTATGAGCTTTACATTAATTGCTAATATTTCCAACTAGCTTATATATACATGTTCTCTTTCGTTTGTTTTGTAACAGATAGTCACATCGATAATTAAGTTAGCATTACTCTTAACTTTTACCAATGTGAAGTTGATTTCTATCTATTTCTATCTATTTCTATCTTCTACTCCAGATCCTAATTGGGATAGCAATCTATAACTTGTTTGATGTATGCCATAAGCAAGCTTGATTTTGTTTCAATACCATATTGTTAGCTGTTTCACTCAGGACATTTTCAATGATGTACAACTGTTAAGTAGGGCTGAAATTTTATGGCAAAATTTTAATTGAAGTTCTATTATTAGTTTAGAATGTTTGTATATTATCATTTCCCAAGCTAAACCCTATCTAGTGGAGCTTCTAGTTTAGAAAAGTCCAAATCTGGATGGCCCTGAAAAGCAAGAGCAGTATTTTGATTCTTTCAAATTTGCGCAGAGTTTAAATTAGACTTTGAACTTTTTATGAGTTAATGTCTTTTTTGTTGAATCCTCTATTTCTTGGCAGGCCAAGGAACAGGATTTTAGAACTCATGTTGACTAAGGGCCAATCATTGATTACATAGTTGGGATTTTCTTTGTCTGCACATTCGTTTGACATGGGCTTCATTACAAGCTCCTAGCTCCAAGCCTCAATGTCTAATTAACATAAGATATGATCCACATTGCTACCAGTCTCTTCTTTGAAGAGGAAACCATGGCTGACAAGATTGTTCACTTGATGGCTATTGAAATGTTTGCCTTGCCAACATTCTTTTAGAATCTAACAGTCAAAGCGATAAATATTTTCTTGATCCTCAAACTCATCATTTGGACAAACCCAAATTGAGTTTGAAGGTTGTTATGATCCACAGATCTGTATCCTTTCACTCCATTAAGTATTAGTACTAATTTTGTTGTTCGGTAGCCACAGAATCTGGCCCACATTAAGAAAGTAGGTTCCCAATGAAGTCCCTTTTTTCTGTAGGTTATAGATGGAGCTTCGTTTGTAACGAAACAAAATTAATTTCTGGTAAATTACAACTTTAAAGCTGTTTTCATCAGTTAGTTTGCAAACAAGTTGATGGTAATCATTGCTTCCCCTCTTCGGACCGACTTAACTGTTCAATTTATAGCAAACAAATTGCAAACAAAACATCTACATATTTACCAATATTCTCCCCTAGAAATTGTAGATGATGAGATTCCATGTGATGACATTAAGGTTGCAGTTGCATCACCGCCAAGAGAGCGTTTAAGTCAGTCCATATCATCAGCAGCATCAAGCATTGTTGGTCTGGTCGAAGGGGACTTCTTGGGTGCATATAAGACCTAGATCAAGCAGTTCCAGAATAGCAACTTCCCACATGTTTCTAACCTGAGGGTTTTGATCTTCCAGTTCTCACAATAAGAAAGAATCGACGATCCTTTCAAGTTGGTCATGGTAGTGATTTTTCACCCATTTTTGCAAGCTTAGACCTTCATTAAACATTTTGCCTGTTGGCCTCTTTCTGGTGAACACTTCCAACACAGCAATGCCAAAGCTGTAGACATCACCCTTAGTCAATGCACTTCTTCTGTATCCATACTCTGGATAAGACTCATTTGCAACAGACACAGTGAGTACATGATTTTCACATCAAAAGCAATATTAATGCAGCTAAGTTGGTGGTCTGTATAGATGGATGTATAGCCTTTGCTTTGAATATTTTGAAAGAACTCTCCCAGGAAAATAGTCTATGATCTGCACAGGCCAGTGAACAAATGACAACAATGGTACATTGTTGTATGATCTCCTATGCTTGGAGGCTTTAGAAGTTTTAAGCTTAAGTATGATGGACATCAGGTTCAGGATGGATATGTGGCAATCTACAAAAACCCAAATGTACAATAGTTCATCATGGGAGTAATTGGAAGGCAACATTGGAAGTCGTCATAGACAATTTCTTGAGATGATGTGGGGTGCAAAGAATGAGGATTAAAGAATGACCAGGGAAGAAGAGCTCAATCCTTTGTTGAAGGGATCACAAAGTGGAATGAAACCTAAGATGACAGCAAGAAGCTATTTGGAGAAGGCTCAGTGATTGTGGTTGCAATTAACTTGTGCACGCACTTCATAGTGGTGTAGATTCTTTTAAAAATAAAACAGTAGTACCAAAAGCAATATGACCATGAAGGATAGCTGTTATACATCATGCCATAATATAAGAGTCTCTTGAGAGGGAAGAATGTGATACCTGGTGCAATGTATCCAACTGAACCACAAAGCACATTGCCTGTTGAGTTGTTGACATTTTCCGGTGTCAGGTTTCCCTTGGTGACTCTCATCACAAGCCTAGCAATTCCAAAATCTGATATAAGAGCAGTCATATCATCGTTAAGGAGAACGTTGCTTGGTTTTAGGTCAGTGGATGACCTGAACAGGGGAATGATGGTGCAGGAAAGCTATCCGCTCAGCAATATCACTGCAAATATTCACCCTTTCTACTAATGTTAGTTGTGAGAAACCCATTTGCTGTGCTTGTGGATAAAGGTGACTCTCAAGGCTTCCATTGGCCATGAATTGAAGTCTGGGAGACTGCAGGCTGTTATGGTCCTCATCAGGTTTCTGTGCTGAATCCTCTTCAGAATTTGGCATTCGCTATTGAAACTCTATGGCATTATTTGCTTGGAATTGTAGAACCTTGATAGCAACCACTGATCCATCATTCAGGATCCCTCAGTAAACATGCCCATAACTGCAATTCCTGTCAACCTTCTTAACTAAAATCCTCCAGTAGCCTCCACAAGCTCTCTGTAGGATATTCTTGGGTAAGAAGATGATAAAGCTGGAGCTGGCATGCTAAAATCAGTGTCACCTCTTTGAAACACTTGTTTTTTTTATTTTTTGAAGCCAAACACACATAATATCGTAGCAGCAAATCTGATACAGAAACAATGCATACTAGCAATATGAGAAATTTCTGGCTATGGGTTGTGCTTCTGTTGTTAGACTTGCAACTAGGAAAAACCAGGTAATGACCCACATAAATTATTTCCAGTAATTGAATCCAATGGTAAAGATGCAGAAACACCCCCTTGGGTAGTTGTACATTGAAGTTGTTGTATGAGAGGTTTAGAAGCCGGAGGCTGGTGCATTTTTCATGTGAAGGTGGAATTTCACCAGAAAGCAAATTGTGAGAGACATCCAATGACTGGATGCTTAGGAGTTGCCCAAAGTCCTATGAATTGAAGATGATTGTGGGATAGGTTCACAAGCTGAACAACTGCACAACCATACAAACTTGGGGGGATAGAGCCAGTGAAATTATTGGATGACAGATCAATTGCTTGAACCTTATCCATCTTGCCCAGCTCCAGTGGAATTGATCCCTCTAATTCATTGTTTGACACATTGAAGTAAAAAACCGTTGTACTAATGCTTGCAACTTCTGCTGGAAGAGTTCCTGTAAGCCTGTTGTGTGACAATTCCAGAGTCTCTACTTTCAAGCTTCCTAGACTTGGAGGTATTGGTCCTGAGAACAAGTTTTCACTGAGGAAGAGCCTCCTGAGCTGATTTAGGCTAGCTAAATTGGCTGGAATTGTGCCAGAAAGTTTGTTTCTGGATAGGTCTATCAGTCCAAGATTATTTAGTTCACAAGGAGGAGAAGGAATTTCACCTTGTAGAGAGTTGTTTGATAGCCAGTCTTTGTAACTTGGGTAGAAGCAATAGTTTCAAGGGAAGTGGATCTGCAAATTACTTTGCTATCAAATTTGATATGTGTTGCTTTCTTGATGGATTGGCTGTGCTGAACAAGATCATTTGGCAATTGGAAGCATTTTGTTGTCCATATGCTAGTAAAAAACTGGGGATATCATCAAATGTCAGATGGTTGGTCAGCAGATGTCATTTTTTTAGTCTCAATGCTAACTGCCAATTGTTCTAAAAGCAGAGGCAGAGATAGTGAGTTATATACCACTTAGTTGCTCAGGTCAAAAGAGCTGGTAGATGCTCTGCTTATAATTGCTTTTCTTATCAATCTTTTGAGCATCTGATAAAGTATTATGTAGGTTATAAATTTTTCTCACCTGTTTAGAGCAATGTGTTGTTTCGTCCTCTTTCCGTTCCCTTTTTTTTTTTTTGACAACTTATTTTTCAGCTATCAACTCTTATAATTACAGATCTTCGTAGTCAACAAACCTTTCACAAAGAAGTCAAACAATGCTTGCTTTCCTACTCTCTCCTCTCGCCCCCCGGTACTGTCTTCCCAAGTTCTAACCTCCATCGTTTCATTTGAATACCTGATAAAATACTGATAACTCCCTGGCAATAGCCTTGAAATCAATAAAAAATTAGTCTTAGGCTATCTCAAGACCTCTTCTCTGTGCTTGCACGTGAAAGATCTTCATCCCCGAGTTCTACCCACATCAACTAGTTTTAAATTTTCAATTCTTTTTTGCAATTTCCAGCTATTTATTTGCATTCACACTCTACATGTCATTAGTTAAACTATAGACATGGTCAACGTCTCTCTTCTTCTTCTTTTTCTTCTTCTTCTTCTCATTCACATGGACATAGCCCAAGTCCCCTCTGAAAAGTATGGATCCCTCAGAGACAGAAGATCTCGTCAAGCGGCCACCGCTGCCTGACAGTGAGATCCCCTCCCCTGTGAAGCAATCAAAAGGCAGCAGCCGATCTAGGAATCCCCTTGGCATCATTTCTGAGCCATTTGAATGGCTAGGCATGCTATGCAGGGAGCTCAACCCCACCTTTGTCTTCGGTGTGGTGCTGGTCTATGGGCTAAGCCAGGGTTTCGCTGGATCCTTCTTCCGTGTCGTCACCGACTACTACTGGAAGGATGTCCAGATGGTCCAGCCATCGGCGGTGCAGATGTTCATGGGGTTGTACTACATCCCTTGGGTGATGAAGCCAGTCTGGGGCGTCCTTACCGATGTCATTCCAGTTTACGGCTACCGCCGCAGGCCCTACTTCATCCTTGCAGGTATAGACAAGTTTCCAAGTTCGAAGACCTGAGTTCTGTTTGAAAGTCATCTTTCATGCTATCAAATTGTGTTTGTACAGGGATTCTGGGGACTACGACGTCGGCTGTTATTGCGACTTACGATGGGCTATCAGTGGCAGCGGCATTGCTGTGCCTTGTGGGGATGACCGCAGCAGTGGCGATTGCTGATGTGACAATAGATGCGTGCATAGCGAGGAACAGCATCGAACGGCCAGGGCTAGCTGCAGACATGCAGAGCCTCTGCGGATTTGTGTCGTCCGTCGGTGCACTTGTCGGGTATTCAACTAGCGGCGTATTTGTTCACCAGCTTGGAGCTCAGGTTGGTTAAAGATTAAGACCTCTGTTTTTTTGGTTCCATTTTTTCTGTGCATATACAAATTTGGGGATGTAAGTAGAATAATTTTTGGGGGTCCGTGTAATTGATGCAGGGAGCTCTGGGGTTGATGGCATTACCTGCAGTGCTGCTCATTCTGCTTGGCTTCATCATCTTTGAATTGAGAACAAGTCGCCACTCCGAGAAGAAAAAGGTCAGTTGAATTTGAACTTAGTGTCACTTTCCCCATTTTTCAAATATCAGTTCCACCTTAGAACTCCTAAATTTTGCATTAAAATATCTTAATCAAAACCTGGCTTAGTATATATATATAATTCCTTGTATTTTAGTTGCAGTAAATGTAACGCCTTTCCAATTGAATTATTGGAAGTACCTCAAAAAAAATTGTAAAACCACCTAATTTCCAGGCAAGAGTAATTCAAATCTAAATTTATTTGTATTGTGGGAGTCCGGTTCATCACCTGTTTTGATCCGAGAAACTTCTCAAAATTACAATTTATTAAATCATTTTTGCATCAATCTACAAAGAGAAAGAACTATGAATAAAATCCTGCTCCGACGTTCAAATCAATTATTGAAATAAATTAAAGAGTAAATATAAGAAATTGACATCAATTATTTACCTTTATGAATATTTTAATATTTATAGTGTGTGAAAGTGATCCTGACATATTTGAAATTTCTTGATCCCATTCAAAATATCTGTCGGATTTTTCATAATTGATTGTTGATAATCCCAGGAGATTGCACTTTGCAGAATGAGATACTCAGGTATTCAAATTACCGACCAAGCTATTAGCATATTGAGTTCACCCACCTTCATGTCTCACCTCGAAAATGATCTTTTATTGGGCTTACCGAGTTGCAAGTACTTTAGAAATGAGTCCACTTTGGGACCTCAGTCATTTCTATGAATAGCTCAATTTTCGAATTCTAACTTCAGCATTTTGATCCGGTAAATTTAGTTCTGTATATCATCAAAAATGAATGCTTGAAAGTCAACCAACACGATTGTACAATTGTTTCCTTGTCGGCAACTTAGACTGTCCTGATGATGGTTGGATGGTGGTTGATGTAGATTTTCGTTTGTGTTGTGTGTATAGGTGTGGGAGAATGTGAGTGGCGCTGTGAGAGGGATGGGAAAGACGATGCGGTGCCCACAGGTATGGAAGCCTTCTCTTTACATGTTCCTCTCATTGGCCCTCAGCATCAGCACCCATGAAGGTCAGTTCTACTGGTACACCAATCCTAAAGCTGGTCCAGCATTCTCACAGGTATATTTCAGGATGCTTCTTGCCAATCATGACCTGCTATACAATATCAATTTCAGAACAAACTTAAATTTTCATAATAGTCTTTCACGTTCATGTAGGAGTTCATCGGAATGATCTATGCCATAGGCGCCATGGCCTCCATCGTTGGCGTTCTCATTTACCACAAGTTCCTCAAAGACTACCCCTTCCGGACGCTCCTCTTCTATGCACAGCTCCTCTATGGTGTATCTGGTATGCTTGACCTTGTGTTTGTCCTTAGATGGAATCTAAAGCTCGGCGTCCCCGATTACCTGTTTGTTGTTTTTGAGGAGTGCTGCTCCCGCATCATCAGCCGCATACGTTGGATGCCAATGATGGTGCTTAGCACAAGGCTCTGCCCGCTCGGCATCGAGGGCACGTTCTTTGCACTTTTGATGTGCATTGATAGCCTTGGCTCTCTGTCCTCCAAGGCTGGCGGTGGTGTGATCCTGCGTGCTTTTCACGTCACAAGAACAGATTTCGCGAACCTGTGGCTCGTGGTGCTCATAAGGAACTTGCTGAGGATCACAACTCTGGGGCTGGTTTTCCTTGTGCCCAAGCTGGATCAGTCTGATGTACTGCTCCCGCCGGAGCTGATGAAGTCCTCGGATGGTGATGAAGGCGAGGACGAGAGCTTGCAACTGGCCAAGATGGAGGGAAGGGAAGAAGTGTAGCGAGTAGTGACGAGAAACTGCGACAAGCATAGCCACATGAACTATCGGATCATACCAAGAGGGGACAATTTTATATGGCTTTGATGTCTTCATTCTATAAAATACAGTTTGTACCATGCATTAATACCGTTTGCAAATATAACCTTGCATTCTTTTTCATCCATGTAATCAGAAATTGGATGGAATCATCCAAAAGGATTAGCCTCTTTGTCAGTCGCCATGGTGAAATTTGTATATGTAAAAATGCAAATATGCAGGGGTAAATTTGGTATTTTAACTAGATGCCAACTAGTGGGGCTTCTATGCAGATATTAAGCTTTTGTGTGGATATATACACAAATATCCTCTTCGTGAAGGGATCAATATGCGCATGTCAAATACATGAAGGTATACTCTTGGCAATTTATGAAGTATTTATACTCTATTATTTAACTCTCATGGGCCTTCCAGTTCTAAAAAATTAAAAAAATTAAAAAAATTAAAAAAAAAAAAAACAAGAACAAGAAGATGAGGATTTGTTTTAACTAAAGTTTTAAGTTTTAATTTTCAGGCCAATTTCGATACCCACCGAAACTAATACGTCTTGATCGTTTTGGTCCATTTTTTTGGCTAAAACCAATTCGTTTTAATTTCGATTAAATCATTTTTAAATTTTTTTAACTACAATTTAATTTAAATTTAAAAATATTTTAAATTTTTTAAAAAATAAGAAAAGAGTTCATATACATATATATATTTATTAAAATTATCGAATAAAATTTTTTTGGTAATAAATTGCAAAAGCAAATAATCAAGTTCAAGTCATCTTGATCCCGATTTAAGATCTCAACCAATTGGATTAAATATAATTGATGATAAAAATATATAATATATGAATATAAATAATCTATTTTTTAAAATCGAAACCAAAAATACTGGTCAAAACAAAAATATTTGGCCGAAGTTTAAAACCCTGGTTTCAACATTTCTGAATGAAAAAGATACACAGAGGAAACAGCTTTACAGTTCATATTGAATCTACACACACAAATTTGGAAGCTCTCATTCCACACAAAAAAAGGGGCTTTGGTGCTCCATAAAATTCTGTATGAATTGCATCAACTCAGGATTACACATCTACAAGTCAACAACTATAACAGTGAAGCTTCCAACAAAACTAGAGCATAACAATCTTAGGGCGAAAAAGCAACAAAACAATTAATAATTTCTTGAATACGACAAACTGATCAGACCATCTTCTGCTTCAAAGGAGATAACGCTCTGCACAAAATGATCGGACCATCCTGTCCTTCCAGGACAAAGAATATATACCAGATCATCAAAGTTATTTAAGGTCCATCTTCCTCAACTACACTTCAAACTTTTCCCGGTGGAACATCTGAAGTAGATAAAAAGCACAGTATAATCTCCAGCTCAAAGTTTCTGCACTACTTTGATCATTTTCCGCTTCTCCTGTCCCTGTTCCTCTCCCTCATCCTATCCTTGTCTTGGCCATAGCGCTCTCAACTAGCACTCTTCTCATGATCCCTCCTCTCGTTCTGTAGGTCGTGCAACCTATTCCTGTCACAGTGTCTATCCCAATCCTTTTTCGCATCGTCTCCCTTTCCTGGCTTCTCCCAGATGACCTCCTCTGTGGACTGTCGCTCTGGCTTCAGCTGCGATGACGCTTTCTTGAAGAATCACAGGCATCATCACTTCTTTCCCTCCTTTCTGTTTTCTCTGCAACATTTTTGCATCTCCAGCATTAGAATATGATCATCCTTAATCTGTACTGCTGAAGAATTTTCACAACTGGCATTTAGCTTGCAATGAATCTACAAATTAACAGAAACATCCTTCTACTGATACTGTACATGAGGGCATGCCAAATAGATGAGAATGTCTTGCAGCATAAAATGTAGAGCGAAAATTGAAATTATTGGTGGAATATTTAGTCATGTAAGAAAATATGTAAATACCTTTGAGAGTTTGTATAGTTTAGGGGAACAAGCAAAGGGTCTTTCTGCAAAAAAAAAGTAGGATATGGTGTTAAATTTCCTATTTCAACTAGGTATTGATGCTGAAGAAAATTGGAGTTTTGAGACATGATGTGGAGAGCCTGAATACTCTTTTTGAGTCTCTTTAATTTTTATTAGAGTTTTTAACAAACAACTATTTGCTTTATTGTGAATTTCCGAAAAAACACCTATGTTATCATTAGTAGAAAAAAACACTCGCCTTATACCATAATTTTGCAAAAAATCACCTCGACTAAAATATTAAAAAAATATTTATTTTAAGTTGATTCTATCAATTAAATTAATATAAAATATTGAATTATTTTCATTCAATTTTATTTCAGATAATATTTTCTAATTATCGGACATCCAGCTTAATAAAATTGGATTTTAAATTCTCAATTTCATAAAATCAAATAATGATCTTGTATAAAAATTCTACTCATAAATGAATGTAAAAAATAAGTTATCTTTCTTCAGTTTTTATAAAAAATCAATTGTTCAATTTTATAAAATTAAAAATTTAAAATCCAATTTTATTGCACCAATTATTCGATAATTAAGAAATAATTATCCAAAATAAAATCGAATGGAAATAATTTGATATTTTATATTAATTTAATCGATAAAATTAAAATAAAATTAAAAATTAAAAAAAAATTTAATCGAGCTGATTTTTTGCAAATTTATAATATAAGGTGCATGATTTTTTTACTAATAGTGATAAGATAAATGGTTTTCTGAAAATTTGCAATAAAGGAATTGGTTGTTTGCTAAAAACTCTTTTTATTATTCAATGAAGTTGAATTTACATGGTTTTATAAGTTTTATGGGTTTCTACTTGATCCTACTTGGACTTAAATTTCGAATCTGTTTTACGCTTGACTAATGACCTATTTACATGAACTATTTTAGGATGTAATGAACCTGAGATACTAGAGCATTTCAAAGGTATTTTCTAGTACAAGCATGTCATTTATTGCTCGGCCCACATGAGGACTAAACCCTTGATTTGTTCTTCAACATATAGCACCACTTCAAAATATATTTTTCCATCAAACCATCAGAAAATTTGACAGATTCACAGAATATAATATTTGTGAGAGATTAAAATACTTGTCTGTTATCTCTACAGAGTTGTAGAACTTGAGGGTGAAATGCAGAATGCAATTTAGGAAGATATAATAGGACTATTTTGGTCTCTCTTGATTCCATTGGTTTTTGTGTATGATAGTCTTTGATGTCCATATAAGTATGCATAAATATGGTTGAAAAATCACAGATCTCCAAATCAAACAACATACTTATAATCAACATTAACAGATATAAATCACTCCCAATGGACAAAGTACTCTTCCATTCCTTTTACGTTGTTAGCATAGGCATAATGTACTCAACTATAACAAGTTTAGCTCCGATCCAGTACACCACTATTTTATTTAGGAACTTTGTCTCATCATAAACCATGCCATAAAAAGAAGATATGCCTCAGCAAATAGGTAAAATTGCTAAATTAACACTATACACAGCAACCCGAAGGGAAAACAGCCTAGCATATATTAATAAGGCTGTGTACATCTCAATTCCATTGGACTACTTCCTAGGGAGCCTTGTGTAATCCATATCCACAAAAGCAAAAGTAGAGGATAAAACATCCTGAATAATTTGGCGAAATTAATAAAGAACTTTTGGTTTGGAATATCAATGGTAGTTAAGCATCCAGCAGAACAGAAATTTTCTGAGAAATTGAATTGAATAGAATTTTATAGAGCATAAGTAATTATCTAACAAAATAACACCCATAAATAACTTTAGTATAATCCCACTTACGGGAAGATTGAAGCCTTTTCCGGTGAATTGCTACCTTCTTCTCAATTTCCTCTTAGTTTCTGATGCCTTTTTCTCCAAGAGATTCCCTATATTCCATTACAGCAACTTCCAGAGGCCTTAGTTTCTGTCTATAAAATCAATCAATATCAAAAGTCAAAAACATTGAAATTAGTTATACTGCAAAATAGTCTAATTTAAGTGAAGAGATTAACAACCTATGCTCTTCATCCATACTACTGTACGGATGTGAACCAACATCAGTTGCCATATCTGCAACATCTGCCTTTTCAGAACCACCAGCATAGTCACTTTCTGATGAGGAACAGCTTAGACCAAAACCTAGAGAACATTTTTTTTCTATGTTCTTCACCACTACCATCGTCCTCCAGGCTCCATTTAGAAGCAGGTAGAACAGGATCGGCAGTTCCTTTTCTGCTCGTCAAGGTTTTCACCTCAGGCTGAGGAAATATGGAACTTGATGCTAATGCAAGTACTAACCTTCTGAACTACCGACCATCCCTCCTTTGAACCCGGTGTCTCACTCCCTCGAAACGACTCCACAAACTCGGCATACAAACGAGCTGTCTCATCCTCTGTTCTCTGCAGTTTCAGCCAATTTTCACGACTATCAGCCAAATTAAGAAATCCCACTACTCTAATTCAGCGAAAACAACAAAATGACAACAAATTGCCATCAATCTCTAACCTTCTTCTTAGCTTCCTCCTCCACCCTGTGCTTCTGGAAAGGCGTTTTCTTCCCAGTAACAGTGAACGAGTTCATCTGTCCTGCAATCACTAAGAACACACGAAAACCACACCAAACGCACAAATTAGAAGCTTTCCCAACGGACAAATCTAGGATTCTAACCGATCATAAATCGAAGAAGAAAAGCAAACAAACCGACGAAGACATAGAGAATGGAACTGCGTCTGGAGGAGATTCGATCCAGGGGTTCTCGCCAGTGAAAGCGATAAGGCGGAAAAGGTTTTTTTGCGGGGCGGAGCGGTGACGATCGGGGAAGCTGCTGCGCGGGCTACATCATTCGATTTTTTGCACATATGCCCCTGACAAATTTATTCTTAAATGCCATTCAAATTTTGTTGTCAGAACTTCTACATTTTCAGTACTCGTTCATGCTAATATTTGTGATAATAAAGATAATTTAGAGGAGAAAACTACAATCCATCAAAAACTTTTATTTAAAAATACCATTCAAAGTTCAATATTTCCACTTCCTACAAAAAAGTTGTTGATTCTGTTATCTATTGAACAACATTATTTTGCACAGAATGCATTCCATTTATCACCACCAAAACAATCCATCAATTTGAAAAAGCTTGCACGAATTCCACAAGAGTTCAGAATTGTATTGTCCAATGTTCTGTGTCATGAATAAGTGAAATCACTTTGTTGAATCAATCACATTTAAACCACAAACTTCTCTCTACTGGCCTTATCGAATTTATAGAGAGATTGCTTCATGAATCACTCAAACTGGCATTTGTAGGCATTGGGCTTCCTGCCAAAAATGATTTGAAGAGCACCAATGCTTGCTTCGGGCGATGCAGTGGAACCTCATGACCAGCTCCCCTCACTGTCACAAAAGTGAGCCCCTGGTACACTTGAGTCCATCCACCAACCTGCTTATTTGAGCATAAGACCAATTCGTTCACTTCAGGTAGAATTGGAAATCAGAAAGGTTTTAAGAAATTTTATAACAAGGATGAAGATATGGGATTTTTGCATATATATGCTCAGAAAACGAATATGTTAAATTCCACAGATTCCCTGTGAAAATGATAGTTGGCATTGTGCTCCGTCAAAACCATAATATATACATACTATTGAGCATGAACTTGGTCGAGCATAGACAAAGAGGTGACATTATAGAAAACGACCAAAATAGCATTCCAGAATAATTCTGAAATATGCTTCACAAGTATATTCCAAAATATCCAAGAATCTTAACAAATGACAAGCATGGTAGACAGAAGCTAATGACAGGCTGTATATGAACATAATTATTATTTCTTCTTAGTAGTGGAAAAATAATGTAGTTTTCTATGGGAGTATATGCAAATGTCGTTTTTACATTGGTGCATGTGCAGTTTTGGATATTTGGATAGCTATAGCTGCCGATAACTACAAACAAAGATCTCCACTTGAAATGTATGTCAAGATAAAAATGGGGGTACACTAAATCTAAATGCAACAACAGTGCTTAGAAGGCACTTACTGATACTGGTCCTCTGACAGGATGAAGAAATATGTTCAGCATTGCTAGGACGAAGAAAAGCACAGATAAAACCTTAAGTGTGCACGCATAAAGTTGTATCTACATGTGATATGAGGAAATTATATCTATACCACCCTTCTGTGATGAGGTTCTCCGAGTATGCTTTCACAAATATTTTCCATTTATAATTTAGCAAAGCAAATTATTCCATTCATATCTAAACCCAGATGGAGATCTATCATCCAAGACAGCTTGGCATTTAATCCAAAACCAACAGCTTCTCAGGCCCCATTTGGTTTGGGATGATCTCAATTCTTTTTTGGACTAATTAGTCTCCATTTGAACTATTCCAAAATGGGATCATCATCTCATTTTTTAGTCCCAATCCAAAACAGGCCCTTAGTTTTCTCAATATATGAGGATGGAAGAACAGGACAGTATTATTTTCATATGAAAAAATACTTTTGTGGAGCATTTCATAGCCAATGATTTACTATAAAGTATAGAAATGTACTATAATCTTCTGGGAAATTCTTGTAATTTAGTGGAGATGCTTTGGAATTGATTGCATCAGGCAATCATACTGGGAGCATACCTGCCCATCATCATACCATGGATGCCATGGAGTTATAGTTGGAAGCTTCAAAGCATCAACATTGTATCTGGTGGAGGTAACCGGAATTACAGAATCTGTATCCCCACTAAATAAATAAAAGCACAGTTACGTTGCAGCAAAATGATTGGAGATCAATGCATCATCGAATGCTTATTTGTTTCAGAAAGTGAAAATTAATTTTCAGCTTTCAAATAAAAAGAGCAGCCTCATCAAGGGTTTGGAGTTGGCAAACAAACATTTAATTTAAGCCATAAAGGAATAAACAAACATTGTTTGTTGTTATATGCATAAATGAAGTCATCAGTCAACACTAGAATAAACAGCCAAAAAATAATTAGAAAGGCTGCATATACAGTGAAATGATTTTAAGCAAAAAAGAAAATGAATATGTTCACCAATCTATGAAATAGATATGTGAGGTAATACAGTTTTCTGTGCATGAGTTTCAGTGATCTGGTATTTCAGAAGAGTCACCTGAAGATCCAAATACGAAGCCCATAATTTATAAGCTCATGGTAAATATCAAGCACAGACTTTGCAGTGTCCTTCCAATTGTCATTAACAGTATTGCTGGACAGAAAAAACATAGAGCGGTACTGTTAGGATTTTGTTTGATTTTTGAACTGAGACTTCAGATTAGGTGAAAAAAATGGAAATAGAAATAGGCAAATTCGGTAAATCGATAAAAGCCAAATATCTTCATGCACAACAAAGATCTGATTCTAACATCAGAAACAAATAATTGCACCTAGGCAAGTGACCAAGACATTTCCATCATACCTTACATTTCAGCTTCTACAATGAGTTATATTGGGTTTAGTAGGTCCCAGAGGATGCATCTACAGTATCAATTTGTTCCTAACCACACTGGATGGTAATACCAAAGGTTCCAAAATAAGGTTTGTCAAGTCAGCTTCTACTTGATGCCCTTGTGGAAAGTGTTGTGTCATGAGTTTGAAAAAAACAGTGAATAGTGATTACTTCAGTTCCTTGATATCAAAATGAGTTTGGGCATTCATGAGGATCACAGATATGACACCTAGAAAACAAATGAAATATCTCTTCAGAGGTTTCTTCCAATCTGACAACGTCTACAATCAATATTCCAAATGAACAAACAGGAGCTAACAAATCAAGCTCTGTGGAATCAACAAAGAACTACACATTGCACACCAAGGCAGTAACCCATCATATATGCCAACAAGGGAGACACTGCTACCAGAAAATCCAACAAAAGCAGCCAACACGAGTTTGAATCCCATGTAGGTGCTTAATAGAAGAAATGAAAACCTAGTTAGCAATTTCACCCATACCAGTAAACTGTTAACAGAATATTTTTCAGGTGTGGCACAAGCTCAGGCAGACTTAAAAGTATTCTATAATACTGTTGAAGAAAGTGATTTCCCATTTGCAACAAAAGTGGAAAGATGGGGCCTTTCATCTATGACTGATATAGCATGGCACAAACTTCTACCTGCAAGTTTCCCATTTAGATGGTGCAAATGCTGGACTAACATGAAGTGCCTTTTGAACCTCGGGCAAGTTAAAATAAACAGTTGAGTGCTTCTCAGTGCAGGGGTCATACTTCTCGCCCAACCTTCCAACTGACTGTCAAATATAGCATAGATATCAATAGTCCTACAGGCAGAATTTATGGGGACATTAACCAGCAAATGAAAAATTATTCTTTTACCACACTGTCTTGATAGTTGTTTACCTGCTTCATTCTTTTCAAAAATTCATTACTAATTGTTTTTCAAACCTCAAACATGTAAGGATGAAGTTAGTACTAAGTAAAACTTACAAAATGCATGATGAGTATGAAGAACGAAAGATACTTACACGGAGTTTCTTCAGCAGTTTATTTTTGGAGAAAATGATACTCCCAGAGCAAGATGGAGTAAAGATGCTATATGGATCAATGTTACCAAGTTCTTTGTCGGAAATATTAATTATCCTTTCACATTCAGATGATGTATGAACAAAGGATTGGAAGTCACAATATAAGTTCAGCTTCTTGTATGTTTCATCCGATATCAGACCAGCAGCCCACATAAATTGAAAAACTCCAAAGTGATCATGAAAATCATCAGTTAGAGCATTTCCCACCTAAAAAACATTTTTGAGTTAACGCTTTTGCAATGTCATAGTGCACAAGTGTTAAAAAGTCATCTGAGAAGTGAAGTACACCATATATCCTTTCAAGTTGATTGATTCATCTCCTGTTGACTTATGATATCTTGCAATAGCTTGGGCCAATTGAGGAACATAATGCCCTAGAACAAGAATTATTGGAGGAGTAAGTTTCATAAACAAGAATACGAGACAATTTAAGTCATGCTCATAATCTACAACAGAAAAAAACTTAAACTAGTCAATTTGTTTGAAAAATAATTTTCAACCTGCATAGCTCTCTCCAGTAATATAAAAATCTCGTCCCTTGTACTGGGAAAATCTCTTGAACCACTTTCTTAGAAATACCAAGGAATCTTTCGCTGCAAGTGGAAAAAAAACGCTTCTTTAGAATACAAAAGAATGTAGAACAGCACCTTATTTTGATATGAAACTGTAGCCAGATAAGAAAAAATAAACACAGCCAAACTTTACCTGTTCTCTCATCTCCATTGCTTAAAATGTCATTGGAATTCTTTGCGTAGGAATAGCCAACACCAACAGGTGAATCAACAAACAGGATATTGGCCACTGCAGAATGTCAAGTAATTATAACATACTCTCCAGTATTCCCAAATAACATGAATTTATGTAGGAACAGGAGCCCTTGTTATCCAAAAGAATATCAAACCAGTATTTTAGGAGAAAGGAACAAATCTGTTAGATAACCACAATGAGTTAGCCTGACATGCCAATTCTTTTCATTATCCGTTTCCCAAAAAAGGGGAAGATTATCATTCTCCGGCTACAAACAAAAGCTTTATATTGTAATTATTCAACTGGACAGGGCATCATTGCAGTCAATATAGTGAATGGAGCAGTATACTTCTACATCTGATAATGATCAAACTCAGTCTTAGCATAGTTTCACGAAGAATTATATGGGTAACAAATTTAGCTGATCATGATTTTACCTTGATTCCATGAATATGGATTCAGATAGAGGCTTTTTCCATCTGGATTAACATGAAAAGGTCCCAACTCCTCAGCCAACCCATAAGCAATTGAAGAGCACCCTGGCCCTATAAACAATATCATTTGGCTTAGAAAAGTGAACACATAAAAAATGAACAAAGAGAAGAATTTCCTAGTCAGTTTTAGCACAAGTATCACTCGATCTATTCTAAAAGCAAATGAAAAGAGGAGTCAGTTTAGCTTGACTTTTGCTAATTGAAGAGTATCCTGACTAACTAGATACATGAAATGAAAATACTCATTTCTGGTTGAACAAAAAATAAGAATAAGAAATAGCTTTGGGTTTACAAAATCCAGAGCCATAGATAAAGAAGTAACACCACAACATCCAACACAGTCATAAGCAACTAATACAGTATGCTTAACATAATAGAACTGCCTCAAAGTTTATTAGCATCAATAAAATTTTTTCTAGGTTAACGCAAGCACTATCTTCCTTTTTTCAAGGAGTAAAGGAACTCATGGTCTGTCTTTATATATTATTGTTATGAAATAAAAGTGAATCACCAAGCTAGTAAACCACTCAGTAAATATGAGTTATCCAATCATAACCACCGAAATAAAGCTCCAAACAAACAAACCAAAACAAGCTTCAACAGCAATGTATTTCTGCATGATTAATAGTCCATGTGCCCAAGTTACTTTACTGATAAAACCAAACTAACCTTTGGCGAATCTCTTCCCATACAAAGGATAACTCAATTAACCTCGGATAACAAATCATGGCATTCGGTTTTACATTAGTCTCCAACCAATCTCACATTAAAAAACAGTTTTTGACAGAAAATCTCAACTCTCGGATCGTGCCATTACAAATCATCAGAATCAAATATGCAAACTTTAATGAAATAGAAACCAACATCCTCTTTCCTCACCCATCCAGTTAAGACGCAAGAACTCAAAAAATGCAACAAAATCCATTCTTGAGACATGAATCACCCAATCACGCCCACAACAATCAAAATTGCAAACTTTTCCCCAATGAACCAGAAGCCAACGCCAGCATTCTCCATTCCTCCATTCAAACACCGCAAAATTCAACAAAAAACCAGCCCCAAAATCCCAACTTTGCTTTCAAAACCTCAACGGAAACACAAACTCAAACAAAAAAAATCCAAAATCGAAGTACCCCAAA
The DNA here is from genome assembly GCA_005019695.1 of Trichopus zeylanicus subsp. travancoricus. Lineage (NCBI taxonomy): Eukaryota > Viridiplantae > Streptophyta > Magnoliopsida > Dioscoreales > Dioscoreaceae > Trichopus > Trichopus zeylanicus. The sequence continues at coordinate 494,825 of RXID01021370.1, forward strand.
CAGGGCCACACACCTCCATTGAGCCAGAGAACCACGGGCTTGTTCTCCGGCTCCTCGACGGCCTCAAAGAACCAGTAGAAGAGCGCCCTTCCGGACTCCTTATTGACCGTGACAAAGCCGGAATAGTGCGCGAAGCTCACGTTCGGCTGCCCGGGCAGCTCCAGCACCCTTTCCTTCACCTGCACCTCGAACGGCGACCCTTCTCCGCTTCCCAGCAGGAGAGGTACGAAGCAGGAAATCGCGAAGAGGAGAGATCCAGAGCTCCTCTTCTTCCCCCTATCCATCGCTCTTCTCCTACAAGCTTGGACTTGCGGAAAAAGGCGACGCCCTTTTCCAAAAGCTTTAAATGGGACAGCAGCTGAATTTTCACTAGCGTCAATTCGTCGTTTGACTCTCTTGTGCAAATTCCCAATAACATAGCGCCACGTTGGATGGTCCGAAGGCGAGTCACGTCAGTGTGTCGGCCTTTGTTTGGACCTTACCGATGATGGTCAACTTGATCAGTTTGGGTTCTAATTAATCTAATTCGAATTTTTTATTGCACTAGTGTGGGACACATACTTTGTATGGTCTGTGTAGTAATTTTAAAAAAGTAAATAAAATTATAGTTTATTTAATTAAAATATTATTATAATATATATGAAAAACAAATTGTATTCCTTACAGAATGATGATGGAGAAATTTGCGAATCTTGCTAAGTTCATTTGCTAAGGTAGATGGATAGTATGGATGATACAATCAGCTACGTTGGTTCAATAAAAAATATAAATTTTGTATTAAATAATATTATTATAATTAGTTTTGAAATGTAGTCGAAGATTTTTTTTAGTTTCAAATTTTGTGAACTAGTTAAAACCGGTGAGTTAATATTTTTTAACTTCTTGACTTATATATTAAGATCTTGGAAGGTGTGGATAGAAAAAATATCCAGATTTGATATCATCAAGTTTTTCTTTATGTTACTAAGAATTAGATTTACAATTTCATATTAGATTATGGATTGTTCACACTTAATATTAAGATTTTTTCATCGTGTGATATAATCTAAGATAAATTCATTATCACACTTTAATGTTGAAATGAGATCCGCAGTGGTCACCTTATTGTTGATTCCTCTAAACCTGATTCGAATAACTCCTTTCATTTGTAATCAAATTTATATGGATTATAATTGTAACTATCACGCCACTTGAATGATACCTCAGTCAAACTTATTGAAAATTAGCGAAATAACAATGATGAGTTATTACTTAAGTCCCTCTATAGAATCACAAAATGATGTATGTGTTGTTCTGGATTACCAATACTATTAAATTGATTGAATTTAGGCACTATATAGTTTTTGTGATATGGTACTTGGTTTGTATTATTCATCATACTCATGTCACTTTCTTGTCTTAATTATGCATCCACTATTTGTTATATTTGCTGTATGATATATGCTAGCAGCTCCACATTTGTATGAATTCCTGAGATTGAGGATTAGATATTCCTTATTGGTGGTGGAGATACTTTGAATGAACTATAGATTTAGGGATTTTTCACCTACAAAGGGGGTGTCTTCTACCATCTCTATAGCTTCAAGAGATGATTGTGTGAGATCACTTTAACTTATTATATTTTTATCTTATTTGTATCATCATCGCCATTAATTTCATAACTTTCTTCTGAGTTTCATCTTTCTCTTTATCTTATTGTCTCAATTACTCTCGCAATTCTTATATGGTCATTTCCTTATTAAATCTTTCGATTAGGACCAATGCTTCCATTAGGACATGATGGTCCGCATCCCAAGGATCAAGTATTGGTTTGGTGTGTTCTAGATTGAGGTTAACTTTTGCAATTAGTTGGGTTACCTCATTCAGAAGTTTGCTCATGGAATAAGTAGTTACGTCTCCTCTCTGGTGTGGTAGTAAGGATTGACATACAATGGCTCTTTCCTCCTAAACCTCTTTATTTGTAAGTCTTGTTCATATAACAATTTTTTGCCGTTTGGCCTATTGAGGCATGGATTCATGATCCCTCACAAAGTCATAATGAGAAATAACTTTGACAATATGAAATAGTCTTTTTTTTTTGGAGTCTCATGATAGGTTATAGCCTTATTGTGACTCTTATCGTTTGGCTTAGTTATTCTCCTCTTAGCTACAATCTTGAGGTAGGATTGTGCTCATTTGACTTACTTTTACCCTTCTCTAAGTCACTTAACGAGACAAAAGTGTTAGAGGTGGAAATAGTAATAACCATCTTCATTCAAGGGATGAGCTTTCAATGTTCGTTGAAAATTTCAATAGCTCTCCCTTTATTCGTAATAGATAAAATGAGATCTATTTTATTATGCACATTATGGGATTGAAGTTGATCACCTGAGATAGTGAAAATCCTAAGGAGCAACATTGAATCATAAATCAAAATTATTTTAATTTAAAATGCACAATTAAAGTGCGAGCTTGAAAATTAGTTAAGTATAAGTCTGAAGGCTAGCTTGGATGTGAGTCTAAAAGATGACTGAGTGTGAGTTCTAAGACTAGTAAAGTGCAAACCCAAAAGTTGGTTGAGATACGAGTCCGAAGACTGACTGAGTGTAAGACTGAAAGCTGACTAAGTACAAACTCAAAGGCTAACTTAAACGTGAGGGAGGACGGGGTTAGGACAATGAGTGGCTCAATGAGGCCTCATTAGTGAGTGGTTGACGGCATGGGATCCGACCATCTTCGACTGATTCCTGCCATTCTTCCAATGATGAGGTAGAGGGTGGGGTTGAGATGATAAGCAGCTTGATGAAGCCTTGTCCATGAGTGGCCAACAATGCATGGGGCAGAAACGATGGGGGTAGTGCAGGTGGCGATGGTGTATAGGGCGAAGCGAGAGGCAACTGTGCATAGGGTGTGGGGAAGAGGCCTATTCACTAGAGCCCTCAGGGCTAGGATGCAGGTTGAGCTAGGCCATAGACCAATGGGTTAGCGCACGAGTCAAGGCAACTGCTTGAGTTGAAGATGGTAGAGCTATGTCGTCGGCAAAGTTGGAGCAACAGGGCAATGACAGCAAGGTGGTCTTATGAAAAAGGAGGAAAACAATAGAGAAAGAAAAACTTCTCTACCTTTTCATTCACATCTAAATAATCAAACAATTTTTAAAAATAAGCGGGTTGTGTTGTATTTTTGAAACACTAGGGCATCGTTTGGTTAGGGATCAGCATCTGGATCAGTATTTTTCAAAACTATTTTTTTCTTATAAATTTAATATTACTTATTTTACACCACTATTAAATTAAATTATTATAAAAAATTAAATAATTTTTCAAACTTTAAATTACTTTAAAATTAATTTTAATAAAAAAATTTTAATTTATAAAAATTATTTACTAATTCTAATACTGATACTGATTTCCAATAAAAGAATGTTTAGAAGTGGGCCTGACCATTTCCCCAAACATCGAATGTGTAATGGTTTCCAACACGATCAAGTTCTTGGCTATAAAAGAGAAGCCTGAATCACCTTGAGTCTGTAAGTGGACCGGGCTGGCCCCGGATCTAGCCCCAGCCTTGTCTTTGGACAGGAATTGCATGTATACCCCTCTAAGTTTTGTATTTTCCTAAACTTATATATGCAAATGTGATATTCTGGTCTTTATTCTCGCATGTTGAAGTTGCCATTTCATTTGTACAAATTGAAATTTTTTACAATAATTGTTGATGACAAGTTATGCATGCAAATATTGTCCAAAAGCGTACAAACGCAAATAACGGGTTCTACAGGGGCAAAAATGCAAGTATTGACTCGATGTACAATTTTGATGTTTTGCGGGTATAATTAAGAAAAAACTCCAAAGGGGAGAATAGTTCCGACAGAGGCTCTCCATGGTCAAAAAGTCAAACCTATTTGTTGCAAATTATTCAACGTGGACATTAACTGCCGTGCAGTCCCAGTTGCGATCAAGAATGCTGTCTGCCACTTGCTTCTTTTTTCTAAGAACTAATTTTTGAAGGATAATATTGTAAATCAAGCGACCACAATATATTTTTATTGTCTTTCTCTAAAATTCGACTAATCGTAGATGTGCTGTAATTTAGTGACTTTTCAGGGGGTTATTTGTAATCATCCCTTCAAATTTTTATCCTATTAGCAAAAATTACTCATTGAAAATATGATTGATTTACATCGGCTCACATTCTTACAAAGCATGAACAAACAAAACCAAAAAAATTCAGAAAAACAAAAAAAAAATACTCGTCCACTTTCTCAAAATGCTAGTTACACCTTGCAGTTATTCAAATTCTTGATTGCGCCACTAATCTATTCACAACACGGCCAATTTCTTCATTTTTTTTCCCTCAGCTATAGTAATTACAATCCTCCTCTGCAAACCCTAATCTTGATCCAAAAGTATCATAAACAACCCTCAAATTCTTCTGCTGATAATTCCCAATAATTCCATCATCATCTTCATAAACCAGGCTTGCCAGAGCCGAGCAAACCTGAGATACATCTCTGCTTACGAAGTACAGGACTCCACTTACATCCACACTCACATCCACGCTCCCCTCAAACTGCAGCTTCAGTACAGGAATGCTCACTTCGTCGTATCCTGTCAAGTTGAAGCATGTGTCTAGTACCGAAAACCCTGGAGCGGGCGGGAAGCCGGCGAACTGCCTCACAAACTCAGCCCTCACTTCTCTGTAAACTGAAGGAGCTAGCCGTTATCACTGTCCCCGAATCGATCAAAACTCTGCTAGAAACAACACAGTTTGCTTCCAAAGCCACTCCTCCAACACTGATGCTTGTGAGATTCACAAAGTAGAAAGGTGTTTGCATTGTATCGGATACCATTGTAGTGTATGAAACTGGAGTTGAGTTCCGAAACGTTGAATAATTACTGCCGAAAGTTAACGAACCGGAGGAATCGAACTCTCTTGAAGGCAAGCAGTAAGAGAGAACACCACCAAATTGAGCTGAAGTTTGAGTAATCAGAGAGAGATGAGCTCTGCCAAGACCCATCAGACCTGAAGTTGCACCAAATAGGCCTTGGTTGTCATGCCACAGCCGAATACAAAGTTTTCCAGTACTGTTCCACCTATATTCAACTGATCATTTGCTAGAACACCACGAGTAAAAGATCCATCTCCGTAGCTGAGATCATACTTACAGCTTTGCCGATCAATGGCACAAATGGTGAAGCTTCCTTGAAGGGAGTTGCAGGCTGAGGAGTTACATGGCATGGGACTAAAGAACGGCGAGGCTGCGGGGTCGAAGACGGGGTCTTGCTGGGTGTGGCAAGAGTTGCAAGGCTTGCATTGGACCCATGTGAGGTCACTGGCTGTGTCTACTATCACTGTCATCTTGCTGCCACCAGGCTCTATTGGCACAATGTAGTTCAACGTATGAAGTTTGGCACCAGAGTTCAGGGGAATTCGATCTTCTAGCAATGCTTCCTGCACGCCGCCATGGCTGTTGCTTTTGATTCGGAGCTGCAGCGATGAAACTCTCGCTTCGTCGGCGATTAAGAGCTTCCGGAGTTCATCTTCTCTGCTTCTTCCTTTAAGCCTTGGATTGTTATAGTAGCCATTATGCTTCATTTCAAGTATAGTAGTTCCTTCAACTCTTCCTGTTCAAATTGACAAAATTAGAGCTTTTAATACAGAAGTAACTTCATTGTGAATAGGCAATACCTAAAACAGAATCGAATTCATGGTTAAAAATTCTCAAAAATCAACTAAATTTGCACTCAGGAAAAACAGAAACAGTGCAGAAGCGATACCACAAACAACTCACAAGCATGTAACTAATAAACCTGTTCCATTGCTACCAACACACTACATTTAAAACAAGAAACAAGATTTACTCGATCTTTGTGGTAAATGAGGCTGTGTAACTCCTCCATTATTCAACACAAGCACCTTCCTTTCCTCCAAACTGTGAACTCTACCTCCAAGAACAAAGATAAGAAGAAGAAGACGAGGAAGAAGAAGAAGCAGAAGAAAATGGAGCACCATTGCAGCAAGCAACGCTGCAAAAGCAGAAGGAATGGAGAGAGAGCAGGAAACGTGATAGATTGGGAATGTGGAAATGGAGAAGAGATTCCTTTGTGTTGGGAACGGATGGGCATGTTGGAAGGAGAAAAAGCAGGGAGGGCTGGCGCGTTTGGACCCACTCGTGCATGAGAAATTATTGGAGCTTCACATGCATGTCTTCAGGCAGAGGCCAGAGGATGTCAGCGTCATGGTTTCAATCCATTTTGGATGTGTTTTGCTGTTGTTTTTGCTGATTTTGCTGTCTCTAACCCTGATTTCCAATAGATTTCCATCTCTCTGGAGGGCAATAGCACATGGATTTCAGAATTCCCATTGGTGTGTGGATAATGCTCTCATCCTGTTCATTGCCATTTAAGCAACTTGCTCTTGAAATTTTTTAAATTTTAATTAATTATAAATTCATTCCATTTTTAAAGAATTGTATAATTATTAGAAAAATTTACGATATGTTTCTTCTTAATGTCAAAAATTAATAAATTTTGTAAGATTTAGTTTACAGGATAATGCTGTGTGGTAGGCATGCAAATATCACAAGTTTATAGGGCTAAATATACAAATATCAAGGACATTTACTGTGGAATTCTCTATTTTACAGTGTTATATATATGCGAAAATCCCAATTCCTCTGGTTTATGCCTTAATTGGGTCGGGTCTATATCGGCTCCAGATCCTGAACCCGACCCGCTACTAATCGGATTCGGACCCCTCTTCCACCCGATCCATTTCCTCTACACTCTCCTGCTCCTTCAACCTCGTTCCAAAAACCCTAGCTTTTTCCCTCAAGCCATAATGGCTCTCCAGCTCCATCTCAAGCCCAAAACGCGAGCTTTACCCCTCCGTTGCGTCCCCCGCTTCTCCTCTTCCTCCTCCTCTAATGCTAGCTCCGGCGACGGAGGCGGCGACGGCGGCGATGGCGATCCGCCATCATCCGCTCCGCCGCCACCATTCTCCCCCTTCAGCGACGTCAAGGAGAGGCTCAAATCCCCTCAAGCGCCGCCTCGCCGGATCCCCACCGATCCGTCGCCGCCGCCGTCCATGGCGAAGCCCTCGACGCCGGCATCTCTCGAAGAGATCCGCAAGCATTTGGCCGGATTTCGCGCCAGTTCGCCGTCGTCCTCGTCTTCTTCCACTCCTCCGCCGATCTCCTTCCAAGAGCTCTTCAAGAACAATGTACTCTCCAAGGCCCAGGGTGAAGGGAGGCCAGAAAGATTTTCCTTTGATTCGATTCGCGAGAGTCTCCGGCAGTCCAAGTCCTCCCAGCCGGACCAGCGTGGCCGTGGCGGCCAATTTCAGGGCAGTTTCAATCTGAAGGCGTTCCAGGAGAGCTTACGGGGGAGGAAGGAGGAGGCCAGCGGTGCACCATCCCTGCTTGGGAAGGAGGGGGCACTTCCGGAATCGATATTTGGGAAGGAATTGAGGGAGAAGAAGGGAGAGGGGGAGGAGAAGAAGGTGATGAAGACGGAGTTTGTGAAGATGTATTCACACGATGAGTTGGGGGAGAAGTTGAGGAAATTGCGGCCGGAGAAGGTTAGAAAGGGTGAAGCAGGTTCATTTTCGCTGCAGGAGTTGAATGAGAGGTTGGCGAAGTTGAGGGAGATGGAAGAGAAGGAGACGGAGTCGAGGATGGGCGGGGTCTCATTTAGAGATCTCAGGGAGAGTTTGGTGAGGCTCAAGGAAGCCGATGCCAATAAAAAGGCAAATTGTGAGTCTTCTAGTTTTGCATTAAATTTTAGTTCCTGATTTTTTTCTTGAAAAACTTGAATGTTCAGTTTTTGCTTGATTGGAGCAGTCCAGAAAATGTCGTTCTTGATTAACTTTGGCATGCCGACCACACCCAATTTTTTGCTCAAACCACCACAACAGCACCTACTTGAAAATGTAAGTGGTGGATTGTATAGAAGAGGAATTTGAATATTGTTAAGTTTGTTGAAAGTATGACCTTTTGTTGATTCCTGTGTTGTAGTATTACGACCCAGAGCACATGTCTTCGGCAGAGAAATTGAAGTTGGAGCTCCAGAGGGTTAGAGATGAATTTAAGATGTCAGATTCAGATTGTGGTTCTTCACGTGTTCAAGGTAAAGGATTGGAATAGGACATGTACGTGTACTTCATCATGCTACTTTACATTTGTGTTTGCCCTTACATATCTATGAGCACATTGATGGAGTATAAGTTCGGTATTAATAACATGAAAACAATGGAGTCTGATTATTCATATTGCTTTCAATAACAAGGACCATAACTTGGCATTCATAGAAAAGGCATAGTCACAATACAACCTGCTTAAGAGGAAAATGCTCCAGTTTATGCAAGGTAAATGTCTTTATCTGATGCCATTTTGATGAAAAACCAACTTTCTGATATCTTATCAAACGAGGCAGAGAATTTCTTTGCAACATCTTCGTTTTTTGACTTTAATGATGATAGTTTTTTGTCCTTTTTGCTTGATGTGTTTGCAGCAGTATGTGTTTGCTTGATGTGTTTATGTTTTAAGAGCTGAGTGTCATCAATACAAAGTAAGTGCAAATTTTGTCATAGGATCTGTGGGAAAGATGCTATCAAGAAGTGATAGCTGTCTTCTTGCATCATGACCTCTAGACATACTCTGTGGCCTTCAAGATTCTATATGTACAAAAATTATTATCTTAAATTGGCATGTGGTTTTATGAGCAAATGATTAATAACTTTGTCTAGTGAACTAGATATACCTTGTGTGATTTTGTTCAAATACTCTATTATGGCTTACCTGCTCACGTTCCAATTTTCTTAGCTGATTGTCATAATGAATACTACACCTTGGTTAGATTAGTCCATGAATGAGAAGATCTGTGCTCATATTCTTCAATGTTAGAACCTATTATATTAAACCAAAGCACACATAGGGCTTGTATGATTCTTGTGTTTCGTTAATAGTATAAATAAAGTGATAGTTTTGCTATAGATATTATGCACATGTCAAAATTTACAAGTTGAAGGCTAATCATCATGATCGACAATATGGGACAACAGAAATCTCTTTAGTATTTGGTGCTATTAGTCAAAGTGCGCATCATAGTTTTCATGTTGTATGAGTGAGGAAGACTGTTGAGTTTTGGATGTCTCGAAGTCGGATTAGAGTTTGAGTTAAAGTAAGAATCCAAAATTGGATTTAGATTTATGATTGATTTTGAATACTTATTATGTAATATTAGGAGTTGTAATTAGAGTAAAATTTAGACTCAATAAGGGTCTATAAATATTCTAGTAATACATAGGGTTTAGGCGTGGTGTAGTGTTGAGGTTGAATTATAGAGAAATAGAGAGAATAGAGAGAAGAGAAAGAGCGAGAGTGTCGACTCTCGTGTGTGAGTCTTTTTAGTGCTTCTTGGTGGTCTCTCATGGTGATTTCTCGTGGTGTTTTTTTGGAGATTTTCTTTGTAGGTGGAGGCGTTGTCGAGCCTTAGTGAAAGAATTTAATTGAATAAGAAAGAGTATAATCTTTTTTATAAACTTTTGTTATTTATAAGAAAGAGTATAGTCTTTCTTATAAACTCTTGTAAAGTCTTTTGATAGTGAGTCTCTCGCTGTCTTTTCTTATTATTTTCTTTTATCTTGCATTAATTCTCGTTTTTTGTATTATTTGAGAATAAAATAATTCGTGAACTTTCTGTTACAAATCCCAACAATTGGTATTCAAGTTTAGAAGCAAACAATTAATATAGGAAAATCTTTACTCGAGGTGGAGAAGTTTGACAACAAAATAAATTTTGCCTTATGACATAAGAAGATGAAGACAATTTTTATTTGTTAAGATTTGCAAAAGATGTTAGAGGGTAAGAAAAGAGACTAGTCAAAATAAACGATAAAAACTGAAAGACGATAGACCAGAAAACATTGAATTTAATTATTTTAAGTTAGATTGACGAGGTTTTGTATAATGTCATTAATGAAGAGACAATGATAAATATTTGAACAAAACTTGAAAAGTTGTACATGTCAAAAAATCTCACAAACAAGTTTTATCTAAAACAACAGTTGTACGGATTGCGTATGAGCGAAGGTATAATTATATTATATTAGCTGAATATCTTCAATAAGATTATCAATGATTTGTTAAAAATTGATATGAAGTTTGAAGAGCACAATAAAACACTGATTCTCCTGATATTTGTTTCTGTTTCGTACGATCATATTGTGACCACAATTCTCTATGCTAAAGAAACTTTTAAGGTGGAAGATGTGACAAACAGTTTTCTTTCTAATGAGAAAAGAAGAAATTCTAATATTGATATGGAGTTTAGTGAATAATTGGTGGCATACGAAAGTGGAAGATTAAAAGAATGAAGAAAACAAACATGATCCAAAACAAAATTAAAAACGAAAGTATAATGTTATTCGTGTAAGAAATATGACCATATTAGATGATATTGTTCTAAACGTGGGAAGATAAAGTCTGCTAATATATCGACAACAATAGTAGATGATACTTTTAAGAATAGTGCGGATGGAGGTGGTTTACAGTATTCGCAGAAATTGGCACTTCTATTGAGTGGATTTTAGACTTCGTTAGTTCTTATCATATTTGCTCCATGAAAGATTACTTTTTATGAGAAGAATAAGAAAAAAAGTATTATTTGGTTGGCCAATAATTCGATAGAACGATTCTTACTCTTACTGAGGTAAGACATGTCCTTAAGATGCGGAAGAATCTAATTTTAGTTGGTGTACTGAACTCAAAAGACTGTAATTATTTAGTGAGAGATAGAGTCATGAAAGTGACGCGATATTAAAATCCTGATGAAAGAAGAGAAGTGCGGCAATATTTATTAATTAGTAAGGAACACCATTATAGGTAGAGTTCCGATGACTATAGTAGTGAAGAGAAAGCATAATACTCGAAGTGATTTGACAAGAGATAGATATTTTTTTCGAGTTACTTGTATTATAATAGTAGACATAGGTCATCCGAAGGACCTTCAAAAATACAAGACTGTAGGTATGAAGAGCGAATTTGAGATTTGCTTGAGTTTGCGTTTTGCAATTAGCTGAATAAGCTAGTAGTCTAGGGGGAGGGGCTAGATGAGAGATGATGGCTGAAATTTCGTGATAGTAGCACGTCTGATTTCAAGTTAAGTTGGAGATTGTTGAGTTTTGGGTATCTTAAACTCAGATTAGAGTTTGAGTTAAAGTAGGAATCTAAAGTTGGATTTAAATTTATGTTTGATTTTGAATATTTATTATGTAATATTAGAAGTTGTAATTAAAGTAAAATTTAAACTTAATAAGAGCATATAAATATTCTAGTAATACATAGAGTTTAGGCGTGGGTGTAGTATTGAGGTTGAAGTAACAAAAAAAAAAAAGAGAGAGGAATAGAGAGAATAAAGAGAAAAAAAAGAGAGAGATTATCGGCTATTGTGTGTGAGTCTTTTTAGTATTTCTCGATAGCCTCTCGTGGTGGTTCCTTATGGTATTTCGCTAAAGGTGGAGGCGTTGTCGATACTTAGTAAAAGAGTTTAGTTGAGTAAGAAAAAGTACAGTCTTTCTTATATACTCTTGTAAAGCCTTTTGATAGTGGATCTTTGATAATCTTAAAAAGTTTTGAGAAAAAAAACTGGTCTCCTCCTTGGAGAAGAATGCTCCTTATATAATGAATACAAGCTGAAGTTTAGGTACAGTTAGCATATTCTAAGTAAGGCATATCCTAAATAAGGAAAATATAGAGAATTTACAATCATAATTACGGGTATAAAATTAGCTATAGAATCTGCTAACTTTGGTATAAAATCAGCCATAAAATCTGCTAACTTTGGTATAAAATCAGCCATAGAATCTGCTAATTTTGATATAAAATCAGCCATAAAATCTGCTAACTTTGAATGACTGGCTAATTCCTTTGACATCCTCCCTCAAATTGATGCTGGTAAGTCAACAAGCATCAATTTGCTAACAAGAAAGTTATGTCGCTGTCGTGTCATTAGTTTGGTGAAAATATCCGCAATTTGTAGAGTAGTGGAGATATGTGGGAGAGTGATAACTTGGCGATCATAGGCCTCTCGGATAGAGTGACAGTCAACCTCTATGTGCTTTGTGCGTTCATGGTAGACAGAATTGGCTGCAATTTGGATGACACTAGTGTTGTCAGCATGTAAGGGAGTAGGTTGATCTTGGGTGAAACCAAGCTCTGTTAAAAGACCACGTAACCAAATGATCTCTGAGCATGCAGTAGACATGGCACGATATTCCGCCTCAGTAGATGATTTGGAGACCGAGTCTTGCTTCTTGCATTTCCAAGAGATAAGAGCATTACCAAGAAACATGCACCATCCTGTAGTTGATTTTCTTGTGTCCGGACAACCAGCCCAATCTGCATCACTATAGCCTTGTATTTTGAGGGAAGAACCAGTAGGGAAGAATAAGCCACGACTTTGTGTGCCCAAGATATATCTGATGATGCGGCGGACTGCAGATAGGTGGAGATGCCGAGGGGCTTGCATGAACTTGCTGACAATATGGACAGCATAAGAGATGTCCGGGCGGGTGATAGTTAGATAGATAAGACTTCCAACCAGTTTGCGATATAAAGTGGGATCCTCAAGAAGTTCCCCTTCACCCCGTCGATATTTTACATTAATTTCCATTGGGGTGTCAACAGAATTAGTGTTTGTGAGTCCTGCTAGCTGAACCAAATCCATAATATACTTGTGTTGATTCAAGAAGATACCTTGAGGCTGATGATGCACCTCTAACCCAAAAAAATAGGTGAGTGGGTCGAGATCTTTCATGTGGAAAGTAGAGTGCAACAAATTCTGAAGTTTAGATATAGCCTCCATATCAAAACCGGTGATGACAATGTTATCCACATAAACAAGAAGAACAACTATGCCCTTGGATGTCCGTTGGAGAAAAAGTGAGGAGTCATATTGGCTTTGTGTAAATGAAAAACTAAGGAGGGTCGATCGAAACTTTTCAAACCATACTCGTGGTGCCTGCTTCAATCCATACAAAGAGCGTTTTAGTTTGCAAACATCATTAGGGGAAGAAGTAGGCATACCGTAGAGAAGTTTCATGTAAACTTCCTCCTTGAGATCATCATGCAAGAAAGCATTCTTTACATCCATTTGATGTAAAGACCATGATTGTGATGCTGCTAGGGCGAGTATTGTTCATACAGTAGTCATTTTGGCTATTGGTGCGAAGGTCTCTTCATAGTTTAGGCCATACTTTTGCTTGTTGCCAAGAACCACTAATCTAGCCTTGTAACGTTCTATGGATCCATCAGAACGAAGTTTGATAGAAAACACTAACTTACTACCAAGAGGTTTCACAGATGGTGGACACGGAACAATATCCCATGTTTGGTTTTCTTCAAGTGCAAGAAGTTCTGTTTCAATAGCTCTCCGCCAACATTCATGCTCCATAGCCTGCTTATAGGATGATGGAATAGGAATAGAGGATAAGGTGGTTGTCAATGATAAAGGAGAGGTGAAACCATACCTATTTGGTGGTTTACGAACTCGAGTACTTTGTTTGAGAGGTGCTGGTGCAGTTGTTGGAACATGATCAGCATTAAGGGAATGAGCTGGAGGGGGCCCGAGAGGAGCTGGAGGGGGCCCGAGAGGTGCTGGAATCTTGCGTCGTTGGTAGACTATGAGAGGCTTTGAAGGCATGGAATTTTCATAATAGTTAGTAAACATTGGCAAAACAGAGAATGAAGGAGAAATGTCATCCTTGTGTGTGGAAAAAAAATACTGATTTTCAAAAAAAATCACATTTCGAGAAACCCGAATACGTCGTAGGTTGGGATCATAACAAAGAAAACCTTTTTGGTGCACCGAATAGCCTAGAAAAGCACATTGAACAGTTTGAGCTGTTAGTTTTGTCCGTTCGTATGTAGGAAAATGAACATAACACACACAACCAAAGGTACGAAGATTAGAGTAATTTGGGGTATGACCAAATAACCGAAAGAAAGGGGAAATATGGTTTAAGGAAGGAGAAGACAACCTATTGATGAGATAGACAGCAGTTGAAAGAGCTTTACACCAAAAACGAGAGGGTACAAATGACTCTAATAGGAGGGTGCGAACAACATCTAGAAGGTGTCGGTTCTTTCTTTCCGCCACCCCATTCTGTTGAGGGGTTGAAGGTAAAGACCTTTGAGAAATTATACCATTGGTTTGTAAAAATTCTTGAAATAAATGAGACATGTATTCTCCCCCATTATCAGAATGAAGAATTTTGATACTAGCAGAAAATTGGGTCTGAATATGTGCATGAAAGAGCTTAAAGACAGAAAACAATTCATCTTTAGAATGCAGAAAATAAATCCATGTGAAGCGACTATAGTCATCAATAAAAGTGACAAAATACTTGTAATTAGCATGAGAAGTAACTGGCGTCATTCCCCACACATCACTATATATCAAATCAAAAGGCTGAACTATTTTAGGTATGTAAGTGGGAAATGGTAGAACTTTACTTTTTCCAAGCCTACAAGAATTGCAATCAAATTGAACAGTACTAAGAGATGGTGACCCTTTATTGCCAAGTAAACCAGAATTTAGTAAAGCATAAAGCACATTAAAGTTTGGATGTCGAAGGCGTTTATGCCATGCTCGGTAATCAACATAAGCAGAATTACAAGTGATAACAGGTGAAGAAGAACATGAAGATATAGGAAACTGAAGAGGAAAAAGACGTCCAATTTTAGGCCCCCTTGCGATCATCTTCCCCGATTGCTGATCCTGCACCACACAACCAGATTTAAAAAATTCCACTTTACAATCATTTTCAACTAATTGTCCAACAGAAACAAGATTAGTGGTAATGTTTGGATAGACAAAGACATTGGTTATGGATGAAGAAACATCACTAGTGGCAGTGACAGGCAAGGAGTTGTCATCAACTGTATAAATCTTGAGATTTTCAGGATATTTATTTACATTGGTGAGGAATTTAACATTGTTTGTCATGTGATGGGAAGCCCCAGAATCAAAGTACCACGGTGAAGGTTTAGAGAAAGGTTTACCTGAGAGTCCTAATGCGGAAAATGTAGAAATGATCATTTGCTGAATCATTTTAGGTGTCACAAATTGACCAGGAGCAGGAGCACTTTGTGTCAGATAAGCTGTATCCTCAGAACTACCAGCATTAGAAGAACCAACTGAGACAGTATATGCCGTTCCAGATCTCTTGAGAGGTCGAATAGGACATTCCTTGATGATATGTCCATTCTTTTTGCAATAGTTGCAGAATTTTTTTGAACAACTTGAAGCATAATGGCCAAATTCTTTGCAGCAATAACACTGAATAGTACTCATGTCCTTACTTTTTGACTTGCCTTGGGCTACATAAGCCGTAGGAATAGGAGTGGATTTAATTTATTCCATGGTGGCTTGAGTGAGAAGCCGTTGTTCCTCGCGAAATAAATCATTGAGACACGCATCCAAGGATGGAACAGTTTCTCGATTCAGAAGATTAGATCTGGTGCTTTCAAATTCAGATCTCAATTTCATAAGAAATTGATCCTTTTTAGTAGTTTCATGTACAGATTGAACAGAAATAAGACCTTCGGGAGGTAAGGTAGCATAGACAATATCAGTATATTCAGCTCAAAGATTTATGAAGGTAGAATAAAAATCTGAGATTGAGAGACTGCCCTGTTGAAGACTTGCTAGCTCATATTCAAGTTGAAACTGACGAGCAGTGTTGTGTTGACTATAAAGTTTTTTCAGATAATTCCACATTTCAGCTGCAGTTTTGAAGGGTCGAAGATTCAAGATGATGTTGGATTTTACAGATCCTAGAATCCATGTCATGATTTGAGCATCCTGGACTTCCCACTTGGAGTGCTCATCGTTGTCTTTGTCTTTGTCAGGTGCAAGTTTGCTGCCATCAATATGACCCCATAGATCTTTGCCTTTGACAAATATCTTGAAGTGAAATGCCCAGGCTGAGTAGTTTTTGCCATTGAAATGAATCAAGAATTCATGCTTGTCTGAAGACATGAGGCTGAGATAACTTGATCAAAATAACTAAGAATAAGGAACTGAACTAGGACTGAGAGGAAGAGACACAGGAGAATTCAGAACTCAAGCTCTGATACCATGATAATTTTAAAAAGTTTTGAGCAAAAAAATGGTCTCCTCCTTGGAGAAGAATGCCCCTTATATAATGAATACAAGCTGAAGTTTAGGTACAGTTAGTATATTCTAAATAAGGCATATCCTAAATAAGGAAAATATAGAGAATTTACAATCATAATTACGGGTATAAAATCAGCCATAGAATCTGCTAATTTTGGTATAAAATCAGACATAAAATCTGCTAACTTTGGTATAAAATCAGCCATATAATCTGCTAATTTTGGTATAAAACCAGCCATAGAATCTGCTAATTTTGAATGACTGACTAATTCCTTTGACAGATCTCTCGCTGTCTGGTCTTATTATTTTCTTTTATTTTGCATTATTTTTCGTTTCTTATGTTATTTGAAAATAAAGTGATTCATGAACTTTCCGCTATGAATTCCAACAGAAAACAAAGGACATAGATTTTCGACTCATGAAATCTGATAGCCTTTTTGTAATCTTGGTTTCTTCGTGAAGATACTGAGATGAGGCTTATAATTGGTCCACAAATGTTTAGAAGATTTGAGATGTGATTTATTATTATTATTTATTCATTTATTTTTTTTTTTGGGAAGGTGTAGGAACTTGTAGAAGTCAACTGACTATTAAGATATGAAAAGAAAAGGCAATAGGATCTATCTTTATGCTATTTTTATAGGTTTATGCATCTGAAATTCCTCCAAGTTCAAACTAGTAGGAGATAGGGATATAGTGCAGTGAAGTAAGAGAACTGTCTCCTTAGAAGCATGAATGTGTCATTGGGTCATGTGGTGCTTTTGGAAGACTGGTTCAAGTATAACATCATTCTTCAGCGTTTTATTCTATTTGAAAGAGTGTAAGAGAAATTATGGTCCAACCTTTCTCTCTATTTATCACTCAACTATTGCTAGTTGTAGATGTTGGCTCGATTATAATGACACTATGTTTCATAAAAAGGCTATAATGATATTATCATGCAAACTATCAACTGGGTTGGTTTGTCAAGGCATTCACATTAAAAAAATGAAGCTAGAATTGTGAAATAGCTTTTGTAGTAAAAGGGTACAATATTTGGTGATGACTCTAGACTTTTGACCGACTGAACGAGTCTTGGATGGATTGTGATGATTTAATTTTATAGTATAGTGCAATGACCTATTTATAAGATCACGTGGTCAGACTACTTGCAAGGTGTACGTGCTAAATATGCAATGCATGTAATGCAATGTTTTCCATTTAGCAAAAAAGCATAACCTTCAAATGTCATTGAACCTTGTGCTGGTTGATTCACGTTTGCTGCGTTTATTGAAGCATCTCAATCACCATATAAGCTTACTTCCGACTTTAATTAGAAGCTGACAAGTAGTAGGTCCTTTTGGAAGTTCTAGTTGTCAAATGTGGTTAACCGTAGCTTTGGCAATCCTTTCTCAAGATCACGCTGCTGGTGGGCTTTCCAATAGTAATAAAAACTGCCAGGTCTGACCACAGCGGTTGCAAGCAAAATACATTCCTAACCTTTCGCTCCTTTGCCTTTTGTTGTGTTTCTCCTGCTTGTTTGCTAAACTTAATTTTGGCCATCCTTCAGGTAATGGCAGAATATCTTTCTCCCATCTGATTCTTGAAAGCCAGGATATTAAACCATTCAATCCCAAATCACCAAAGCCGCTAAATGCAATCTTCTCTTTTGAATGCTGATGTTGATCTTCTGTCTTTTTTTTTTTTTGAGTCGAAAAGCAAATGATAACATTGAAGTAACTGGAAACATCAAGATTTGTCTGGTGCCTTCTACAAGTTCCATTATATACTTTAGATGAGCAGGTTAAACTACTGGCACCACTGAACAGCACCACATTGTGCATCCAAATAATCTGATTGGTATAATTGTACAGGTCAACATCCATGACTTTCTACTTTTCTACTGTACAATTGTCAAATTCATGCTAAACAGTGCTCTTTTCTCGTATGATCAGTGTTGGCAGTATTATGTTTTGGTGATTCAAAGCAAGCAACTTATGCATGGTATAATCTTTGTTTGCAGTTGCTCTACTCACCACCAAAATAAAGCATCTCTCAGGGGTTCTGCATAAGAAAGTAAATGTCTCCATTCTACCTGATTCAGTACTAATATTTTCAACTTGGACAGATGAAACCTGGGCTTTTTTTGGTTTTTTATACCCCGATATGAATGTGTATTTGTTCTGCTGCAGGATAAGCATTCCCGTAAAGGCCTCCAGGAAATGGTACAACGCCGGAAGAAGCTACTCAAATATCTTCGTAGGACAGACTGGGATTCTTACTGCCTAGTGTTATCGAAGCTAGGTCTCCGTGATACACCTGAGTACAAGGTACCTGAATACAAGACACAGAACAAGGAGAAGAAGAAGAAGTTGAATTTGAAGAAAAGAAGAAAGTCAAAATCGAAACAAAGCCTAAAGAAAAAGAACCTGCAGCCGATGCCTGCCTGAGGAATGAAGAATTTGGCTGAGAGCAGTTGTCACAACTTCATTCTCATCCCCCACCCAGTTTGTTTAATTCTTGTTGATATTCAGGTTTCCGCCAGAAATCTCTTTTTGCAGATTTTGGCAGAGGATGCAGTTAGTCTTTGCAGCCTTGTGTCAGTCAAAGCTTACCAGTGGGAACATTATATACTCGTTATAAACTCTTCTTTTATTTCTTAAATTTTTCGTCTCTTTGCCCTCTGTGATCATATATACTTTGCTATTTGTGTTGTTTGTTTCTTGTGAGGTTGAAGAGGCATTTTACTGCATTACTGGGTTTTTTTGTCATTAGGACTAATGTGGATGTTATCTGTTAATTTTACACTATTTTGCAAAACCACTGATTATTTGTGTACCATATATATAAATATATACTATTTAAATGTCAGAATATTGGGGATATGTTTTGAATGGGTATTAGTTGACTGGTTGGCAAATAACCCCTCAGATCCGTTTGGATAGAATTTTATTGAAGGTGTGTTTGTTTTGCAGAAAACTGAATTATTGGAAATTTAAATTTTTGAAAAATTTAAATTTCAATGTTTGTTTTTGTAGGAAAAATGAATTTCATGGAAGTTGAAATCAAAGTTCTGAAAAACAAAATCCTAAAAATAATTTGTAATTTTTCCGGCTCAAACATAAAATTAATAATTAATCCTCGTAGATTTAATGATTAAAGTGTTTTACATTTTTCATATATTTTTTGTAATTAATCTTTAAAATTTTAAATATTTAGCCCTGTTTTACTTGAACATTTTGAAATTCGAAAAATCAATTCTCTTAGGCCAAATAAAAATTTTTTGAAAATTTAGAATTTTCAAATCCTTCAGTCAAAGATGCAAATTTTTTTAAATGTCTGGGATTCTTAATTTATGAAAATACTGATTTTTCATGACATTAATATGTCTATCAACACAAAAAGGCCCCTGAAGGAACTTTTGTGTTTAAGTCCTTAAAAATTTTGAAAATATTGAATTTTGATGTATACTCCTATAAAATACAAACAAAAATTGTCAAATTTGTGTCTATATTTTTTATTGGAATAGCAATAGAAAAAATACACATACGTGGGTTTTGCTTCGCGACCAACGATCACATTTATAATAATGTCATTTAATTCAACTCTAATTTAAAATTTTAACCGAGTCATTGAGCTTTTTTCACAATGATCCAAACCAAATTGGCCCACAAAGGTTATATATATATAAATTCAACTTTCATAGGGCATATATACATGTATTCTTTTCAATTTGCCATGGCGTAGAGGCAATATATCCGTTTTTAAGGTGCTCTAAGCGTGGAATTATTAAAATTACAGGGGTGGAAAAGCAAATTTCCTTCCATTTGTCCATTTATGTTCAATAATCAGTAATGGAACATAATCCGCAAAGGTTATTGCATCTAGCCATTCTTCCTCGTGTTTGAATACGTCCGTACGCTACCAGTACGCTTACGCGATCGCGCCAACCAATGACCAGCCGCCAGCTTATCACAAGGTTCAGGAAGTGGGCCCCGCCGAGAATCTATGGCTGTGGGGGCCCGGGGCCTACTTGTTTTTACTTTTTTTTATTTGTTTACCTAATTACCTCTCTAATACTTTAACGAATCTAAAAAAGAGTTCTAAAATGTTTTTCACGTGTCGCCGACAGGCTACGATGCGTCAAATCCACCCATCCATGTACATGTCATCATTTATTTATTTATGTATTTGTTTTATCTTAAGCATAAAATTTATTTAAAACAAAATATATGCAATAAAATACGAAATATTTGAACTCGGCTAGACAGGATTTGTTCAATGTATCATCAATTTTTTTTGTCTAATTTGTGAATTTCAGCTCCAAATTTTTTTTGATGATTGTCAAGTCTTGACTTGTTTAATTCGTAATTAAAAAAAATAAAAAAAATACTTTATATAATATTTTTAATTTATTTAATCCAAAAAGGATTACCAGTTAGTTCCCTCTAAATTGAAATGATTTCAGTTCTCCGACTGAAACACCCAACTCCGAATCGGGACCGGTACGGGAGACACCGCGCTTATATAATGATATATCGCCACGTGGGCTCTGAGGATGGGGCCTACAGCTCGTGTTGGCGTAATCCGATCCCGGACTAAGAAAAATGACAGCGAAGCCCGCCCCGAAACCGACTTCTAATCAAACGCGCCACGTTTTGTAGCACGTGTACAAAAACGATCAGGACAGCTGGACACCAAACACCAAACCCATTAAAATTTCCATTTCCCCCTCAACTTCCGTGAAATTAATTTCCCTATTAATGCTACAAAAATCCCTATTTTCCACCTCGTTTTGCGGATTCCGTCTTGGTCTTCTTCTCCGTCTGTCAGCTCCGGGCTAGGGCTAGTGTTTTTTCGTTTCGAGATCGGGTGCTGGAGATCGCGGATTGGGGGATTGGTGGCTGGTATGATGGTACGGGTGCTGAATCCTGGGGAGATCCGGCAGGGATCGCAGCCGGCGGCGGGGAAGACAGCGGTGAAGGTGGAGGTCGAGGACCATTTGGAGGAGCACAGGCCGCTTAGCAAGAGATCCAAGCTCGCTGCTTCTCCCGAGCAGGTTTGATTTTTAGCTTTTTTCTTCTTTTATTATCTCTTAAGGGAATAGTTTGGGTTGTTGATTCTGCTAAGTCGTGTTTCGACTCAAGGTGACAATTTTTTGGCAGGAGATTTTGTGTTTTGAATTTGAACCGTGTGCGTTTGGTTATGCGTACAATTTTAGGTATTTGGGTTGATAGGAGCAGCTGCATTGTTTCTGTGCAAGATGGGGTTTTTTAATGAAGGGATTGGTAGTTTCTTACATGGATCGCGTAGAAGAAATTCAATTCCAGTATTGAATCGAGTACAATTTCTGTAGGACATGAAGCTGTTTTATAATTTTGGTGCAAAATTATGAATGGGAGGAAGGGAGATGGGCATGATTGGTGCTGTTAATGATAATACCAGGGTGTTCAAAATTTATTTATGAATGCATTGTGTCAGTAATAGTACTAAATAAATGAAGATGTTACTGGTAGACGTACATGTTGCTTTAAAAGTTAGCAGGAGAAAATATCGGGATTGTCGGTTTGTCGTTCAATTCCTCGGGCTTTTCTCGTAGATAATGAAATAATTTTATGCATCGATTTTGCTTTACAACAGTGGGATGTAGGCACTGGTTCTGCCTCATCCGAGGCTGTGCGCCATAATTTGCTCAGTGAACCGAGCCCACTGGGACTACGTCTGAGAAAGAGTCCATCTCTGCTGGACTTAATTCAGATGAAGCTTCAACAAGCAAACTCTTCTGCTAGTACATCTTTTCCTAGCAGTGAAAATGATGATGCTGAGAAAAGGAAAGACTTTAAGTGTGCTGTTTGTTCATCCACAAGTGATAAGATGAAGGCTTCAAATTTTCCTGCTTCCTTGCTGAGGATTGGAACTTGGGAGGTACAGAAATTATGTTATTACTTCCTTTCACTTCTTGTAATTTGAAATACAAAGTTATTTTGCGATTTGCTATGTTGCATGGTCTATTGTTTATATCCATTTGTTTGTGCATAGTGTTGATAAATAGGTTTTGATTACCCAACCACTGAAGTGTGGATTTTCTTTCTTAAATCCAATTATGACTTAACCAGTATAAGTCTTATTAACACTAATCAGTCTTGTAATTTGCATAGTGTTCCAACAACTATATTGATTTGATTTTAATAAGCATGCAATTGATTGCAGAGGCTAGTGGACTGCAAAACCTTATGTAGTTGGGTTAATTTTCTTTAATCCAGTACAAATCCAATTGACTGTGAATTTGACTGGAGTTTTTCGGTAAACAGTGCATCTCAAGATATGAAGGTGACTTGGTAGCAAAGTGCTATTATGCGAAGCACAAACTTGTATGGGAGGTTCTTGGAGGTGGTTTAAAGAGCAAGATTGAAATTCAGTGGTCAGATATAGCAGCTTTAAAAGCATCTTGCCCTGAACATGGTCCTAGTACATTGGATGTAGTGGTGAGATGCTGATCGGTAAAAACAAGTCAATGGTTCATTAACTTTTACAACCTACATGTGCTAAATTGATTTCTTACTTGTTTGTGTAGTTGGCAAGGCAGCCTCTCTTTTTCAGGGAGACCAATCCTCAGCCTCGGAAGCATACCTTGTGGCAGGCAACTTCAGATTTTACCGGTGGGCAAGCAAGTATACATAGGTAAAATTTTACCTTCATTGTGCCCTCATTGTTAGTTCATTCTTTGGTTGTTTCAAACCTTTTTAATGCCAGTGTGATGTTTTTGAGGACTTTATTGGCATACCTGGTTTGTTTAGCGCTTCTATAGGAAGTTGATGGACTTTTCTCGTGTCTGCAAAAATTATTGCTCCTAGTTTCTGCTTCTCAATAATTAAAGGCAGCTGCATGATGTCTGGACATTGTGGGCTGGAAACTTCATAAATTTTTAACAATTTGCATCCTTCAATGTTTGTATTCCTCTGAAAAATTTATTGCAATTTCCATCTTAAAATTACCTTGAAATTGTTTTTTTCATATCTCATTTTGGTGATTTATGATATTTCTTGCAGCTTTCAAATAATTATAGCCAGCTTCCAGTTACTTCTTTCTGTTTAAGGCCTTTGTCTGTTGTGAAGCCTACTCTTGAGTATTGTGACATACATACTAATGATTACTGACACAGACCCATGACTAGAAGCCTTGACATAGGAATAAGAGTTCGAATTATTAGAAGCTTGAAGATTATTGAAACTTGAGAATGTTCAATTAAATCCAGAACTAAATCAAGTAAATATTGTTACTCCATGTCATCATTGCTGTTAAATGTAAGGAGAGATGCGACTTAGTTTGTTTTAAGTTGCTTTGTGATTTTTTGTTTCAACCCTATCTGGTGAATTCTATTTGTCATATACTAGCATTCTTGTTTCGATTCCATTTAACCTTGTTTCGATGAAAGATACTATGGATTCCAAATGTTATACTTGAGAAGCACTAATTGATCTTTTTTACTTCCTTTTTTAAACCTGTGTAATTCTTCTAGTTAGCTGGTGCTGCAGATTTTGTTAACTCAATTTGTGCATAACTTTTGCCTGCAATCAGTTTAGAGAAGTTCATAATTTTGTTTTTGCTCTTTTTGCAAATTTCGAATATTTACAAAAGTGTCTGTCCACTTTACTTCTTTCATTGTAGTTCCCTGCTCCAACTGCTACTTTTAAAATGCAAGAGAGCTATTTAACAATGATTCTTCTTTTAAAAAAAACTAACATTAGTTTTGTTCTGTTATTGGAGCAATTGATTCTTTCCTAGAACATTGTGTGGAATTTATGTAGACACTTGCTGATGTCCCTGATTAGCACAAGTTTCTGCTTATTTGATGCCTTAGTTTATAGTGACTTGTGTGTTCAGATTTTCATTGAGCAAAGCTTCACTCTGGGGATGACTGGTCAGTCTAGCGCAATATAGTGGTTGAATGGTAGGTTGAGTGATGGCTTCTGCCTTTTCTGGTTTTTCTGTCTTTCAAGAGTTGCCTTTTTATGTCTTCATGGTTCATATTCAGGATTCCTTGAGCTTGTCATTAACTAAACTGGGTTTTCTGTATCCATCTTTGTCTATCCTACTTGTTTACCATCATGTACATGTTTTCCTTGTGATTTCTAGAAAATTATTGTAATTGTTTTAAAAATCATGTCTGTAGGAGGCATTTTTTACAGTGTCCGCAAGGCTTGTTAAGCAAGCATTTTGAAAAGCTTATACAGTGTGATCCCCGTCTTAACTCATTCAGTCGGGAACCAGAAATTATCTTGGAATCTCCATATTTTGAACCTAGGTGCTCAATTCTTGAGGATCAAGATGAATTCAAGCCTGCTTCTGGATTCCATGAACATGCTGCATCTCCTGATGCACTGTCAACATCAAATAAAAGCAAATCAAGGGATTCAATTGCTAGATTGCTAGATCATGTGGCAAGAGAAACTCCTTCCCCCAGCTCTGGTAAATTCAAAACTCTAGACCATCATGCAGCTTGTTTGGCTGTTTCATATCATACAAGCATATATGCTTTGTTTGGCCTTGGGGTGCACCAGGTTGTTATGTGATGGATTTGGTCAATTCATGCTTTGGGTAACTTATTATGTTAGCTTCCATGAAACAATTTCATGGTAATAAACCAATTTCTCAAGTCTTATGTTTAGCAGAAACCCTACAGTTTTTTGGATAAATTGATTTTGCCTCTCCTGTTCTCAGGATTTACTTGCAAAACCATCTTTAGTTTAGACTTTAGTCAATATGCGGCCTTTGGAACTTTTTTCATGTTTTGCAAAGAATTGGTTACTGGGGAGCAGTGTCATTTCTGAAAAAAAATTACATTCTGAAGTAAAAAAAAATTAAGTTGCTTGTCATATGTTATGGCATATTTTCTTTGCATATTTCCTATGGTAGCATTACAGAACTTCCACGAACAGAGCAATATTCAGATTCTTCGACCGATTGGGAATTTTTTTTTTTGGGCAAAATCATTTCGGTTTTAACTCAATCTATTTCTCAGTGATGGACTCGGGGGCAATGGAAGAAAACACGAGCAGTGAAACAGAAGAGCCAAAGACACCTCATTTTTGGGATCAGTTCCAGGTTCCTGGGCTAAAGCCATCCATGTCAATGAAGGACTTTGCAAATCACTTGGAACACTGCCTTTCTGAGCAGGTCCCAGGATTAAAGCCATCCATGTTGGTGAAGGACTTAGCAAATCATTTGGGACACTGCATCTCTGAGCAGGCAGGCAATGGAGCCAGCTCTTTACCAAGCAAAGAGATGTTGGAAGAGCTCACACAACATCTTTTCAGTGATAACCAGGTCTTATTGGCCTCCGAGGAATCCTCCCTCATGCCAAGGGTCAATTCCCTTTGTTGTCTGCTTCAAAGGGAGACTGCTCCTGCACCAAATTTCCTGATAAGCAACAACAGTTCCAAAGACCAAGATGATGCCGATCCTAATCTGGTGGCCGAGTTGTCTTCCAAGAGCAAATTGATGTTTGACCTTACTGCTCCAGAGGTAGACAAAGTCGAAGCCTCTCCCTGCAAGCAACCAGGTCTCTCTAGAAAAGAGTCCTTTGGGGAGTTACTGGTTCATTTGCCTCGGATAGCATCAATGCCACAATTCTTATTCAATCTCTGAAGACTCCGAGAATAAAGCCAGATAGCTTAGTTTCGTGATTATTCACATGAAAATCGGATTTGCAAATATAATCTTTCTGTCTATACACATATGTGTACCCTCTAGGGAACAGTTTAGGTTAGTTCTCATCCTTGGAGCTTGTAGATGGTAAACATTTCTAGTCTATCATTGAAATTTGTCACTACTGTAGCAAATTTTCATCGGGTCTGCAGATGAGTCTTAAGATCACCAGTAACTGTATTAGCAGTGGGATTCCTCTCCTAAGCAGAACAAGATTGTATTAATTGATACTGTGCATTAGCTAGATAATTTATATCTGTATGACAAAATCACAAAAATAAAATTGGTGCATTAAGTAGCTATTTCTTAAAAGAAAAAAAAAATTTTTGCTAGATGGAGCAGATTGGCAATGTGATAATCGTGATTTATAATAATATTTTTTATTTATTTTAATTAAAAAATATAATTAAATAGTCACAACTAAATTGAGATGGTTTTAAATCAAATGGAGTTGCCGATCCAAATAGAGAGGAGAAATAGGCTTGATCAAAAAGTTACCACTATTATTATTATTATTATGGTCAAACTTGATCAAACGTATTTTCTACAAATAAATCAACGAGGGTTGCATGTACAAATAACATAAGGAAGAGATATATTGTTTAATAAAAGGAAAGATTAGGTGGTTTTATGGATAAATTCCTTAAAAAATGAATGGAGCTTGGTGCATGTGCCTAAAATGCTTACAAGCACAAAACAAATCATATGGTTTTTACATATGGTGGTCAAGTCCATGGAAAAAATTACATAAACAAACTTAATGAAATAATAATTATACATTAAATACTTGGCATCGCCTCCAAGAGATGCAACCCCTCATTAAACTTGTACTACCATCGAACAACAAACCCCTTTTGGTAAAAAATTAAACAAACATTCACTGTAAATACTTGTATAGAAAAAAATATAACTAGAGAGACATCAAGGCTCACCAGGAGCAACTTCTACATCCACTGCTGCGTCAGCTTCCTCTAACATGTTCATCAACATGGATACCTGCTCATGAAGCATGGCATTCTCTCTCTCAACGTCTACCCGTTTGCTGCGCTCCTGTAAGAGCTGAAGCTGGAGGTGCTCGAGGCACCGTGCATCCTCCGCCAATTGTTCATTTAAGCCACCAATTTCCCTGTCCTGCATCAAAATTACAACCAACAATGTCAACATGAAACAAATCTTACATGCATATCCAAATTCAAGGTTTAACCATTTATCGTGAACTCAACAGCAAAACCTCAGTAAAGGTACATCAAGAAGCAGTCCAAAGACAAGTGGTGAGAGATGAAAAAGTTAGTGAACTCTTTTATTAGGAGTTCATAATGCAATCTCATTGAGCATGTGTAAGACTCCAGGCAATACACTCAATAACATCATCAAAAGGTAAGAATCAAACTGAAGCCACCAAATTGATTCTTAGAAACTCATTTTTTATATCTTCATTCTATATCTATTCTGCGATTGGTTGGTGCACTGCTATTTTATCTTACTGGATGGTTTGGAGTAATAAAGACACTGACTTATCTCCAATTCCAAATACTATCTGTTATGGCCTATTGTCTGTGGCAAATAATGAAAACTATATAAACCTTTCGGTTCATTTCTTGAACTGCAATCTTCCGCATGCTTTCCACAACATCAACATTCACCAGCTTCCGCTTCTTCCCAACCAACCATCCCTTTGGGTATGAAGTAGACTCGAAGTCTGGTGGGGGCAGCAATAATTCAGCCGGAGTGCGACGTCCATTTGAACTGCTTTTAATTGGCTCCAAAGGCTCAAAAAGAGCTTTTCTTCGCTCTGAAAGAGCAACTTTGTCTTCCTCCTCTGCAGGGTCATCTGTGGTAGTTGGTGGTGCTTCATCCACCTTCATTGGCACACCATTCGGTTCTTTGGTGATGGCGTTCACCAGATCCTCTTTCAGTGTATTCTCCAAGCTTCGTCCACTTGCTGAAAATGAAGTTGTTAGTAAGCTTGGTTCCTAGAGAGGAGGCACAGTGTGCACTAATCAATGAGAGGGAGGAGCAGAGATGAATCTTCCCATCTATAACAAGAAAGCAGGATTTTCTCAGCTTTGTGACAAACAGACAGGAATCAAATTATATGGCATGTTAACCAGGATCCAGATGGTTAGTAAGGGGTACTGGGAAAGGTTAACAGGACTGCAAAGCAATTTTATATGATAACTTTAACCATAACAACAAATAGCATAAGATGCTCCATCTTTCTTTAGAAAAGTATCACCGTCAAAACAGCTCAATAGTTTTTTAACGAACGTAGCAAGTTTTTAGTGAAATTTGTTGAAATGGTGTGTGGCTGTGTGCTAATTAGTGTGTTGATGTCAATTTCAGTAGTTGACATGCAATTTCTTAGGCTGATTCTTCACTTGCTGGTTTTGATAAACATTATTCTGGTACTGGTTGCAGGAAAGACCACACTTTCGCATACTATAAATTACTTAACAAATGAGATTTCAATTGGTTTAAACAGTTCAGTGCATTCATTAATTAGACATACTTGATCAGACAAGTTATAGAACAGTACACTACCTGCTCTAGATAGAAAATATATTTACATGAGACTAGAACTCAATGATGAGGCAATAACCTTTGAAATCTTAAGCTTATTGACAGCTAAATAAGAGTAAGTTGTGCATACAAAGACATAGAGTACAAATCAATTGGCCTCCACAAATTGATAGCAGTCCTCTGAAAATTTGAAAAAAGAATAAATTTGGAAACACTACATAATAAAATAAGTCATAGAAGTATACCCCTCTAATCTACAACTGAAATATCCCAAAGGCCTCCTAGTTTCCAATTTTCTTCTACAGTTCAACCAACAACCATGCTACTATCACTACCAAAGATACATAAACATTGGTGTAAAATTTGAAGAAAGAATATACATGTGAGTTCCAAAATCTATCTAAACTCCTCACAGAGTTCCACTATTTCTCATAGTAATCAGGAGGGAAAAAACAATAAACATTTAAGCCAATTGCCATCCAAGATTCATTAATAAGTTCTTGGCAGGAAGCAAGCAACAACAGCTTGCACATTGAAGGCCCATCTGTACACAACGCAACAAACAAATTCAACTAATAAATTAAAACAGAAATGAGACACGTGAATCTTAAAAACCTTATGCAAGATCTCACAGGTACATCAAACCCACCACCATCTTCATTAGCTGTAGCAGATGCAATCCATAAATAGAAAAAATCAAAAGGGGTAACATGCAAAAATTGAAACTTTAGCAGAAGAATATACTATTCCCTAACCGTAAGCCAAAGGCATCCAAAGAAAACACCAAAAACCAGAAGACAAAAAAATCCTGCCGGTAAAGCAACGAAAAGTCATAGCTGTCCTTGATGTTGATGACGGGAAACAGGCGGTCAAAGCTTTGGATTCCTATAGCAATAAGGAACAATGGACCGGAATATCTGCGCTGTTCCCGGAAT
Source organism: Trichopus zeylanicus subsp. travancoricus (assembly GCA_005019695.1). Lineage (NCBI taxonomy): Eukaryota > Viridiplantae > Streptophyta > Magnoliopsida > Dioscoreales > Dioscoreaceae > Trichopus > Trichopus zeylanicus. Next base: position 524,127 of record RXID01021370.1, read on the forward strand.
ATGCTTTTCTCCGAAGCCATCCTATTCCTGGCAGTGCTATTTTTAATCCCCCCATATTACCGAAAATCCCCCCAATGTCCATTTTTTTCGACGAAAATCATCCCAAATCCCATTTTTTTTCCCACGAAGATCATCCCAAAATCCCCTTGTTTCGACGAACATCCCGAACGGGCAAGTCGGAGAACGATGCGGCAAAAAGCACCCTTTTTTCACAAAACAAAAATCCAAGAAAAACCCCAATTGGAATACGAGAAACAGGATCCTCCTCACCAGGTCTCTTCCGGAACTTCCACAAGATCGACGGCGACGAAACCGGCGAGAAGCCCTCCATCCGCCGCCTCCAGCTCCCCCGCTGCCCTCCGACCCGTCAATCTCCGACCAAATCCGACTCCATCGACGAAGAGAAGGCAGCATAAGTGAAGAGAATCAGCAAAAAGAAGGGATTTCGGCATGGAAAATGGAGGGATTAGGAATTGTTACCCGAAGGCGAAGCGTTTTCTCGGGGGCCGCTCGCTTGTCTTTCGGGGCTTTGTCCCCTCCCACTTCTTTGAAGAGAACGACAAAAAAGAAAAAGATATTTTTTTCCATTTATTTTCTTGGTCTTTGATGGATTTTTTATTTATTTTTGATTGAAAAAAATCTTCTAGTTGATCTTCTGTTGTCCTACAACGAGGAAAAGGATGATGATATGCGCTCATATTTTCCATTTTTAGCAAATTTCGCAGAATTCCTTTTCGTATTTTTCGAGAATTTTACTTATAACACCCTATAATTTATTGAAATTGGTGACGCCATTGCTTTGGTTTATTTGCAAAATACACCTTTTTTGTTCTCAATTTCTCGGTCGAATCCTAAATTCCTAATTGTATGCAAAAGGAGAGTAGACTCAATCTACATAGGAATAAATTTGGAACAGTAGAGATGTGAATTTCGATCATTACAAAATTTATTTGATAATCTTAGTTTTGGTCAATGATGGAAATTTCAGATTCAAGAGTTGGAATGCAGAATTTAAATGATTTGCAGGGTTTATTTGCAATTAGATGTCAAGGGTTAAAACCTTTCGCTGCTACCAAGTGAAATCAGCTAATCCAATGTCTAAATGACATGTGTCCAATTGTTCCTTCCAACCTAAAATTTTGTATTTCAATCTATAGGATTTCTGGATGGAAAAAAAGAAAAATAGATTGAATTATAAATCTTTCAAAAAGCAAAGATGCTGAATTGTAGCAGAATGTGTTGAATTAGAACATGAAATATGGGAATAAATTAACCTAAGATATATTGAACATAATGCACATAAAACCCCATTTCAGATAGCACTATAGCAGGACTACATCAATATCATTTCATATCCAAAAATTTCAGTGAATACAACTCTTCCTGCTTCAAAAAATCAATCTATATTTGATATTTCTCTGTATTGATTTCCTTCGGCTCTATAATTCTATTGTGAAATTTCTGTACAATTGCTTAATATTGTCAAAAAAAAAAAAAATCATCACTGCAACTAGCAACTGGTTTGGTCTAGCCTGTTGAGTAAAGGAAGTCCTCTAGTTTGGCCCCGATGATCCTCCATCTTGCAAACAAGCGACGCAATAAGGAGTCTGAGATGGTGGCTCGGGACCAAATAGGTTTTCCAAGCAGCTCTGATGGTACCAGTGGCCACAGGGCAACAATGCATGTACTGGCAGCTGATTAGATCTTGTGCTGGACCCTGATGGAAGGAATGCAAGATCACGGTTACATAGCTGGCACCTTGTTCCAAGTGGTTTAGGAGAAGGTTCACGAAGCAAACCCGAATGTGAAACTGTAACACTCAAAATAGTTAATCTCTCACCAGCATTGGGCTAAAGAAAAGATTATATATTTTTTCTAATTATCAAATATAAGTGTTATGCAGACCTGAAGATCTGATGTGGACAGCAACATTAGATTCCTGCTGCTGCTGCAGACTCTGGATGGGCTGTGATGATGCCAACATGGAATGCCTACGGGTGTTTTGCAAACCTGAAGACCTGATGTGGATGGCAGCATTAGATTCCCGCTGCTGCTGCTGCCGCTGGCGCTGGATGGACTGTGATGGTGCCAACATGGGACGCCTAAATGGGGTATTTGAGTCAAATCTTGGAAAGAGATGGGCAGCATGTACATTTGCTATGTTCTGCTGGTAATCTACAATCAGCCAAAGATTGCAGATTTTGTAATTGAAGCTTAGACTATGAAAACAAAAACATTACATGTGTAGCTCAAATCAGCACATACTCATCTGTGGATGGGGTGCCAAGACATGATGCATTGTAACCTGCCCTGTGGCGTCTTGGCCAACTGGAACAAAAACGGTGATGCCAACTGGACCTCTCTGAGCACGGGAACTAGAACCAGGTTGTCCCCTTGGAGCAACAATAAATGGAACTGGTTGAGGTGCTTGGTAATCTCTAGCAATCAAAGTTGCTTGCACGGCAGGGTCAACAGTTGGAGAAGCTGCAAGTGCAGAATATATAAAACATAAAGCCTAAATACAGATTATGTGAAAATAATGCATCACTAGGAAAAGCGATGGTAAGCAACGTATATATTTATTTGATTTACTTGGGATGTAGTTCATACAAAATGTAACATTGCAAGAAGTTGACAAGGATGCAGAATAGCTGATGGCATATAACAATAATAAAAGAGTTAGACTCAAGCTTTATGGAAAGGGTCAATGAAGTATTCAAGTAGATCCATTTTTGTAATCTGGATAACTTGTCAGTACAAGCTCTGAGTGTTAATTTCCCTCATACTTGACATTCCCTGAATAAAAAAAAGTAAACACTATCAAACTGAAAGTTAAAATCCTATGGCTTCTTTATGTTCATCTCTGTGATGTACAAAGCAGCAGGCTACACCAACAAGCCAAGTAAATGGCGTTATACCTAACAATTTTAGGAGCTACTTACAGAATAAAGAATTTGACCATTATGATTTCATGACCAACTGCAATACTCAATTAAGATTCGTGAAAGAGTATTAGGGAAATATAGTACTTACCCAAACTTGGGGCATCACACACATTAAACGAAGTACATCTAAGCAAGTGCAATATTGTCTAACTGAGCTTTTCATGACCTTAATGGAAGGTCCATCCACTCGAACTGTTGCTTCTCAAACTTCATTTGGATCAATTTTATGAGTTATGATGTATTTGGATCAGTCCAGACTGTTACATTTAATCTCAGTTAGGAGGGACATCTATCCCCCTTTTGACTTCACCATATTATGCCAAGTTTCTCTAATCTGTATGCAAGACAAACATACTAAATATTATCCCACTTTCCAAGGTAGAACCTAGCATCACATGACCTAATACTAAAAGAAATTTTGTGCCAATGATTCTCAATCATTTGAGAAAGGCATTAAGTAAAACAATAGAAGTTTTCCCACTATTATGAAAGAAAGGACAGTCAAAGGACTTCAAACCAAAATGCAAGAGTCGGGGTCAGGCACAGACTTCGGAAACTAATTCTGGCAATTGGATTTTCAAACAAAGCATAACAATACTGATATAGAAGAAATTTAGAGGGATGATTATAGGTCCTTCATCTGTAGTCAAATATAAGACAGAAAAAAGTAGAGATGATGCATTCTGACAAATGAGATGAGAATTAAGGAACTTTTTTATTAGTTTTGGATGGTGGGAGAATCCATGGCTTATACCAACCAGGGTTTAGCAGGATAGGATAAGAATTCGAAGGCACTTGTATCTGATGAGGAGTTCTTTGCTGGGCACTAAGTTGGCCTGTATTTGATGAGGTTTGAACATGATGAAGTTGGTATGGTCCAGTTTGGGCTGGTGTACTACTGCTATCTTCCATTCCTGACAGGTTCCAATAAGCATGCTGGCTAGCAGCTTGATTGTCATAATGAAATTGATGCCCAGCAGTAGCATCCACTCCAACACCATAGCCTCCATGTGTTCTACGATAAATAGTCCATTGTAAAGCATTCTGCATCATACTAGTGAAATACGGACTGTGGCCTCCAATGCCATGCCCAGCAGTGGCATGCACTCCAGCAGAACGACTTTGATTGTTGTAGATCAGATCAGATGTGTTATTATTCATACCACCTGAAGAAATATCAGCCTGTGGCACAAGGAAATGACTGTGATTTCTTCCATCTACCAAGAGATTCTGATCATGTACTCTGACAACATTAGTACTAGGCTGAATTCTTATTCCAGTGTCTTCAACTCCTTGTTGAAAATTTCTCCTCTGATTGCTAGATTCTGATGTGGAAGCCAGTGGATTGCCAATAGGCATTGAACTGTTACCAGACTGTGTGCTCCTTAAGTGTGCTGTTCTACTTGATCCTCGCAGGTAAACAAATTGATTTGATCTGCCTACACTGTTTCTCAAAGCAAAATTTTGAGGATTAAATGGTACATGATAGTAACGTGGGTCCAGAGTATATCTGCCATCCACGTTACTCAATCGCACACCACTTTGTTGGCAAGGAAATCCAGTAGACTGCGATCCATATATTGTAGCTCTATTATTGGATGGTTGTCCAACATGACAAAGATCATTTCCCTGAGGTATATATCCACTGGCCGTGTTACTTAACAGCACATGGCTTGGTTGGCCAGGAAAACCAGTGAACTGTGATGCATCTAATGTTGCTCTAGTGCCAGATTGTTCTCCAACCTGATCAACATCATTGCCCTCAAGAATATATTCACTGACCACATCACCTAATAGGCCACCACTTTGTTGTCCAGTAAAGCCACTGAACTGCAATGCATCTGATGTAGCTCCAGCGCCAGATGGTTCTCTAGCCTTATTGACACTTCCAAGTGCACCCCTTTGTTGGCCAGGAAAGCCACTGAACTGCAATGCATCTAAGGAAACTCTAGTACCAGATGGTTCTCCGTCCTGATTAACAACATTTCCTTGAGGCATACATCCACTGACCACATTACCTAATAGCCCACCACTTTGTTGGCCATGAAAGCCAGTGAACTGAATTGCATCTAATGTAGCTCGAGTGCCAGATGGTCCCCCTGGGGCAAAAGTAGCATGACTTGTCGTGGTATCCACCAAGCTCTGACTATTGCTCGCAATTGCATCCCCTTGTGTGCTGGCAGGAGGTACTGAATTTGGGCCTGGACGTGGTCCTCTAGATTGATCCAATGCAGCAGAAGGTTCCAGAGTCCCTTTTTCCATTGTATTACTTGACCGATCAAGTTTTACAGTGACTTTTCTTAGCCTTGATGAAACTATTTATCATTGGAAGACATCAGGTGCCAGAGAAAAGAATCGGAAAGGAAATTACAATTGATATCAGAGTTGGTTAATCTTGTGAAAATTTGGCCCTAGGGAGTAATCTAGAAATGGATTATGAGATTTATCAATAGTTCACAATGATATGCAAAGAGATGGAACAAAGAAGATATACTGTGGGATAGGTTATTGGGCAATAGTTAGTCAAGCTGAAGATATGCCAAAATTACCATTCATTGGAGCTTTTAGGATCTAACTCAGAACAGAACATAGTCAAATGGAAATCCAGTGAGAGCATTTGCAGTAAATTTGGTAAGCCCAACCAATTCACCCGCTTAAATAAGAAAAGTAACGCAACAAAATTCCATCATGCTGAAAGAAAGTTCTTAAATTATTTGTGATCCCAAGCATTGCAAGAGAAAGAGGTCACTACCAATTCCTACAGATCAATATAACACTCATTACCTTTTAGTGTGTCTATTCTGCTTCCACTGTTCACAATCCATAACGCAGAGAAGAAGATTACACAATTCAACAGATTATGGAAATGCAATGCCCATGTTAGTATCAAACCAAAATCAGAATTTTTATTCTTGAATTTATCAAAACTTAACAGGCTTAGACGCCTATTGGAAGTATGCACTGGCATGACTGACAAAAGACATTATAGAGAGGCTTTCAATATCTTGACGCAATTTAAGCTCAAAAAATAAAAAGGCCACGCAGTGCAAAAGCCTCAAATTGTTGAAAACATAGTCATCACATTCTGAGAACATCAAACCAAATTTCTTCTTTGCTAGCTATCCAAAGAACTCCAAGAAAATTTCTTTCAGGATTCCTAAGCCACAAAATAGCCCCATTGACTCCAAAAAAGCAAGAAATCATCAATTCTTGAATCATCATTCGAGAATCGAAGACACAGGAGAGCAATCAAAACAAAGGAGAACGAAGTCACCGACTCAACGTTCAACCACGCATTCTTCAAGAACATCAAAATGGAAAAAACCGAAGCAAAAATCCAGCAAATTCAAACATAAACTCCACCGAAAAAATTCAAAAACAAAGGGAAATTTTCATTACCAGCTCCGGATGAAGACCCAACGAAAGTTGGAGATTGCTAGCAGAAAATTCCCACGAATTTGGGGAAGAATTGGAAGACTTGGGGGCAAGCGAGAGAAAAGGGGTTTTGGCGCTTGGGGTTTTGAGCAATTTTATAACATTTCGGTGGTGGGGCCCACTGGTTACTATTAAAATAGGATTAGTTAAGCTAATTGTAATTACTGTTATTGTGGAGTTTTACAAATACCAACTGCAATAATTTGATTAATCTAATTTTGAACCGGGCCGATGGTTTATTTTCTGAACCGAGTTCAAAATGTTTCCGGTCCGAAACCAAGGGCCGACCACCGATTGAGCTGTACGTTGTCCTGCATGCTCAACAACTCTAACACTCCAACTAATAAGACACACTCTGCATAAAGCCCATCACACAATCATAAAGCGTCGTTTTAGGCGCAATAATCATCTAAAGTGCTCCGCGGGTGAGCGGAAGTGGAATGCATGAAATATCACGCCTTTCACGGCTCACCCATTCGCTCTAATACAAACACGACCCGTTAATGGCTGCGACGTTCTGCTGCGCCTGCAGAGCAGCGGCGATCTCGCCGGATCTCTTTTTCGCCGGCCGGAAACGGCGTCGATGGGGAAGGATGGTGTTGAGTGCTTCTGGGAGCTTCCGGAAGGTTCCTGCGCTGGTGGCGAGGGCGTCGATGGTGGGATCGCAGGAGAGCTCGTCTGATTTCGCCAAGCGAATGGAGCGCGCCTGGCTCATCTCTCAGGTTTCGATTTCGTTACCTTTTACGGTTTTTTTTGTTCATTTGATGATTTGTATGCGTGAATTTGAGAAATTTGGTGGTGTTGATGAATTCTGGCTGCTTTGGGGCATGGATAATCTGCTGAATGTTTCTTTCTTTTTGTAAATTTTGGATCTTGTGGTGATTCGATTTTGATTGATTTAGTTTTGGTGCTACTTTCAGCTATTTGGTCCCAATTTGATACGGTAGGGTTTCCTTTTCTGATATTTGGGCCTATTGTCTTGAATTTTGACTATTCTCCAGTACAAAGGTGCGATCTTTATCACAACAACTAGCAGCAAATGGAATTGTGTCGGAATTTTTGACCCGGGCTTAATAAAAAGCTTGTCTTATTTTAAGGTTTGGAGTTCTAAGTGGGAGGTGTAGAACTTGAGCAAGGACGGTGGTTTTGGCTATTAATCATTGCTGGTCAATGTGTTTCTGCTCCTTGATATTTCTTTAGCAGAAAAAATGTATACTTTTTAGTCAATAGCAATATAAAAGAAAATGTGAGGAGAATCTTGTTGGTTTGCACAGTGGTGTTGTTTAGGACGCAGCTAAAATTTATCCTTAAGTTCTAGATTCGTTGACTGTGAAAACGTAAGAAATTGTTACAGTTGACCGAGATGGACACATGATGCAAAACACTATCTAAAAGTGGGTATCTTGAAATTAAATTGTATGAATTTGAAATGCAGGCTATGCAGCTCATGAAACAAGGAGTGTGGTTGCCTTTGTGCTAAATTGCTGAAACCTAAATCATCAATGAGGATATTGCAATAAATTTTTTGAACATTTTAGCTTTTCAAGTGATGGTGTTTATACTCATGTAACCTTGATCCAAGTTGATTTCAACTTTTAGTGTAGTATGTGTTTGTTTTACCTTCTCTCCCTTCTGTATGAAGCTAGTTATCAATATATGTGACTGAAGGAAAATTCTAGGCTTATCATAATTATAATATATTGCCTGTAATATTTACCAGTCACAAAATACAAACTGATTCTAACCCTTGTATAGTGGTCTATTGAATTTTTTAGACCCTTTTCTCAAACATTTTCTTTCTTTGTGTTAATGGAAATCAGATACACGCTTTTTGTAATCCTCAATGCCGGTCTGTTTGTAATGGATTTTTTGCAATATTATGGTGGTGCATTTTCATAGCTAAACATGGGGCTAACCTTCTGGACCATTGCAGATGCAGATTGTAAGTGAAGAGAGGTGGCCTGAATGTGTCATATTTCTTCAAAGCATTTCTGCTTAACATTTGTTGGCTCCACTAGGCTTATATCTACTAATAGGATGTTAGCCTGAGAGAAAATAAACTTACTCCATTAAGTTTGCTCACATGAAAAACTATAAATTGAAGCTTGCATGTTATATCAACAGCATTTTCTCACTGAAAATTATAATCTTCTTCCCTAAAAAAACTAAGGAATGCTTTATTGTACATCTCTATCTATTCTTTTAATGCATGTATAGACTTTGATGCAATAACAACAACTGCCTTGGGTGGTTGTCATAAATGCCTCGTACTTCCAAAGATATGATGTTTGACAAATTAGGTGCTGAGGATCTGAAGACATTTTTACAATGCAATTATTTTAGCTTTGCATATTTGTACACATTTTTCATTAGTATTTAAATTGCAGTTTTTTCTTCTTTGCCTCCTATTCTTTGAACTGGTTATGGCATTACATCTGATGGCTGAGAGCTTAATGCTCTAAGTTAAGCATAATGATGACGTGTTATTGCTCATCTTTCAGAATTGTGGATATAATTAAGTTTAGCATATTGCGCGTTGTTTGTGTTCTGTTCCTTTTTTCGTCAGAGTTCCAATTATGTGGTGTTGATGTTTGGTAGCATGTCTCATGCCCCTCTTTTACTCAGTGACCATTAGTACACATAATTGAGTATCTGATATAAGATCTGGATGTCAGATTGACAATCAGTTTTCAAGAATATTTCCATTAATGCAACATTTTGGACTTCCCTTTTTCCCATCTTGATTCCAGCATCTGTAGAAATATTGGGTTCACAAAAGTTTGCTGAGCCTAGTAGGTGTATTTTGGCAATCCACATTGATTTGCTAGTGTAAATTTTAAAACAATTGCAGTGGGTAATGGATCCTGTTTTGTCTGTTTATATTCTTAAGCTTTCTCCTGTTACTTTTGAGGTACTGTTAGCAAATATTCATTCAAACATGTCAATCTAGCAGCAACCAAGGCCAGTGGCTTGTTCTTCATGCAACTCAGACGGCTTCGTAGATTGCAAATGGTGCAGGGGCACTGGTTTCTTCATCCTTGGCAACAACATTCTATGTGAGGTGCCCTCACGAAATACTAAATGCATCATATGTGCAGGAAAGGTATGCATGACATATCATGCACCAGCAACTTCTTGTAATATCTACACCTTAATAACGGTGTTGTGTATAACTGTGTGTTTTTTTCCAGGGCTCTATGTCTTGTTCTGATTGCAGAGGCACAGGGTTTCGTGCAAAGTGGTTGGGAGAGCCACCAACTTCTTCATCTGGATGATATACTTCTTCAACTCTATAATATGTTTGCCAATTACATGCTGTGATCTGTCAAATCCTGGTATTACAGAAAAAAAAAATCCTGAATTACTCACCCCCTTGAGAATGAATGTGAAGATTTACTCAGAATTGCTTGCACAGAGCTGAATCAATTCATCAATGTGTTTCATTTCGTGGATGCTCCTGCCCCTTATGCAATGGGTTTGGGATTAATACTTTTGTGAGAATGCTCCTTAAGCTGTTTGAATGATGAATTGACAGGAGGAATTTCAGTCATGATTCTGGATATAAATATATTTTGCCCAGGGTGAATTTTATGCTCTGCTGTATGAATTATGACGGGTGGACTGATATGATCCAGATTTGCTTGTTGAATAAAAATAAATTAAGCCTCTGCCTTGGACAACGGATTGATAGTATTTTGGATTACTCTATGTGGCAAGTTTGTCTGAGCAGGGATCTCAAGCAGGGCGGGCTGGGCCAAAACTGTCTATCTATAGGGATGTTTTGATATTCAATCTCTACTTTGCAAGTAATTTATAAACCATTTTCCACATTAATTGATGTTTTAAAATCTGTGAATTTCATTTTTTTTTATCGTATAAGAAGTCATTTTCTTTGCTTTTTGGAGGTTTAAACCCAAGGTTGACAAGTCAAATCAGAATATGGCTCCCACATAGGCAGCCAATAAGACGCTGCCACATGTACATTACTTCCTGCCAACTACGTGAAAAATTTGGAATCCTCCAAAAAACAATTTCAAACACAATTGGAGGAAGGGGAGAGGCCCAGGAAATGAGAGGCCCCTATTTGCCTCACCCTCCCCCTCTTCTCGGTTCCCCACCGCCCTTCTCCCTCTCTCTCTCCCTCCCCCCTCCCCTCTCCCCCTCTTCTCTCTTCTTTCTCTCTCCTCAGTCCCTTAATCTCCAACCAGTTCGCAAACACACGCATATATGTAACCTTATCCCTTCCTATCCTCTCCTCTTATCCCACTCTACTCCCCCCCTCTTCTCCTTCTCCCTTATTCTCTCTTTCTCCAACCATCTTATCCATTTAAAGTTGCATTTCTTCCTTCTGTTTGCTGGAATAGTGCAAGAAAGAAGATGCCGTCCAAGGCAGGGAAAGCAAAGCCCCACAAGGCCAAAGGAGAGAAGAAGAAAAAGGAGGAGAAAGGTCTTGCTATTATCCCCTTTTTCCTCTCTTCTTCCTCGCTCTGTCTCTGTCTCTGTCTCTCTCTCTCCCCCCCCACCCCCCCCCCCCCCCCCCCCCCCCCCCCCGTGTTAAACCAATGAAATCACAGTAGGAGAGACATGGAAAATTTGATTTCTGATTCTGTTTTTCTTTCTCTATCTCTATCATGATGGTTGCAGTCCTCCCGACCGTAGTGGACATTACAGTCGAGACTCCAGACTACACCCAGCTCACGCTCAAGGTAATCGGCTCGTACTAGTATGTTTCGATCAGTGCCGATATGATTCCGGCTTTCGGATCAGCCGCTCACCGGCGGCTCGGAGCTTCTTCTTGCTGGCCATAGCATTTTGTAGATGCTACTATTATACAATGATTTTACAACTTAGTAGATTGTCCACAACAAGGAACGCGTGGGAAACGATAAGGAAATTCGGTGGAAACTAGATCAGTATTAGCATTTAGCATTTTAGGCCCGGGGAAACGATGTGGAAATCCAGAGGGAACGAGTTTTCCAGAAGGGTAATCGTTTCCCGATGGTGGCCTGGCCGCGTCGAGTCGCCGCGCGCACCTTCGCACCTTTGCTCGCGTGCGTTGAGCGCCCGAAAATCTAGGCGGAGTTGGGGTCCTGTCTGACGTGCCCTACATCCGTACCTGCAGGGAATATCGACGGACAGGATCCTGGACATAAGGAAGCTGCTGGCCGTACACGTGGACACGTGCCACCTCACCAACTACTCGCTCTCCCACGAGGCAAGCCCTCTTGTGACTCTTGTCTCGACCGCCGACCCACATCGTGCGGTCCGTTCCTCTTAAGTGCATGGTGGATCCCCTGTAGTGGAGACGTGGCTGAAGTTTGGTGGGGTATTTGAGACTATGCTGTTTGGTGTTGAGCAGGTACGGGGATCGCGGTTGAAGGACAACGTGGAGGTGGTGGCGCTGAAGCCCTGCTACGTCAGCATCGTGGAAGGTATGCGGCCGTAGATATTTTCTGATTTAATCTCCCCTGACAGCCTTGTTAAGAGGATTAAATGAAGCTGCTTATTTAATCATAGAATTTAATGATCCATGCGGTTCACATGTTCCCTATGGGCTATGCTCCATGGCCCACATTGCTGATTTTGAAATTTGAATTACGGACTGTTTAATTATTCGAGAATAAATAAAATCGTGAAAAAAAAGTTATTTTTTTATTTTCTATCTATTTTAGGAATGATAAAAAAAAATTATTTTTATTATTTGAGTGAACAAAAATATATTTAAGAGATATAATTATTAACATATAAAATATTATTTATTTAAAATTGTATTTATTAAAAAATTTAGAGAAAATTATATTATTATTATATATGAAATTATTAATATTATTATATATATTTACTTAAATAAAAAATAAACAAATAAACAAATATTTTTATTTTCGAAAAAATAATTAAAGGTGAATTGAAAAAGTTACTTATAAATAATTAAATACAAAAAATGGACGAAAATATTCTTCACTATCATGAACAAAATCGGACTGTTAAGATGCACCGCCAGCTTAACTTAGGCAAAACATTACCGCCATCTTCTTCCCTCTCAGAGGAGTACACGGAGGAGCTCGCCATCGCGCATGTGCGCCGCCTCCTGGACATCGCCGCCTGCACCACCGCCTTCGCATCCAGGCATGCCTCTCCTCGGCCAGTTCCGACGCCCAGGGACTCCGATGCCGTTGCCGGAGCAGCGCCGGAATCCGCCTCCGCTAAGTCGCCGAATAAACCTCCGCGCTCTCCGACTCCCTATTACGGTTCTGGAGGCGGCGGAGGAAGCCAGAAGGATGAGCCCATCTACCCGCCACCGAAGCTCGGGCAGTTCTATGACTTCTTCTCGTTCGCGCACCTGTCGCCGCCGTTTCAATGTGATCTTAGAGTTCTGGTTCTTCTGTTTTTGTTTATTTCTTTGGTGAAATTTGGCGAAAGATTGGAATTTTGATGGGTTTGGATGTGATTGGTGCAGATATAAGGAGGTCGTCGAAGCCGTTCGCGGAGGAGAAGAGGGAGGATGACTTCTTCCAGATGGATGTAGGTCATCTGGAAAGTGATGAATAAATCTTCCTTTTTTTAATTTGTTAAAATTAGATGATTTGTCGATGGGGCGAAGTCTTTGAAATTAATTTTTAAAATGAAATTGTTTGGAAGAGCTTGGAATTGATTTTGAGCTAATTAAGTTGGCATTTCTGAACAGGTGAGGATTTGTAATGGGAAGCTAGTAACGATTGTGGCATGTAGAGAAGGATTTTATCCAGCAGGAAAACGTACACTTCTCAGCCACTCGTTAGTGGGGTTGTTGCCACAAATTAGTCGGGCCTTCGATGGTGTGAGTAGCGACGACCTTTTCTTTTTCATCAATTAGGCTTCAGGAGCTTTTTCATGTCAACAAATCTCGGGATCTTCTGTTAGTTGTTAAGAGAATTTACTGGCCTGTTAAGGTGTATGGTCCATGAAGCATTAGACTACCATGGTTGCATGACTGGTGACGTTGATACTAATAACTAGAATAAGAGCTATGAATACGGCACACTCCTTTGAATTACATCCAATACTTGCTTTAAACTGTTTTTCTATCGTCATTAAATATAGCTTTTGTTCATTGGAGTGTTGCTAGCTGTACCATATTAATAATTGCATATATTGCTCCTTACTTGAGAGAAGTAAATCCATTACATACATTGTCATAGTAATGAGAAACTTGTGGTTGACATCTGTTACCACGATTTTTCCTATTTTTTTTTTATGCATGACTTGTGCTTGATATCTTTAAATTCATTTTCTGTGCAGGCTTATAAGGCCCTCATGAAAGCTTTCATGGAGCACAATAAGGTGATCCTTTTTTTTTTTTCTGACGTTAGGTTAAGATGGTCCATGCTTTACTAAAACTTCCATTATGCATGTTATGATGTTTGATTAACATATACTGACAAGTTACAATAAGAAGCTAAAAGAAGTTAAAAATCTGTAATCTGTAACCAATAATTAGTGGTTTATGTATATCATCCCCACATATCAAGTCCATACTGGGCCATAATCAACTTATATACAATTTGAAATTGTATAGAATGTATTTAGTTTCTAAACTCACTTGAAGTTTGGTATCCTCCATTTTGCAGTTTGGGAATCTCCCTTATGGATTTCGAGCAAACACATGGGTGGTTCCTCCTATTGCTGCGGATTTTCCATCTTTTTTCCCACCTCTTCCCATGGAGGACGAGAACTGGGGTGGAAATGGTGGTGGTCAGGGAAGAGATGGGAAGCATGATCAAAGGCAATGGGCACGGGAATTTGCAGTTCTGGCTGCCATGCCTTGTAAAACAGCTGAGGAGAGGCAAATCCGTGATAGGAAGGCATTTCTTCTTCATGGCCTATTTGTTGATGTTGCTGTTCTTAAAGCTGTTGGGGCCATTCAGAACCTTGTCTGCAACAATGGCTCAAATGAACTGCCACACAATCCTGGTGTAGTATTGCATAAAGAACAAGTTGGAGACCTGAATATTACAATTACAAGAGATGAAGCTGATGCAAGTGCAAAGTTGGAATTTAGAAATGATGGGAGTCAGGCTCCTGACATGTCTTCCGAAGAACTTGCACAAAGGAACTTACTGAAAGGGATAACTGCAGATGAAAGTGCCACTGTTCATGTGAGCACTAACCATTTTCCTTTCTAAATCACATGCATGTCTACCCTTGATTTTTCCTCTTGAAGCAACAAGAAGCTGGCTTGTTGAACTTTAAAACACTCTGATCATGCAGGATACTGCCACTCTTGGTGTAGTGGTTGTTAAACATTGTGGTTATACAGCTGTTGTCAAAGTTCCTGTAGAAGCTGGATTGGTGGGAGGTCATCCAACACCGGCTGACATTGATATAGAAGATCAGCCTGATGGAGGTAGTGATGCTCTAAATGTCAATAGGTAAATTAACTGGAGGTTCTTCATAGTTAGGTGGGGTAATAGTAATTGGACTCGAAGAATCTTTACCTTTTATCTTGCAGCTTGAGAATCTTATTGCACAAGTCCTCACCTGCTCAATCATCTAGTGGATCGCCATGCACGAAATGTCCAGATGTTGCAGATAGATCCCTTGTTCAAAAAATTTTAGCAGGTAGTCTAGCAAAGTTACAAGAAGAGACTACAAAGCAGACTAAGTCAATCCGATGGGAGCTTGGAGCATGTTGGGTGCAGCATTTGCAAAACCAGGATAAGGGAAAAGCTGCACCAAAGAAGATGGAAGAGACTAAAGTAGAGCCAGCAGTCAAAGGACTTGGGAAACAATTTGGGCAGCTAAAAGAAATTAAAAAGAAGTTGGATGGAAAGAGCGTTAAAACTAATTCTGGGGGAAGGGAAAATCCCTCAGGTGACGGATTGAATATTTCCAATATGGAGTTCGATAAGAATTTGGTTCTACAGATGTTACTTCCTGAAGCTGCTTTCTCACGGTTGAAAGAATCTGAAACTGGCCTTCATGTTAAGGTTCGGTTTGTTCATTCATGTCTGATGGGCTTTTGCATATGAATTATCCAAATTACATCTAAACAATCTTGAACTACTTCTGTCATACATTAAAACATCCCTAGAACTCTGTCTGTGACATGCATTAAGTACCAATTGTATGCAATTCAGATTTTGGAAGATTTGTCCGGTATCTGGTAAGAGACATTATTTATCACTCCAAAAGAACAATAGGGATATTTGTTTTGTTATTACCATGACTTTCAAGGCACTAGAATTCTTTGGTTCATACCAGCAGATGGATTGCTTATTCTTCCAAGACTATATTTAACCTCTTGGTATTGCTTTCTCTTTAATTTCATACTTTTTCCACAGTCACTGGATGAACTAATTGACATGGCACACATGTACTATGAGGACACAGCACTGCCAAAATTGGTAAGCTATTTCATCTCACCAATCAAGTACCCATTGTACTCTGTAACTAGCTGCATTATTTATTTATTTTTAATGTTAAACTGATTGTATCATGTTGCAAACTGGAAAAATGATCAGGTTGCAGATTTTGGTTCACTCGAACTTTCTCCTGTTGATGGAAGGACATTGACAGATTTTATGCACACAAGAGGTCTGCAAATGTGTTCTTTGGGACGTGTGGTAAATATCATCTTGTCTTTTCAGCTTTTGAATTACTACTTTGCATTCATTCTGCAGTCTCAGTAGTATCTAACATCCATACTGGAGCCCTGTCTTATGTTTTTTATTATTAATAGGTTGAACTTGCAGACAAGTTCCCACATGTACAGTCCCTGTGTATCCATGAAATGATAGTTCGAGCATTTAAGCATGTACTGCAAGCAGTTATAGCTGCAGTTGATGAGATAGAGGAAATGGCCGGATCAATTGCCTCGTGTTTGAACCTTTTACTGGGATCTTTGCCCACAGAAACCGTGGACACTGAATTAGCAAACGATGCATTGCTGAAGCACAAGTGGTTGGAAATCTTCCTTTTGAAAAGATTTGGATGGAGATTGAAGGATGAAAGTTGTACTGATTTGCAGAAGTTCTCTGTACTTCGTGGACTTTGCCACAAGGTATGGTCCTTATTTCAAGGAAACTATGAGCTATTAGATGTGCAATGCATTATTTTACTGAATGTAGATAATATTTTGAATTTGCTTCTGAAGTTAATTTTTGTTTCCTTGATAGAGTCAGTAGATAGCTGCACCAACTTACATGGATAAAGTTCTTATAGCACTTTTGTGGTTCAGGTGGGGCTCGAGCTTGTTCCTAGAGAGTATGATATGGACTCCCCTTCTCCTTTCATGAAGTCAGATATTGTCAGCATGGTTCCTGTATACAAAGTAAGAGCTGGTTTTGCTTGACACAAGGAAGTTGACTATAACTCTGATTTATTCAGATGCTTGATGGTTTTTCTATTTTTTTATTTTTTTGGGCACTGCAGCATGTTGCATGCTCATCTGCCGATGGACGCACTCTTCTTGAGTCATCCAAAACTTCTTTGGATAAAGGCAAGCTAGAGGATGCTGTCAACTTTGGCACTAAGGTATGGATGTTTTTACTTTTAAAGGTACTGTTTCTTTGTAAAATGGACTCCTTAGTAATGAGATGTTTGCATTTTTGACGCTGCGAGATGGACCAACAAACTTTCTTTTTTGAATTTGAAGGCACTTTGTAAACTTGTTGCTGTTTGTGGTCCTTACCATCGAATGACAGCAGGAGCATATAGCCTTGTAGCTGTTGTACTCTACCATACTGGAGACTTTAACCAGGTATATGTCCTAAAATTGCCAGCTCAAATCTAGTTTACACTTTCCCAGCCATGCAAACATGACAACTCCTGTTTCTTTAACATTTATATTTCATTTACTCAAGCACTGTGAAATTGTAGCATCATGAAAAATGCTGGCATTATTTAAGTATATACTCATTTCCTTTGGTTTGTGAGTTGTGAATTGCTCCTCCATGGCAGGTCTTGTTCTCATCATGGTTGCTTGTTAAGATCTCACTCATCTCAACTGGGCTTTCTCCGTTCAGAATTCTGCTCTATAACTAACCCCATATTTTTCAGATGGTATATTGGACTGGTAAAAATGATTGTGAGGGGAATTAGCTGCTTAACATTAGATCTTATATAACAAAATTTTATTGGGATCCTAAATGGAACAAATACTGATACGTTCTTGTTCAATGACTGAAAGAATTGTTGATCTTATTGGGATCCTAAATGGAACTAATACTAATACTTTCTTGTCCAATGACTGAAAGAATTGTTAATTTCCTGAATCTAGGGTTTGTCTTTGAGGAAGGGTAGGTTTGGTGTTCAATGACAAGAGCTTTTTACTCTCTGAGGACTGAAAAAATCGTATTAGTTTTAAGAGTACATATTGGTTTTTATACCTTCAGAAACCCTAGCAAATTCAGACAAAGCTAGATTCCTACTCGGACTTCTACTTGGATTCTATTTTGGCCTTTACTCATGACCCGCTTACAATTTAATGACTATGATGAACCCAGGGTACTTGGGCTTCTGGATGGCATCTTCTAATGCAACCAAGTCCTGTATAGTTCAGCCCATTATGGGGACTGAACCTTACTTTCTTTTCTTTACCAAGAATTGCTGAAAATAGAACACAAGAAGGTGGATTAAGTATATTTGTAGAATTGAGTAGGGTTGGGAGGTGAAAGAGGGAAGCACACCAAATAAACTGCCATGATCATCATATGAGGTCCACAGACTAGACCAATTCACATTGGCTATTATTGCTTCCTCTAGCTTCAAGGGCTACAAAATGCAAGGTGGTGATCATCTAGTTGGCCTTCACCTATCATTGTTCAGTTTGCTTGGAGAAAAAAGGCATTGTCTGCTGAAGTACCTGAAAAGCAGATAGTAACTTTCTATGCTATTAATCAGTATATGATCTTGTACTCTTCCATGTTGTGTATAAACCAGTCAACAGTTTGCAGCTATCTAATCTTCATAGGGTTTCCCCTCCACTTCTGTGTTAGTTCCTAGGAGTTGATAAATATTACAGGATAGTGGCATGATTCTCAATGATAAATGACACTTTGTAATCATATCAAGTACCTTTTATCACTCATCATCTGTGGACGCTGCATAAACTTCACAGTTTGGTTGCCTTGGATATGTTATATAAGAAATATCAGACATCTATCTTTGTTACTTCTGCTGAAGTTTTTTAAGAGCATTACGGTTCTGAAGTTGAAGGTGAAATTTTGTATTCCTGAGATTTTTTTTACTTAAACAAAGCTTTTTTGAAGACACTTTCAGGGGTTCCATATGCATTTCTTGGTTAACTTGTAATTTGAGCAGGCAACAATCTATCAACAGAAGGCTTTAGATATCAATGAGAGGGAGCTTGGTCTTGATCATCCAGACACCATGAAAAGCTATGGTGATCTTGCTGTTTTCTACTACCGACTCCAACACACTGAATTGGCTCTGAAGTAAGTTGTGCTTCCAGAGATGTTTTCTCATATGGCTATTGCAAACATTTTTTCTGAAATTGTGGGATCAGTTGTGAAATTTTGAATCTTTATCTTCTTTTGCAAATTTTATGCTGCGTTTCTATTGCTTCTTATTTTATTTTTTAGCATAATATGAGGAAAACAAAGTAGGCACTATAGTCTTATTGAATATTGACTGTGATAATAATAATTTATCCCTATGTCTTCAGGTATGTTAATCGTGCATTATATCTTCTTCACTTAACATGTGGACCCTCACATCCTAACACTGCTGCTACTTATATTAATGTGGCAATGATGGAAGAAGGGTTGGGGAATGTCCATGTTGCACTTAGATACCTGCATGAGGCTCTCAAGTGCAACCAAAGACTGCTTGGAGCAGATCATATACAGGTCTCTCTCTCACACACACACACACAGACACACACACAAGTATCTATTTATCTATGGGCATACATCTGTATGTGGTCCCTTCTGCTTAATATTCATAAATACTTTTGTACTGCTCCCTTGGATTAAATTATTTGTGTTCATTTTGTAGACTGCAGCCAGTTATCATGCTATTGCCATAGCGCTATCTTTAATGGAAGCCTACTCTCTTAGTGTCCAGCATGAACAAACCACTCTACGAATACTTCAAGCAAAGCTTGGAGCAGAGGATCTTCGCACACAGGTAACCATACCTTCAAACGGCAAGGCTGATGATTAAGCCATTTTTTCCTTTCCACAATGGATAACTTCAAATGGTACTGAAAATTCACAAATTTCATCCAGGATGCTGTTGCATGGCTTGAGTACTTTGAGTCCAAGGCACTAGAGCAGCAGGAAGCTGCACGAAATGGGACTCCAAAACCTGATGCTTCTATTGCCAGTAAAGGGCATCTGAGGTACAGATTAATTTCAATAGAAAAATGTCTTTAGGCTTTCTACTTATAAACTGTAAATATAATTAATGATCAGATAAACTTTGAGGTGCTTGCATTATTGCATGATGATGCTGTGACTAGTTTCTGGTAATACTGTGTGTATCAGTTGCTCCACATTTTCCATATTGTTTACAATCTTAGATGAATATGAACAAATTCATCATTAAAACCTATTTATTCTCTACTTTCCATTTCTTTATGAATTCTTTGTGAGCTTTTGAACCAAATGCTAATTTTTTTATTCATATCATGTCCTACACAATGCTGCACCAGTGTGTCAGATCTACTGGATTACATCAACCCCGTTGCAGAGCTCAAAGCAAGAGAAATGCAGAGGAAGCAAGCACGCACGAAGGTGTTGGTTTCTTCTTGATAGTAGAATTAAGAAGTTCCCATGTCTACTGCTCTTTTGTTTTTCTATATGCTTTTATAAATTTCTTATAAATGATCATTGCGTGTTATAGATCAAAAGGAGAATAGGCCAAAACCAATGGGAAACAGTTGAAGATGAAGACGATGTGGATGGCCCTACGGTTCCAGAATACTCACACAAGGACATTTCTAATGACCAAGAGAATAATAACCTTATTCAACCCTTGGATTCTAAAGATGAGAAGCCAACTGACACTGTAGTTCAGATTTCCACTTTTATTCCAGAAGATGATGTTTCAAAAGAAGCCACATCTGATGAAGGATGGCAAGAAGCTGTGCCAAAGGGCCGATACCCTTCAGCCCGCAAGTCATCTGTTTCAGGGAGGCCAAGCTTAGCAAAGCTTAACACAAATGCTATAAACAATGGAGAAAGTGCTCAGTATGTCAGGTGGCCATCCTCCAACTTTTCCTCCCCTAAAACATCACCTAGTGAAGCTGTTTCTACCACTTCTCCTAGTTCTGTTTCAAAAAAGTTGGGAAAGAGTTCAAGCTTTGGTCCCAAACTGACCATCCCTACGTCAGGCAGTACTGAGAAGTCTTTTATTATGAAATCAGCGCCATCCTGTCCAGCTGGTGCAGCTATATCAGCCAAGCCAGTGCAATCATCAGCTCCAGTTGCTGGTCCATCAACTAGAAAAAACTTATCTTACAAGGATGTGGCCTTGGCTCCCCCAGGTACCGTAGTGAAAGCAGTTGAAGAAGAACAACTCCCAAAAGGAAAAGATACTAGTAGCCAGGATAAGTTGGTTTGCAAAGAAGTACCAGCTCAGGAAACAGCTACAAATGAGCCAGCTGCAGAGGATCCTGATACAGAGAAAAGAGATCAAGTCATTACTAAAGAAGGAAATGATGCACTACATTTGTCTGAGGATTCCAAACACCAAGTTCAGGAAAAAGATTTGGAAAAGGATGTTAAAACAACAGAAATGTCACTCTCTAAACTGGAGGATGGCCCTCAAGGGAGAAATGAAGCAGAAGATATAGAAAGTTCAAAGTTGGAAGTGGGGACATCTGATTCTATGGATGGAAATGAATTTAATCTAGAAATTGGACCTTCAGAACCTACGTGCAACACTAAAGATGAGGACAAAAATGTTGCATCTGCAATGGAAACTACAAAAGCATCCAAAACAAAAGATGCTGAGGATAAGGGGTCTGAGGCAGCTTCCTATGCTTCAGAAGAACCTACTTCTATGCCAGAGAGCAATGCATCTGATTCTGGGGATAAAGATCCACAATTAGGAGGCAAAATACCAGAGCAGGTCTCAAGTGGAAGTGAGACTAAGAAAGCTTCTCCAGTTGAAGGAAAAAAACACGAACATGCTGTTGAGATTGCTAAAGAGCCAAGCAAAAAACTGTCAGCCTCAGCATTGCCATTTAATCCATCCACAGTGCCAGTCTTTAGCTCAGTTGCACTCCCTGGCTTCAAAGAACATGGAGGAATATTGCCTCGACCAGTGAACATACCTCCCATGCTCACGGTGAATCCAGTCCGCAAACCTTCTCATCAGTCGGCTGCTGCTAGGGTTCCATATGGTCCACGTCTTTCTGGAGGTTATAACCGGTCAGGTAATCGAGCCACAAGAAGCAAGCCTGCCTTTCAGAATGGAGAAATCACTATTGTTGATAATAATTGTTTCAGCCCCAGAATAATGAATCCAAATGCTGCAGAATTTGTACCAGGCGAGCCTTGGCTGCCCAATGGCTATCCAGTCTCACCCGATGGTTGTTCAACATCACCAAATGGTGTTCCAATGTCACCACATGAACTCCCTGTATCAGCAAGCAGTTTGGTGACATCACCAATGCCTGCTCCAACTGAAGTTTGCAAGATTACTCAAGTTTCAAAGGAAGAAGTTGATACTGTTGAGAAGGCTTTCACAGATGCAAAAGACAAGAACGAAGATGTCCAGCCTGAGCATTCTGAGTCAGCCGAGGATACTGATCTTGAAGATCAGAAAATTACTTCTTCATTAGTTGCTGCATCTGAAGGTCTGGAGGTGTCAATGGAAGCACATGAAGCACCAAACGCCACCGAAAAGCCAGCAAAAAGCTGGGCTGATTACAGTGATGGAGAAAGTGAGGCTATTGAAGCAGTAAGTTGAGACACAGAATGTGTACCTCTTGGAAAAACAGTGAATCAAATGAGAATGGGGAGAAACAGACCACATGGTTTTTTGGGAATTAATTTAAGCAATGGAAGGCTGCTTGAGATTTGAGAGGAGACTAGCTGATTTCCGCTGATGTTTCTACCACCGCCATAAAAAGAAGTGCCAGGGGAGCTGGTTGTAGTGCTTTTGCTGTAATCTTTTGATACAAAGGAGAATGCACAAGACAGCTGCAATTAGTGCTCATGCTATTAATTGAGGTTCTACCTTTCCTTCTTCATGTTGATGTTTTTACATCTAATTTGAACATTTGCTGACTAAAAATTTGTAATGGAGTTGTTTCCTGATTTTTGACCGTTCTATGGGCTAATAAGCAACATTGTATGAAAGGGGCAAGAATGAATTGTCTGTGGCCCTTTTAGATGGACATCTACATTTTCTGAAACAAATATATAACAGTAGTTAACATATACTTGTGTGAGAATGTTAAATGCATGTTGCAAGCTGGTTGGAAAGTATTCACTTTGATCTACTATTCTGTCATATAAGGCAAAGTTATTTATTTATTTTTTTAAAAAAAAATCAGGGACCGGGCCTGGCCCGCAAGTCACAAATAGGGCATTAGACACGAATCCAAATACTGTAAGGGCCGTACCAAGAATAACGGGCCGTGCAGGGCTGGTCCGCGGGTTGATGTCCCGTTTTGACATCTCTGTCTTGCTTAATTGTCAAAAAATAAAAATATATTGTATTAGAATTTTCTAGAATTTTAGGCATAATCTCTACAATGATTAGGATGAAATGTATGTTTCTTCTTCCCGCTCTTAGGGAATCAAAATCCTCAGGCCCGAGCCCGAGCTCGACCCAAAGTACTCATGGGTCAAGGTCCGGCCCAAATTTGGGCCTAGTGCAGGGAATCTGGGCCAGCCCAACAGCTCGCGGTTTCCAAGTGTGAAGGCAAGGGACAAAACGCAGCAATCTCCGTATCATATCTAAAACATATATTCAAATCATATCTAAAATCGTAATCAAAATTAGTGACATTGAACAAGTCCTCCATTGAAAACACGTTAGCCTTTGTATAATTTTCCAAGGGATTTTTGCACATAACCCCCTGAGATTTGTATTGGTTACAAAGAACCCTCTAGTTTTAACTTAAGTAAATTACCCATTTGCGCCCTTAATCACATGAAAGACAAGCAGATACTTGCTTTACATTACATGACATAAGCTATACTGGTCATTAATATTAAATTAACTAGATTACAAACATTAACTTAATCTCTGCGTTGCATTATATTAACCAATTAGTATGGTTTTATTAAATCTTAATATTTAATTAAATAAGAGAATTATTAAGAATAGAATTTTTAATAGAAAATCACCTATTTTATTGTGAATTTACGAAAAACTACCTGTCTTATCACTATTAAAAAATTCTGTCGTCTTATATTATAAATTTACGAAAAAATCACCTTAATTAAAATATTTAAAAAATAATTCATTTTATTTCAATTTCATCAATTAAAATTATATAAAAATCTAAATTATTCTCATTTGATTTGAATATGAATATGAATAACTCTTGGTTTTTATGAAAGATTCGTTGTCCAATTCTATGAAATTGAAATTTTAAAATTCAATTTATCAGACCAATTGTCCAATAATTAGAAACTAATTATCCAAAATAAAATCAAATGAAAATAATTTTATATTTTATATTAATTTAATTGATAAAATAAAATAATTTTTTTAAATATTTTAATCAAGGTGATTTTTTGTAAATTTATAATCTAAAGCGAGTGATTTTTTACCGATAGTGATAAGGTATGTGATTTTTAATAAATTTATAATAAAATAAATAATTATTTGCTAAAAACTCTTGAGATTATGATATAAGATGTTAACTTATCATTTGATGCCATGGGGAGAAGCCAAGCATAAAAGCCATGTTTTGAGATGTGAGAAACAAACTTCTTAATGAATTGGAAAGTAGCTGGCGTTGGATCTAATGGGTTTGTTTAATCGGTTGAATTGGTGGCATTGCTTTAAAATAAAGAAAAAAACATTTGACTTGTTCTAGTGACTATTTCTTCCTATGCTTGGTGAAAAAAAGAGAAAAAAAAAAATGAAATTCTACCAAATCTTTCGTTGATTGCATACTTAAACTGAAAATTCAAACAAATTGATTTTTACATATTTTTAAATCATAATTCGGAATTTTTCTCTTGTTGAATATATTTACAAAGAGTACGTTCTTTATTAAATTCTTGATGGGTTTTTGGAAAGAAAACTTCCTATAGGCCCTCAAAATTTTTTAATTTCTTGAAATTCTTTTTTGACTTTTTAAATTTCTTAATTTGCGAAAACATTCAATTGATCACATGGCTCTTGTACTTAGATCACATGATCCCTGTACTTTGCACTATTTATATATTTATAATACATGTCCTTATATTTGTAGCAATATAATTTTTATATTTAAATAGATTATTATTAAAATCAAGTAAATATTAATTTAATTCTACTTATATCTGCTTGATTTTAATTATAATTATTTAAATCTAATTATATGTATTTAATTTTGATCATATATAATAAAAAAAAATACTATATAAGTGCAAGAATAGGTGTTACAAATATAGTCACATGAACTATAGATAGAATGGCAGATTAAAGTATACTAACATGGACTAATTAGAATTTTGAACAAATTCCGGTGAGATTTAAGAAATTTTTCCTAACTTTTTTGACATATCCCTATTGAGTGGACTTAATAAGGATTTATACTGCAAAACTTAATTTTACATTGAAAATCTCTGTCTTCGAGAATAGTTTTTCTTTTTCGCGCAAAATAAAGAACGGGGCAATGTTTGATTTAGAATTAAAATTAAGTTGAAACTCAAAATCAAAATTAAAATATAAAAAAATAGTCTGATTAAATTTTTTTATTTAAATACTAACGCAGCTAGTAAATAGTTTATATTTTTTTTGGACTTTTATATCTCTGTGTATTTTATTTATTAAAATTTAAATGAATAAATATAAGGATAATATAATAATTTATTTTTTAAAAATAATATAAAGATAATTTGACTATTTCTTTGATATTTAAATAAAAAACAGGCCAATATAAAATGGTCGTAATTTTGATATCAAATTAAACGTATCTTAATATTTCTGCTCTTGCTACAATTACAATGGTTGAATTTTCACTGATTAATAATAACCGGTGAATGTTATGTTTCACGGATATTCATCGGTTGTATCTACTCAGACTTATTGTGATTTTATTTTAGCCGACACGTAAAAAAATTTCAGCAACTCCAACTGCATCCAAATTTCTTTCACCACAATGAAGTGTTGACTCCACTTAGAAATCTAAAACCTTCTTCTCTTTAGGGTTTGTGGAGTTAGGTCCACCAAACTAGGGTTTCAAGTTTCAACCAGACCTAACCTCGGCCTCGCTCTACGATAAAACCTCCATCTTTTGGTGAGAGTTTCAGTTGGATGATCTCCCCCACCTTCCATTTGTGCGTATCTTTGGAGTTTCTTATATATAAACATCGTTTGATTTAGAATCAGAATCTAGACTAATAAATCACTTTTGTAAATTAATATCTTTTTATCAAAATTAACACTTCAATAATTTAGAATTCGAAAAACTATTTAATTTTTTATAATAATTTAATTTAATAATAGCGTAAAATAAGTAATATTAATTTTATAAAAAAAATAATGATTTTAAAATGGGTTGATCCTGATCCTGATTTCAAATCAAACAGACTTATAAACCCTAGAAAATTACTTAATTTTGAAAGTGAATGGCTCTATTGAAAGCTTTGGGGACTTATATGCAATTACCCTGTTATCCATGGTAGAAGTAAGATCTAAATGATCCGTATTAAAAGTCTTTTTCTTTTCCAGCTGAGACGATCGCATCAAATCTGGAATTGAGGTCCAATTGATCATTTAAGCGCGACCAACTCTAGCCAACATTTTATTAATGAAATGCGTGATGAGATGGTCGGAGTATTTGATGCTAAGCTACCAAAAGTGCAAACAATTTGGTACAAATTTATTGTGTATTGAGAAATTCGGGCTCCGACATGTACGATACGATCTTCGGTTTCGATGGTTTATACGAAAATATTTACTTAAACTTGATGTCAATTGCTAATTAATTATATTTTTAACTAAGGATAATGACCGCTTTGAGCCGGCTCTCTCTCTCTCTCCCTAATAGTACAACTTGAATACTTGCCATGAGCTTGAATCCAAAAACTTAATCTCTTTGCCGCCCCACAACCTCCCTTTAAAACTCTATTCCTTAGAAGGACTTAGTCTCATTCACCTCTTCTTCTCCTTCATCTTCATCGCTCCTTCTTCTTCTTCTTGCCAAGAAATGGCCAAGACTCAGAAACACAACATCTCTGGAAACAATGGCAGCAAAAACAACACCAAGAGCAACAACGGAGGCTTGAAGCCGAAGAGAACACGCAAGACGGTGCCACGAGAGTCCCCCTCTCAGCGTAGCTCAGTCTTCCGCGGCGTCGCAAGGTCCTTTCCCATCTTGTTCTTTGTTTCTTTTATGGATAATAAATCACGTCAATCGCTATTGTTTTTCTTGATCTCTTGGATGATGAAATTGCATGTGTTTGTAGACATCGCTGGACGGGGCGGTATGAGGCGCATCTTTGGGACAAGAACTGCTGGAATGAGTCGCAGAACAAGAAGGGAAGGCAAGGTTGGTGATTTCTCCATTCATTTGTTCATCCACTTTTTTGAAGAAAAATTGAAGGAAAAAATGAACTTTTTTCTATTTACTAATTTGTTCTTGTTGTTGTTTGTTGTTGGCTGGAACTTGATGGTGGAATGCAGTTTACCTTGGTGAGTTTTCTACAACAATTTACAGAGATTTCAGGGACTCTTTTGTGATTATTTTTTTTTATAAATTTTCTTCTTTTTTGTTGGTTTAAATTTTAGGAGCTTATGATGATGAAGAAGCAGCAGCTCATGCATATGACTTGGCTGCATTGAAGTATTGGGGCCAAGACGCCATCCTCAACTTCCCTGTATAAATGAATTTTTTCCATATTTATCTAAAAAAAATGAAAATTTCCTCATTTTTTTTATATTTTTCGCCATTAAATTTGATCTAATCATGTTGAAAAAAATGCAGCTATCGACGTACCAAGAGGAGCTCAAGGAAATGGAAGGGCAGTCCAAGGAGGAGTATATTGGATCACTGAGAAGGTAAAAGAAGAAGCCAAGCTAATAAGAGAAAATATTAGGGTCCTAAAAGAAAAAATTCAAGTTAATAATGAATTTTCTTTTAAATTTATTTAATTTTTGTGTTCACAGGAAAAGCAGTGGATTTTCCAGAGGTGTTTCGAAGTATAGAGGTGTTGCAAGGTCTGTGTGATGCATTTATTTCGCTATGTTTTATTTTCGTTTTTTTTTTTTTTTGTTTTTTTATTTATAGATAAAAAAAATATGTTTAAATATGAATCTTAGTTTTTTTATGCAATTTAGCCCTGTAAAAAGGCAAAATTTTCATTATAGTTTGTGATTGGAAGATCTCTCCTTTTGCTTTTTGTTGCAAACTTGTGAAATCACTTGTTTTAAAATCATTTTAGTCCCTAAAAAAGTTTTTATTATATCTTATAACAGACATCATCAAAATGGAAGATGGGAGGCAAGAATTGGAAGGGTGTTTGGCAACAAGTACCTCTACCTTGGAACATATGGTATTCTTTTTTCTCCTACACCAACTGATGATTTTGGGTAAATTGGAGGGTGTTTTTTACTAAATTCCTTTTTTTTTTTCTTTTTTTTTTTTTTTTGTTGTTGTTGCTGCAATCATCCAACCAAACAGTATTGTCTTGCACTAAATTGATGTAAAGAGGCATACCAAGAGTCCGGCCCGGCCATTTCGGGCTCTAGAGTTCTTTGTAAATGCGTTAGGCCTACACAATTTATGGCTAGTCATGAATATATTGGTACCATGCAAATTCATTGAGAAGCATTGGAGCCATGCCATTTCATTAATGTTGCTTTAGAACATTTATTATTGTAAATAAATAAAATCATTTCACGTATGCAATATAGACATTTGCAGGGATATATGTGAAAAAATTCCTAATCACAACGTAAAATTCGCATGGCTGTCATGTTCGCGCGCTGAAGCTGAAACCACAGTAGCTTGTAAACTGATATGTTCCCATTGATCTCTGCAGCAACACAGGAAGAAGCTGCAACTGCATATGACATGGCAGCGATTGAGTACCGTGGCCTCAACGCCGTCACCAACTTCGACCTCAGCCGCTACATCAAGTGGCTCCGCCCTAACACTGATCCCTCCAACCCTAATTCCATCACAAACCCTGACATGAACCCTACTCTCCAACCATCGCTGCCAAGTGACTCAGCTCAACGGTTAGCCAGAAGCTTCCTTCATCAGCAGCAGCAAGAGCTCATCGAGATCCCAGTCCTCCTGCAGCCGATGACAGGCGGCGGCGCCCCCTCATCGGCCCTGGGGCTTCTACTTCAGTCATCCAAGTTCAAGGAGATGCTTGAGAGGACTTCAATAGATGATGCCAGGGCATCATCTCCGCGGGAGTCCGATAGCCAGCCCCTGACGCGGTGTAATTTCCCCGACGACATACAGACTTACTTCGAGAACCACGAGGGCGGGAGCTACGCCGACGGCGAGGACGCGATCTTCGGGAACATCGACCACTTCACCTCTCATATCTTCCAGTATGAGCTTGATACATTAGAAAACCATTGACTTGTCTTCTTCGGGTTTTTGTGAATAAGGGGAGAGGGAAGTTGAAGAAGAAAGTGATTAAGGAGAGGGGAGAGAGCTAGTGATTGGTTTAATTGTTTCTGTTTTGTTCTAGATAGAGATTCATTTGGTCTTAAGATTCTTGAAAATAAGGACACAACAACAAAAACAAAAAAGAAAGAAAAAAATTTTTAAAAACCAGTTTATGTTGTGTTTGAGAGGAAGTTTGAAATCCTCTTGACGGGCTGTTGATTCACTTGTTCATGAAAGGCAATAAGATTAGAAGTCTGTCTAAATGGCAAAAAATTGAAGCTTGACTAAGTCAAATTTTATTTTCTTATATTTGTGTCTATTTTGGGTAAATATCATACATTTTTGTCGAGTACGCAGATATGTTATATAGTTATGTTTGCCTCTAGCTTGATGTAGCTTGGCGTATGCCTCCTACTTTCTACGATTTGTTATTATTAAGAATCTTATTGGAAGATTAAAGCCCACCAATTTCCCAAAATACACACAAAAAAATAATTTTTTACAACACAAAACAACCAATATTTTGTGAAAATTGAAAAAAAAAAATCTTCATATGGAGGAGGTGGCAGGCGCTGAGAGAGCTGCGCGGAAGCTCCTTGCTGAGCACTGAGCAGCTATGGACACTTCAAGTGAGAGCGGAGAAGCAGGTATGGACACTTCAAGTGAGAGCAAACACAGGTACCAGTCACTACCACCTCAATGTTGTTATTTTCTGGTCCTGGCTTTGCTATTGGTTTACATGGATTGATTTTGTAGCATTTGTTATGATGCTTTTGAAGTCTGTAATTTCCTCACGTCATGGACAAGAACTCTTCTTTTGCAAGCTTAAGCTCCTGTTTAGTGTGTATCCTAGTCATGCACAAGAACTCTTCTTTTGCAAGCTTAAGCTCCTGTTTAGTGTGTATCCTAATGAGAACTCTTTCACAATTAGCATGATAATCAGAACAAGGATGATAATTAAGAAAAGCTTACAGATCAAGTCCGCACAATGAACTCAGTAATATTTGACAAATACAGAAGCTGTCAAAAATTGGTAAACATAGGCACCCTGTAACTTTCATTTTCATGGACTGCCTGTAAAAGTCATAGATGATGCAGTTACAAATAACTAAACAGGTGATAAGAATTGAAGTATTCCCTCGTGTAACACGGTGAAGATTGAATAGAATGTTGTTCTTTGTACTTTCTTCGATCAGAACTAAAAGAATTTGAGCTTTCCTTTCAACGCTGAGGACCGTGCTTGACACTGAACCTTTTCAGATCCTGATAAGCCAGCACATGAGTCTGTAGCACCTAAAGTAACTGCGAAGTAGAGATAGATGGTGCATAGGAACGCCAACAAAGCTAGCATTGTCAGCAGAAACTGATGGCGCTCGAAGAGAGTGGACCATGTCTCACGCTTCCTCAGTGAGCTTGGCATAAGCGATGAACCCTGGGATTTCCTGTGAGAAGACAATAAAGCATCCAGAACCATCCCTTCTCAAGCTTTGGGCCACAATTCTGCATCAATAATAACGACTATAAAGAGAGAAAATGGGAATAAACTGAAAGAGAGGCCCAAGAACCTATCCGAGTTGCTTTAATATAACAGTGAAATAATGCAAAATCAACAACAAAAAATTACAACTGAACTGCAACACGCGTAAAAGATGTAATTTAAGCTTATAAATGTCACAGCAGTTTTATTTCAGGTAAAATGAAGCTTGAGATTAACTAAAAAGTATCCAAAACAAGGTGTACAAGCGCACTGGGATAGCTTCCAGACCAATAACCAGAACAACCTCCTAGCCAACCAATCTGTAGACACGGTAAACACCCTAAAAAACAAGAACAATCTCAATCATCGGTTACAACGACATAAGTTGACCACAACCTGTATATGCGACTATGTCAGCCTAGGAAGTCGTTGAAGCCTGATGTCTTGGAGCAGCCAACCATGAACCTCACAACAAGCCAATAGCCTACTACTCTTTCTTGTCAGTATGTATGTAGTTCCAACTGTGTCAACACTCAACTTCAGTGAATCTCATGGACGGTGAGACTTGTACCAGGATTAAGATATACTGCAATAGGGGTGTTACCAT
This sequence comes from Trichopus zeylanicus subsp. travancoricus, assembly GCA_005019695.1. Lineage (NCBI taxonomy): Eukaryota > Viridiplantae > Streptophyta > Magnoliopsida > Dioscoreales > Dioscoreaceae > Trichopus > Trichopus zeylanicus. The sequence goes on from RXID01021370.1 coordinate 555,335, forward strand.
CTTTGAATATATTGATATTAGGAGAAAAAAGAAGCAAACAATTTTCTCCCTCTTAACACAAATAGCTCCCCCACAAGAAAGAGTAATGAAAAACTCTTTCAAAGGTCTTACTAAGTCACTGAACAACATAACAACATGATTAAGGAGCCGTTTGGATAATTCCGGGTTTTGGAATTGAGGGAATTGTCAATTCGGTCAATTACGGGGAATTGAGGGAATTGGCCGAATTGGATAATTTCGGTGTTTGGATGTACTTTTTGAGTGAAGAAAAAGAATTGCTAATTCAATCAATTCCGTGAATTCGGTTGTTTGGAATGTAAATTGAAATCAACAAATTCCGCCAAATTCCCTCAATTCCGGTGTTTGGTTGGATTTGAAATTGGAGATATGGTCACCCAATTCTTAATGGGTGAGATTACCCCCATTTTTAATATTTTCTATATTTAATTTTAAAATAAATATATATATTGAATTAATAAATTAATTAGACATATTTTTGAGGTTTTAAAAATAAATAATATTAGAATTACGTATTGATAATATCTACTTTTTTAAAAAAAAAGGATAATTGATTTAAACAATATTAAATCAATAAAATATTTTTTTAGATCAGCTCTAAGCAATAGAAAAAGGAATTTTGCCACAATGCAGATAAATAATACACAAGTATGTAAAAACATGAAAATATATGATAATATACATCGAAGTTCAACATATCCAAATCATCAAAATAACATTAACTAAATGATACTGGCAGTAATAACATTAACTAAATTATTAAAATCAACGTAATTAACTGGCGTCGGGGACGACGGGCTCGAAGACGACAGTGCTCAGGGCAGAGGCGCTCGGGGACAACGCGCTCGAGGACAACGCGCTCGAGGACGTCTGGCTCAGGGACGTCGGGCTCGGGGACGACAATGCTCGGGGCAGACGACGCTCGGGGCAGAGGCGCTCAGGGACGACGGGCTCGAGGACAACGGCGCTCAGGGCAAAGGCGCTCTGGGACAACGCGCTCGGGGACGTCGGGCTCGGGGACAACGACGCTCGGGGCAGAGGCGCTCGGGGACGACGGGCTTCGGGACATCGGGCTCGGGGACGACGAGCTCGGGGATGACAACGCTCGGGGCAGAGGCGTTCGGGGACGACGGCGCTCGGGGCAGAGGCGCTCGGGGACGACGGGGGTGACGGACGACGGGGGTGACGGGAAGAATTCGGCGAAATTTCCGCCGAATTCGCTGGTATTTAAAGGCCGGAATTAGGGTTTCGGGTAGTGGTGGGATCCACTCAATTCGGATCCGGAATTGCGAATTCGGCTCCTCTGATCCCAAATTCAAATCCGGAATTGGGAATTATCGGAATTGAGAATTCACCGAATTCCGGATTTTTATTTGGTTACCAAACAGCCGAATTGGGGGAATTGAGCCTCCAATTCCCCAATTCCAATCCGCCCAATTAGGGCCGTTACCAAACAGCCCCTAAGCAATAAGTAAAAAGTAAAAACTCCATAGGTTCCCAGCACCACGCTCGAATTGAGTTTTAAAGGGAAACATCTGATCTATCTTATCTAAAAATGCTTTCAATTTGCATTTCAAACACTTTCTTCATCCCCAATGACAGAAATAGCTAGCTTTACGAACAAGCAAATCTTCACCAAATATTGCGTTCGAAGAGTGAAGACCACACAAAATAATGGTCAATGTTCTTCCATTTTGTAGTTATGAAAATTAATATTACTGTGACATGAAAAATGGATCATTCTTCGTGAAATTAAAAACGCCAATGAAGCTCTGAAAGATCAGAGTGAAAAATCTCAAATTTCACATGAAAAAGAACAAGAAAAAAATTGTTTTTTTTTCTAGCTAGAATATGACAAACCAGCATCTCATTTTGCAATCTCTGTGTGATCTGGTCAATAAAAACCTTAAATTTCATAATTGTGCAGGCCATTCACAAGAGGCAAAGAATACAGTAAAAAATGCAAATCAAAGATGAAATTTAATAAAAAAAATTGCAAAAAGAAAACAAATGATACTATAAAAAAAGCACAAATTATTGAAAAATCAACAAAATCTGCAAAAAAAAATTCCCAAACTTACAATTCAAGAATAAGGAACGGGCCTCCGGTTAGATCTGAATGAGAATTAGGAAAGTTGAAGAAGCAGAGATCAGTAGCGGTGCACTTACTGGTGTGCTGGGGAAGGTGAGATCAGTAGCGATGGCTCGTCGGCGGCGAGCGGAGGAGGCGACGGGATCCGGAGGAGCGGAGAAGGATAAGGGGATCGAGCTTTGACGACGCGACGGTGTCTGTCAGGGCTCAACGCGCTTTCTGCGTGGGCCCCACAAAAACAATAAAATTAATCAACTAATTTTTAAATTGTGATTATTAAAATTTGGGTTTGGATCTGCTGAGAGACAAGGATAAAACAGAAATTTGGCGATCCAATGTCCGCATGACACGTGTCCAATCAGAATATCATTTATTGTTTCAATTTAATATTAAATAAAAAATGAAAGAAATAAATTGGATGCATGGAAGACACATTTCAAACTATGATTGACTCGGAAATTTCGATTTTGAGTTATTAAACTAGTTTGATACAATTAGTAATCTAATGTAAAAATGATTTCAGTTGTTGATCATCATGTCATGCTCCTCCACCAGTTTGCCTACTTTTGATCAAAAATAAAATTTCTTATTGTGACCAAATTACAAATCAGTTTACCAAGAAAATAATTTTTTTGAGTTTTTTTTACATAGTTGCTGCCAGAATCAGCAGTGCCATGCACTGTCATTAGGTTATTAAGAAATAGGGGAACATATTTGCTACTTGAGCTTCTATTTCAAACAAAATGGTTCGAAGCCTTGAGTAAAAGCAAACAATAAACCATAGAACAGCAATATTATGGGAAGTAGACGCAAACATAAGACTAACCACATTCCTAACAGCAATAGCATGGGAAGGAACATAAAACAAACCACATTCCCATCCAGCAGGATAGAGAATAAAAATTAGCTGCCATAGGCCACAACTTTAGTGAAGTAGAAAACATTTAAAAACGTAATACTAGGAATAATCATCTCCCTACGCAATACACAAGAATAATTGCATGACATAAAACCCAAAATGCAAATCAGTACTCACCCTTCACTAGGTTGATTTGTTAATTGAAGGAATTCAGCTCAATGATCCTGGATTAATCTTAGAAGTTCAGGATTTTAATTGGCTAGTTCTTGTAGCATTGGCTGCAAGACAAAAGCAAGAGATAATTCTGCAATTTAAAAATGCAATTGGATACATAACTTGAAGAAGTAGGTTCATACCTGCAAAATTTGTGGATTAGCTTGTACCAGTTCATGTCACGCTTGAAACTGAAAGTTCAAACGCATAAATAACATCAATATCTACCATCATAATTTAAGCAAATAGAGAGCACCATCCCATATGTTAGGACCTTAGATTTACAATACAGGGACACATGTAAACACAAGCCATCTAAATACAAGAATATCATACTATTAAATTTTCAAAAACAGAACCAAGTTATAGAGAGAAGTAATGATGTACCAAATACAAATATTCGACTGCATATTCTGGATTGTTGTAGATAGCACAAAGTGCGCGTTCGACTGTATCCTTGTCCCAGTTACCACCAATATCCATCAACTGTTGAACTATTGGCTCAAGGTTATTCCCATCCACAAAATAGGATGCAGCTTGAGCAAAGGCATTGGAAGGTGCACTGTATTAAAAGGTATGAATTGATAATGTGCTTTGGGACTTAACAGCAACTCAGAACTATGTGGCTTAATTTTGCCTACACCCCACAGCTAAAACAGTTTGTTTTTTGTTAGCATTGAACATATATGTCTGTATAGCACAAAATAGAATGTGTTGGTTCTTCACAAGCCAAGTGGATGCAAAAACAATTCAAGAAAGATTAAGCATTAGGATAGTGAAGCCCCCAAAGATCAATTTAAGAATGTAAGTCATAATAAAACATCCAGAAATCACCCAAAAGTTAAGTATACATAATAATCTGAATAATATATATGCAAACAATTTCTAGCTTTCTGTCACTATCGAAATGACAATATTGCTTTCGATTTCAATGCATTTTTTGCTTTACATAGGACTGAAAAGATTTGTCACATGTATTATTAACATCACATGTGCTGAAACAATAATCAATTACACTTATCCACATGTGCAAAAGTTGTGCCTTGTTGCTGCACCTTCAATGCCACTTGAAACATTGGTTGAGGCTCTATATCTATAAACCAATAAATATAAGCAAATAACGGAAATAAAAATGGAAAGCAGACAGGTGAAATATGCCATACAGAGCTTGAGAAGGTGCATCAACAGGAGCAGGTTGCGCTGCTGATGCAGCTGAAGAAGGCTGTTATTATTAACTCAGTTAGCAATCAAAATGGCAACATTAGTCCTGGAGGGATGATCCTGCATTAAAAAAAGGATAAAAGACCACAAGACTGATGCAAGACAAGCACCTGAGTAGTAGATGACGCACCCGATGTTCCAGAAGTTTTGCTCTGAAATAGTACAATAAGTATCAATTTGACAGTGATAAGTAAAAATATAATTCAACAGCATCAAGAGAAAAGCAATGTAACCAGAAAGCCATAGATGATACCCTGCAAGAAACAAGATTATGACAGGGACATGAACCATGGCATTGCAAATAGTAAAATGTTAGATAAAGCAAATTAGTTTCAGTGTCTTAGCATAGAAATCTGTTTCTGACAATGAAATAAATATAGAAAATACTGTTTTTGGCTTTGAAGCAGATGAAAATTTTCCACAGCAATACACTTTCCAACATCATATGCCTTATCTAGCTGAAAAATCAAGGCATGACAAGGCACCTTACTAAGCATGACAACAAGAAAACCATCTGCAGTAACTTTGTTCTCTTCCAATGTGCTTTCATTGTTTAAGACCTTTCCATCGTGGATCAACAATTGTTTCCTGCATGGACAACTCTGTTTTCGTTGAATGTCCTCGATATTGTTTTTTACTGCCAGAACTGAGAGAGAAGGGGGAAAAAGGGAAAAACATGTGAGATCAGAAAGTAAAATAAAACAGAATAGAAAATTGAAAAAATTGACACAGATCATAAATTAACTAAGAACTTTGACCATGGTGAGCAGATTTCACCAATATCAGATATCTGGAACAAAAAATATATGTTAGGATAATCTGGGCCACAGCCTGAAGCTTACAAGTTACCATTCTCGGAGGCTGTATAATGAGATACAAAGATCAATGGACCAGACCATCTATCCAGCCATTTTTATTGATTCATGTAAATAAAGCCAGTAAAAGTATAATTGCAACTCACTCAATCACTTGCTTTAGCTCGTGTACGTAGCTACAATGGTTGTGTGTGCATGAAGGAGTCATTCAGTTGAGGACCAATTTACTGATTCAACTAACCACTATGCATTCTGCAAACACTAAAAATACTTGAATCACATCAAATAAAACAAACATTACTATCTGCAAGAACCATGAACGTCAATATCCAGTATAAACAGACATAAAATGAAATTGTACTCGCCAGCCTCACTTTATGAAACAAGATTTCAGCGGGTCAAAATCATACAACTTCATCATATCAGAGTGCAGCTGTAGTTTGATAATTAACCACTTGTCAGCAAGTCAAAATCCTACACACAACAATTATCCAAGCTTAACATCTCAACAGGTCAAACCCTCCATCTTTAGTGGACACGGTTCACATACTCGGCCAATCCAGACATCAAACCTCTCACAACAAATGCCCAACTCACGGCTAAACAAGAAGTTGGCAGTACCAAAACGCAATCTTGCAGTGAACTATGAGATACAATTTACTACCAATTCCCCAAATAATTATTTTCCTATATTGAAGGAGTAATCAACAATTAAAATCCCGATGCAACACACACCAACGACCAATTACTCAAAAAATAATAATAATAAATTCTGCATTAGCCAGTAATCCGCAATCCAACACATACCAATAACAACGCCAAAAACCAGGAAAAATCAAAATAAATTCCAGGAAAAGGGATTCACCATGTCGCCGAGCTGGGCCTGGATCTAGAACTGGGTCCCCTTGAGCGTCTTCAGGATGAGCTTCATCTTGGGTCAGGGGGAGATTCGAAATCTAGGGATTCGAGGAGGAAGACCAGAATCCCTAGACTCGAGTTGCGATTCGGGACAACGTCTTCGCGGGAGGAGGGAGGAGCAACCGAAACAGGGTAAAGGGGGGTATTTTCGGAAATTTAGTCTCTAAAAAAGTCGCACGTGCGGCGAGTGCGATTCCTTCGCGGTCCTTCGCGGGAAATGGAATATACGGTTGTGAATTTTGACAGAAACCCCTGCACAATGCAAAATTAAAGCAACATATTAAACGCTTTTTAAACAAGTTTTGAATTTCGGCATCCGAATTAATTTCGATAAATTAACACATCTCAGTCATTTTGTTCTTGTCATTTTAGGTATTTTACGGATTTTAAAATCGCTTCCTTATAATTTCAACTGAAATTGATATACTTTAATGGATAATCGAAACTTAAAATTTGATTAAAATTTTACTTCTACTTAAAAAAGTAATTAATTCTTTTGAGTTTACAAGAAATGGAAAGCACATATTTTATTGCTATTAGTATGATAAAATTTATAAAAAATTAATTATAGTGAATATTTTTATTCAATTTTTAATATTTAACTTAGTATTACAAGACTATTACCTTCTAATCTATTTGATTTAAAATCAAGACCAGAATTAGCTCATTTTAGATTTTTTTTTCTTACAAAAAAAAGGGTTAATTACGTACACCCCCCCGCAATATCTCTTAATTACAAAAAATCTTCCGTAATTTTCGTAATTACCTACATCACTCCCCTTTTCAAAATATTTACTTACACCTCCTAATTATTATTTAATTTTTACCCTTTGTAATTTTATAATTAAATTCCTAAAAAAATTATTCTCTCACTCTCCACTCTTTCTCTCAAAACATTTACAAATAAACCCTTTGTTTTTTTTATTTATAAGAAAGTCCAAATGTTAATATTTTTCAAAAAAATATTTATAAAGGAGTGGCTAGTGAAGGCAGCGAGCACGCAGGTGCAGATGCCCAAGGCAGGCGAGCGGGCGCAAACGCCGGCAGACAAAGATGCAGACGGCCAGCGAAAGGTCTATTCATAAAATTTTAGTTTTAAAATAAATAAAATATGAACTTATTTATAAATAAAAATATTCAATGGGCCTATTTTTAAATATATAAATATTAAAGTTGTAATTTTAAGTTTTAAAACCTTCAATGTCTTTTTTGTAAAATTTTATTTAAAACATGATAAAAATTTTAAACTTATTTATAAATAAAAATATTCAAATGGTCTATTTGTAAATGTACAATATGAAACTTGTAATTTTAAATTTTAAGTTTTCAAATCTTCAATGACTTATTCGTAAAATTTAGTTTTAAAATAAATAAAATTTGGACTTATTTATAAATAAAAATATTCAATGGATCTATTTTTAAATGTACAAATGTTAAACTTGTAATTTTAAATTTTAAGTTTAAAAACTTTCAATGTCTTTTTTGTAAAATTTTATTGAAAACATGATAAAAATTTTAGACATATTTATAAATAAAAATATTCAAGGGATCTATTTGAAAATGTAAAAACATGAAAGTTGTAATTTTAAATTTTAAATTTTCAAATCTTCAATGACTTATTCATAAAATTTAATTTAAAAAAAATAAATTTGGACTTATTTATAAATAAAAATATTCAATGGGTCTATTTTTAAATGTACAAATATTAAACTTGTAATTTTAAATTTTAAGTTAAAAAACCTTCAATGTCTTTTTTGTAAAATTTAATTTAAAAAATGATAAAAATGTAGATTTATTTATAAATAAAAATATTCAAGGGGTCTAGTTATAAATGTACAAATATAAAACTTGTAATTTCAAATTTTAAGTTTTAAAACCTTCAATGCCTTCTTTGTAAAATTTTATTTAAAAAATAATAAAATTTGGACTTATTTATAAATAAATATGTTTTAGGGGTCTATTTATAAATGTACAAATATTAAACTTGTAATTTGAAATTTTAAGTTTTAAAACCTTCAATGTCTTTTTTGTAAAATTTTATTTTAAATATGATAATATTTTAAATTTATTTATAAATAAAAATATGCACAGGATTTATTTGTAAATGTACAAATACTAAATTTCCAATTCAAAATTTTAATTTTTAAAACTTCAATATTGTGAAATTTTATTAAAAAACTGATAAAAGTTGGGCTTATTTATAAATAAAAAAATTTGAGGGGTCTAGTTGTAAATATAGAAAATATTGAACTTGTATTTGAAAATTTTAAGGTTTAATATCTTCAATTCTTTTTTGTTAAATTTTTTTAAAAACTTATAAATTTTTGACTTATTTATAAATAAAAAAATTCAAGGGACTTATTTGTAAATTTACAAATATAAAATTTGTAATTAAATTTCTTATGCAGGGTTTATTTGTAAAATATTTAAAATATATAAGGTCCTTTTTTATAAATTTTCATATAAAAAATATTAACATTTGGACTTTTTTATAAATAAAACAATTCAAGGGGCTTATTTGTAAATATATAAATATTAGGGTTTATTTATAAATTATTTAAAATATTTTAGCTCCTTTATAAATATTTTTTGAAAAATATTAACAATTGGACTTTTTTATAAATAAAAAAAATCAAGGGCTTATTTGTAAAAATACAAATATTACTATTTATTTATAAAATATTTAAAATATTTCAACTCCTTTATAAATATTTTTTTAAAAATATTAACATTAGAATTTTTATAAATAAGAATATTTCAAGGGTTTATTTGTAAATATTTTGGTAAGTTTTTTAGGATTTAATTGTAAAAATTACGGAGGGTAAAATCAAAAATTTTGGAGAAATTTTGATTAAATAATAATAGGAGGTGTAGGTAAATATTTTTTTAAAAGGGTGATGTAGGTAATTATGAAAAATTTGGAGGAGTTTGCATAATTAAGGGATATTGTGGAGGGTGTATGTAATTAGTCCAAAAAAATTGAAACTAATTGATTCTGATCTCAAATCAAATGATTAAAGCTCAAGTGTATTTATTTTTAGTTTTTTTATTATTTTTTTTGGGAATACGACTCGATTCAAATTCTTAAATATCTTCTTCTACCGAATTTTATTAGTTAATAATGGAGAAAATGATTTGAGTTTCTAGATCTCATGCCCTAGAACATATTTTTAACTTTATGTTTTAATGGCTGAGGGCAAAAGGAATTTTTTAGCATTAATTTTTTAAATTTTTACAATAAATTAAATATTAAAAAATGAACAAAAATATATTGCTTAAGAGGTGATTATTTACAAACCTTAATTAAAATGTATGCAAATTTTTGTAAATAAACGATAATATGAATATTTTTCAGAATTATATATATATGTTCCATTATTGTTAGTGTTCTTATTATAAAAAAAAATTTTATTTTTGCATTATAGCAAAATTAAGTTAAAATTAATTTTAGGCCGTGAAAAATTAATTAGATCTAAATATAGAATTACTGCAAAATTTTCATACTCATATTAGCCCACATATCTATGTAGTTTGGGCTCCGACGACCCAAGAGTGGACCACCTGCCTCCTATTGAGGCTCCAATGGCTCAATGAAATGACCAAAATGCCCATTGTATTAGCTTCTGCTGGGTGCCCCTGGTCACCTATTTCTAGGTATAGTTCTAGATATTAGATTTTCTTATTTTCAACAAACGAATTAATTATTTAATTAATTTCTCTCTATTTTGGTCACACTGGTGGTGAGCAGGAGCAGGACCGGGCACGTGGGAGCAGCCAAGCATGGTAGCCAATCAAATTCAAAATAAAATAAAAAAATAATTAAATAACACTTAATATCATAAAAATATTTTAATTTTAAGTAAAATATATTTATAATAAATGTGCCAACAACTACATCAATCAATGAGAACCCACACGCCTATTAAATGCACACCAACCATTTCTAATACAAAATTTGTCACTCAGATTATTTTTTTTGTTATTGTTTTATTATTTATTAATTACTGTGATTAATGATGTTGATCAAAATTGAAATGGGTTGACAGTATATTTACACTAATTTTGGCTAGTAGGGTACGAAGAGTAGTGCAATTAGCGGTTGCCAAAGGTTAATGAATACTAAAAATCCTGCCGATGAAGTCCTTCCACAGCGAGCCCCACCAAGGTACTGATTTTCCCAAACTGTCCCTGATTTCAAAGTCCCTACTCTGATACATGCACCAGTATCATGAGGGTGTTTCAGTCATTTTGTACACACTACGAGACTAGAGACTGGCAACCAGAAAGGAGGCAAGTCCCAGAAAGAGAAGTAAAAAAGAAAAACAAGAGAGAAGAAGAGATTTTACCGGACAGAGTTGTTGCTTTTGGAGTGATGGATACGAACGAGAAAGAGCAAAGGAAGGAGAAGAGCCTTTCTGCAAAAAGGACACTCCACCAAGCTAAACCCAAGAGGAGGGGGACGACGACGAAGAAGAAGAAGAAGAAGCAGATGGCAGCAGCGGAGGAGGAAGAAGCAGATGGAGACCCAACGGCGGGAAGGTACTTTAGAGTGTGCTGAGATGTGTGTCTGTGACTTGATATTGGCGCAATTGGCTCAATCACTTACCCCTCTTTTCTTCTCTAACTTCTTGTTTGTTTTTCTTTCTCCTTTTTTTCTGGGAAATGGTGTTGACCTCGCCTAACTTTTTCCGTATTGTTACAACATTTTGGAGTTGTTGGAAATGGGCCAAGAATGCGCTTTTCCATAAAATTATTGTTGTTTCATTTTGCAGGGATTTTTGTGCAGGAATTTAACCCTTTTTTTGTGTGTTTCTGTCTCCATTTCATGAGTTGAACAGAGAAATTGGCTTGGATAAACTATAGACTATGATTGATTTTGTTTTATACTGAGCTCTGTTTTTCCGTTGCATGTATAAATTTTTTTGATGGCAAATCTGCTAGCCAAATTTGAATCACTTTTCCCAAGGGCTTTCACATAAAAGAAGTTTTCTGGCAACTGAACTGGAAGCAATGCTTCCCTTTTCTGAAGAAACTGAAAATTTTCTAGCTTCCAGATTGAATTTATTCTTTTTGTTATCATTATATCATCTTATTTCAATATAAAATTGAATAAGCTCATAGTTTTAGTCCAAGAGTTATGTTCCACTCTTGTATGAGAGAAAAGATTCAAGGGATTAAATTTTTCAGATAAGAACGTTCTTGCAACAACTTGTTAGATCATACACATAGAGCAGCGATTTTCACCAAAAAAATTGAAGGAATAGAAAAAGTAGGAAGCGGAAAAAGTATGCATTAGCAGCCAAATCATATCTTAACAGCTAAAGGGCCTTTTTGAGCTAGATTTGGAGTTCATTGTGTTATGATGGACCAAATCAGTGTTTCCAGGTCCCACTATTGGACCCTCAACCTTGGGCTCTTTTGATGATGATCTGTGCTAAACTATTGAAAAATTTTGGTTCAAATGGTGAAAGATTCATGATCAGAATGTTATCCCATTCAAGATACAACAGCAGAAAAGTGATATCATACGTTAAATCACTGTGCACAAATATGTTTTGGAGGCTGGTTGCATGATTTCTATGTTAAGCTGAAGCATGTAAATTGTCTGTCTTGTTTATTATGTCAATCTTATGTAGTCTCAAAGGTTGATTTGTGAAATGGAAGCATTGTGTAGAGAGGAACGAAATATTCATGGATGTATTTCTCGTGTTTGATTGAGCAATATTATTTTTTCTGAGAGGATTGCAGCAGATTTATATATCTGATGCATACAGATTTGTATGGAAGCCAAGTTCCAGAACTAGAATATTTGTCGCTTCAAGCCCATTCACTTCTTTGGTAATGGGCAGTCAGATTAAATCATCTCAGCTTGCAAAGAGTATTTTTGCAACTTGCAACAAAAGCCAATATAATGTGCTGCTAGTTTTCAGTAAATTATTTGTATGAAGTCAGCACTTAATTTTATTAAGACACTGCTGACCTGGCAATTTCAGTATCAGTAATACCAAAATGGCATCAATCAATAGGCATACTTGAAACAGCAAATACAACTCGCACAATGGTGATGCCCTGGAACCAATCCAAGAGATCGCTAGATGCAGAAATATTAACAGATGCATCAAATCAGTAGGTATTTTACTAATAACTTTATTGAGATGTAGAAGACTTCAAACAGTACAGAAATTACAGAACAAAAAGGCAGTTGCTCCCAAGGCACTGCCACCATGCCACATAGAGCTTTATTTCCGAACAACAAAAACTGAAAGACTCGAGACAACACATACTAGTAAACTGGCTGGCTGCTTCACTAAGGAAGCCGAAAGCAAAAGACACCATCAAAGAGAGAACATATAATACTAAACTGGCTGGCTGCTTCACTGAGGAAGCCAAAATCAAAAGACACCAACAAAGAGAGAACACTCACGGGAACATCAGCTCATAATCACCAGTATCTTCTTATTCAAGTTTCATATTGTCTTTCTCAGTCTTCTCCACATCTCCATCATCCCAGCAGTGCAATGTTGATCGTGGCGATGTGGCTCTCACCTCAGAAGCAGAAAAGCTCTGGTACATCAACACACCACCGCCTGGGATCTCTTGCTCCACCAGAACCTCACAGTCGTAGCCATTAACATCCAGCTTCTTCCCCCAGGTATCTGCTCTCCCACAGCCACCAAAGATTGTAATAGCAACAGAAAAATCCTGGGGACCAAAACATTGCAGGACCCTCTCAACTAGATCACCATATACCAATTTTGCAGGGTTGAAGCCCATGGCCTCATAGCTAGCATAGCTGAACCCATCCTCCGGAGTAACATGGATGGTAGACAAGGCAGGGCCGTGGGTGCCATTCATCGAATACCCACACGGATCAAAGTCGAAATCACAGATTTCCATCTCAGGGATGATGGTTGAAATGCCTGAGCGCTTTGTCATCTCCTTTGCTGAAGATGCAGAACCATCTGCAGAATTCTTGAAGAATATGGATGCTTTCTCGCTATTCAGGCCGGTCATGCACATTTCCAGAGTCACCATAGCAAGCTCAGGCTTCTGAGTTGCATAATAGATGTGCCAGTTGCGACTGGATGATGCTGGATTGCCAATAATATAAGCATTGCCACCGGATGCAAAGCCACCAAAGAAGCTATTAAGGATGGAGACCTCCTCTGAGAAGCTACGGTGTGGTGCAGACTGTGCATCAGGGAATATGAAGGTCCCACGAGAATACTTTGCTGAAACAACAGGAAGGGATAGCTCTGCAGCAAGTTCAAGGATGGTAGGGATTGACAAGAGAAGCTTGGTTGTCCCACATGTCTTGAGGATTATCTTGTAGGGGTAGACAAAAAGGCTCGACTCAGAGAGAACATACGAGTCAAAATCCTTATTGGACAGCTCAGAAACAATGGTGCAACGAGCCTTGTCCAGAATCAAGTCAATTTGGGACCTGGAGAGTGCACGAAGTCCCTGGCCTTGTGGATCAACAAACAAGGGAGCTTCAGCAAAAGTGATCTCTAGACGCTTCTCATACCCCTCAAAGCCAATCGGGGAGACAGGAGGCATCATTGATTCAGGCAACAATATTGCCATTGATTCAAGAAAGGATCGAAGCAAAACGCAGGGGAGGGAGAATAAGACTCAGAGGGAAAAAGGTGAAGAGCTTTAGAGAATGGTTTGGCAACCAGAGAGAGCAGCTAGCCAGAAAGCAGGATTACTTGCAGAATTCGAAACGGAAAATTAGAAGTTCCTACTCTACTGAAGCGGGCATTCCACGAGGATATCAGGATGGCTTGCGGACACACTGCACCATAACAAATGGAAAGGAGAAAAGTTAGAAATCAAAGCAACATTATAAGAAGAAATGTAGCATTTTGAACAAGTACTTTCTTCTTCTACTTACGTTGGAGTATGCAGCAGAACGAAACTTCTTGATTCCACCGTTTGGTCGAATGTCCTCAATGCTGTAGCCGAGGGGAACTTCGTACTGTAATGAGCTACTACTGCTAGACTTCTTCTTCCCACCTTTGGACTCCATTAAAACATTCAAGCTTCCTGCAGCAAGAGAAAACGATTGGTTAAATTGGTAGACTCGCCATTCACAGTGGCGGTAAAGTATTTATCTGTTTAATTCCTAAAATGCAGCAGGCTGTTTAACACATCATATAAGGACTGTTCCTTTCGTACGTCCATGTATCTCAGTAAATATCTAGAGAAAACATATATTGATTGAAAAAATAGCAAATAACAGAGTAATATCACAATTTAGAGAAAATAGTTACATAGCAAAGAAGCCTGTTAGGTTAAACAGCAATTTGAACAGTATAGTTAATTTCTCATTGTGTAAAATAGAAGTTTCTCGTTCTAAAATTATAAAAAATCAAACGACTCAAGTTGATTATTAATAGTAAAACAGAGTAAGATCTGAAAACAGCAAGAATAAGAAAAAATAGTAACAAGAGGACATCAGGGTAAATAGGAACAAATATCAAGTTAACTGAAGAAAAAATTCCACTACATTATCTAAGATCACAGCGACCTATATAAAGATATTTTTACTTGAACAATATGAGAATTAAACACAACATTATTTTACTTCACAGTAAAACAGAACATATCATTCCACATGTTAAAAGAAAAACATTACAAAAGTTGCAACAAATGGAGAATCATAGCAAAGAGCTAGCGCCAAGCCCCAAAAAAAACCTCAATATATTTTTTTTTCTAGAAAACTCATCTTTGGGATTTCAAAGTTCCATCTTTAACCCAAAAAGAACAGAAAATAAACCACTAAAATTCAAAAGCAAATCCCACGACACTTTTCCAAAAAATACCTATTTTCTATTGCCGCAAACCGCACCAAGAAAACAGATCAAACAACAAAAAGAACCAACCAAGCATCTCATCTAACAGCAATAGCACAAAATCAAATCAATCAAATTCAAACATCCAAGATCCCGTAGAAATAAAACAACACTCATCGAAGAAGAAACGCGTACTCCTGAAAGACCGAAGATACCAAATCAAATACCCCCCAAAATCTAATTCTTGAGAAACAGCGCAAACCAAGCCGTAAAAACTCCAAACATAGATACCAAAAAGAACCTCAGCAAAGATCAGAGGCAATATCGGAAAAACTGTACCAAAAAGAAACTCCCCAAAATCCCAGATTTAACAAAAAAAAGGCATAAACCCAACCACAGAAAAATTCAAAAACAAATCCTACAACACCTTTCCGAACAGACGTATCTCCTATTGCTACAACCACAACCCAAAACACACACACACATATCAAACAACAAAAAGAACAAACCGAAGCATCTCATCAAACATGAACAACATGCAAAACCAGATCAAATCAACCAACGGGCGAGGGAAACGCTGACCTTGCAAAAAGGCGAAGTCTTTTTGGATCTGCGGCAAAGATCTGAACTCCAACAAGAGAACCCTTCTGCTTCGGATCAGGAAGGGGGCGAAACGAGAGGAGGAAGAGGAAGATCGGATCAAAGAGGAAACCCTAGATTGGACTCGGCCGCGAAACAATGGGATTTTGAGCGATTTTGTCTCTTTCTCTCCGTCACGTTCAGCGCAAGGGGAGGAGATGAACGACGGTTATTTATAGAGCTGTTGGAGGGGAAACGGGGCGTTTCCCGAATTTAGGCGCGAGGTAGGGAGGGGCGAACGCGTGTGCGGCACGTGACTGCGCTTGGATTCTTCTGTTTGGGGATTCGTGAGGAGCTGGATGAGTTCCAGCTGGAGCCCCTACTCGATTTTTGGGAACTGCGTTTGGGAAACGGATTCGGAGGGCTGTAAATTGGTGAATTACACCCTCTAAAGATCTTAATTTGGCGTGTCCTTCAAAATTGGGATTTTTGTCATTAACCCTATATTTATGCTATTTATAGATATTTTCCCGTACTTTTTTATACAGAGATTGATCCCATTGGTGCATTCGACTAAAGTTAGATATAAAAAAAAAAAATCCTCTATTTTATGTATTTTTACTTAAATAACAAATGCATTTGACTTCAATTAAGTTGATTGTAAGGCATCTATAAATAAATGAATTTATAAAAAAAAAATGGAGTGAAGAAATAAATGCATCTAATAGTGTTATAATTTTCCATGAATACTGGATGAAAAGGCTTATGGCCAAAACTCGAAAATACTATAACCCTCAGTAACCGTTAGTATTAAAAATTCAAAATATTATAACAATTATATAAATATTATAATAATATAATAATAATATGTGAATTATTATAATTGTATTGTAACAATAGTATATGCCTCAAAAATAATTATTATTATAAATTTTTTTTAATTATATATAATGAATTTCGATCATAATAATTATTTTCTAGTTGTATATATTTAATTTTAATTATTTTATTTTATCTATATTAATTAAATTTTAATCATAATAAATATTATAATAATATTATTAAAGTATTTGTTAGCATTTTGACTGTACTGATAAGACTAATTTAAAATATTTGTCATATCATAAAGGTTAAACGTACATTTTCAAAAGTTGAGGGGGTTTTAGGGATTTTAGTAATTTCTGGGGTTGTAGGAAAGAGTTCCTAAAATAGAGGAAACTTTGGGCAAAAATTAGAAAAATGCAGGATACAATCCGCAAATATCAAAAGCTAAAGGGGCTATTTAGAAACATCTAAATGGAATTCGCTGCGGATTCTTTCCGCCATCGTTTCCACTTTCCATACGGGGAAACGCATCTATCCGACGAAAATGCCCTCGTCTTCGTGTCCAGCAAAGCTGCAAAAAGGGTCCCCAAAAGAGCAGAAGCGGCTGATGATGCGGACTCCCGCTCGTGAAACCGCCACCTGCTCGAAACGAACGGTTGTGAGATCGCCACGTCAGCAACAAAAGTCCTCGGCTTCGATATCATCGGGCCTGGATGGATCCGGAGTCGGGACCGCGTATCGCCTTAGGCGATTTTGCACATAGACCCCTTTGAAATTTGTTTATTAGGCACAACGTTTGGTCGATGGAATTTGACAACTGCAAGTGATTTATATGGAAAACAGTATGATCAAATAATATATCGAGAATCTCATGCAGGTGATTTTGATTGTCGTGTTAAATTACGTGATTATCTTTTTGATTCTTTTCGATTTCGATTTCGGTTACGTTTAGGCCCTTGCCGTCCTCATGGGTCGAGTCGGTTCGGCTCTAGCGAAGCCTCGAGAGCTCGAGTCGAGCATGGCATTTCCGATTTCGGCCCGGCCCGTTTAGGAAGAAGACAGGAAGCGACGCCATACAGGACCGAGGACGGAGGTGACTTGACTGGTCAGAAATCGGCGGAAATCCTGAGCCACGCGATTATTTGAGGAAGGAAGTCGGTAAGTTTACTGCAGGTGAGAGTAAACATCCAAATACGGATCGGATTCGCCGGGTCCGCCGCCCACGTGTGGAGCGCGTCAGCCGGGTCGCGGCGGAATCGGATTCCGCCGACAAACAGGGACCCGCACAAAATCCATCCCGCCCGTTTTTTAAGTTATTTGCCTTATTAGTACTTTTGGAAGGTTAAAAAACTTATTTATGACATCATTAATTCCTTGGTAAAGACTAAAAAAAAGGGAAAAAAAAGAGATTATACATTTAATAAATGAATTTTTTATTTTCGATGGAAATTTAAATCTTAATATATATAATAAGAATTTATAAAATCATAAATATTAAATTAAAAAGAAAGAAAATTTTGAAGAAAATTTCTAAAATTGACAAGAGAGCCCCTAACTTTCAAGAAGGAAAATATCTCTGTGAGATATGTTGTTCGAGCCACTTTATTCCTTCTCGCATGGTTCTCCGTGCTCATGCTTTTGAACTTAGTTTATGAAATCTTCGTAGCATAAAATGCATTAAAATAATAAAAATAGATTCTAAAATCGATTTATTAAATTGTAATTTAACTATTATGTTAATTCGCTATTTCATGATTTAAAAAAAATATTTTTAATAAATAAATTAATAATTTCTTGCTTCATCTCTTGTATCACGCCTCGTTGGACAATAAAAAAAAAAAAATTATCCCACAACAGTACAAATAGCTGAATGAAAATTTCAGAATTATTCTTAAGCTAATCCATTAGAAAATTATGATTAGATAATTTTAATCCGAGTGTCAAATTCCTTACCCTGTATTAATAAAAAAATTATATTTGGCTCAAATATTAACTATGTTATGTTAGAATTTGGACTATAAATCATGTATATTTATGCATAAGGACATATAGACGTACATGTATTGCATGAAATTATTGTGTATATATTTCTATTATATGGTATAAGGACCCAATTGAGGTGATCTAATTAATTTAGAGTCTTTGTCATCTAAAATACAAGTGTGGTGGCTAAATTATAAATGTGTAGAATTTCTGGGGTTTAATTATTAATTATTGATGGACTAATTAATAATTAACCCATTAAGATTTATGGGTATGGTTAACCCATTAAGATTTATGGGTGTGGTCCCTGACTGTGGAATTTAGTATATAAAGGAAAAGGGATTGAGAAACCCTGGACATCCATCAGTCGTCAAATTCCAAACAGTCAGAAGACCTCCTCCCAAAAACCTAATTCCTCCAGCGCCGCCATCTTCTCCCTAAGCACCGCCTCCGGTGACTTCGCCTTCTTCGCAGCCGGAGCGCAGTGGACTTGATCGGGTTTCAGGCTTCATTAATCTACCCAATGGAATCAGGTACGCTTCCGTGTTCTTCATTTTTCTCAAAGATCTGATATGAATGTTTCTGGATTATCAATGGCATGTTCCTTGAATTTCTTACAATTGGCATCAGAGCCAGTTTCATGTTGGGTTTTTGAGAATAGAAAATTAGTGTTAGACTTGCAAAAATCTCCATCTTCTTCCCCGATCGTCCGCTGTGCTCCGGCGTGCGCAGGCAGGCGTCGTGCGCAGGCAGCACGAGACCCGACGGCTCGGCGGCGTGCGCAGGCAGGCGTCGTGCGGCAGGCTGCTCGGGCTGCGGCGGCGTGCGGGTCCGCTGGCATGCTGCTGCGCCGACGGCTCGGGCTGCGGCGGCGTGTGGGTCCGCTGGCACGCTGCTGCGCCGACGGCTCGGGCTGCGGCGGCGTGAGGGTCCGCTGGCATGCTGCTGCGCCGACGGCTCGGGCTGCGGCGGCGTGCGGGTCCGCTGGCATGCTGCTGCGCAGGCGGCTAGGGCTGCGGCGGTGGCTACGTGACTGCGCGCCGGCCGGACGGCGTGATGGCCTGGCGGCGGCGGCTGCAGCGGCATTAGGGTTAGGGTTTGAGGATGGAGAAGATGATTAGTTTTGGTTTTGGTTTAATTTAAAGTTGGTTTTGGTTTAAGTTTAGTTTTAATTGATTATGGTTTTGGTTTAATTCAAAAGATGGATTCAGTTACTAATATTTTTAATTTAATTTGGTTCAAGCAATATGTTGTCAAAGTAATCTCTATTGTGTAGATTGAATTAAACTAAAAATATTAGGAATGCATTACATGCTTGAAGTTTCATGCGGGTAATAACCGGCCCAAAGGAAGGTTATTATTTGGCCGAAATTAAAGCAGACATTACATGCTTGAAGTTTCATACGGGTAATAACCGGCCCAAAGGAAGGTTATTATTTGGCCGAAATTAAAGCAGACATTACATGCTTGAAGTTTCATGCGGGTAATAACCGGCCCAAAGGAAGGTTATTATTTTGCCGAAATTAAAGCAGACATTACATGATTGAAGTTTCATGCGGGTAATAACCGGCCCAAAGGAAGGTTATTATTTGGCCGAAATTAAAGCATATTTGTGGTAATAAATATATGACAATTATTTGGTTTTATCCATGTGGGTAATAAGTCAGTCCAAAGAAAGGCTTATTATTTGACAGGATTTTATTGTCAATATTTGATTGCCACACCAAGAGTACCACTTACAAATTGAATTTTGTCCAAAGACTTAATTTCAATGTTGTGCTAGGTATCTTGAGATGAGATTTAATTTCTTTTTGTGAGCTGATTGTGTTTTGAATTTTGTTCTCTTTCAGTTGACTTTGTGAATGCTTCTGCTGTCACTGCCAATATCAATGGCATTCCAGTGCTCAATGGGAGCAATTTTAAGACTAGGAAAAATAAGGTATCTATAGTCTTGGGATGTATGGAACTTGACCTAGCATTGAGGGAGCCACGTCCTGCACCTCTTACAGATGAAAGCTCTGCTAATGATAGGAGAGCTTTTGAGAGGTGGGAACGCTCTAACCGCTTGAGTCTTATGATAATGAAAAATGTTATCCCAGAGACGTTTTTGGACACTATGTCTGAGGAGACTGATGCTAAAAGGTTCCTTGAAACCCAAGAAAAGCGCTATATGAAAAGCGATAAGGCGGAAACAAGTGCAGCCTTAAGAAAACTTGTTTCCATGAGGTATAAGGGTAACGGGAACATAAGGGAGTATATTCTCGAATTTTTTAATCTTGCAGGGAAATTAAAAACACTAAAATTAGAGCTTTCGGAAGACTTGCTCATTCATTTAGTGTTGATTTCTCTTCCTCCGCAATTCAGTCAATTTGAAGTGAGCTATAATTATCAGAAGGAGAAATGGACAATGAATGAGCTCATTTTTCATTTAGTACAAGAGGAAGACAGGATGAAACACAATAAAACCGAGAGTGCTCATTTGGCATCATCTTCTTATGAAAAAGGCAAGAAGAGAAAAACTAAAGATGTTGCGGTGAAGGAACTGCAAAAGAAGCAGAAAAATACGTCCGAGGGACATAAGGAAAAGAAATGCTTCTTTTGCAAGGACTCTTCCCATTTTAAGAAAGATTGTGCCAAATTTCACGCTTGGCGAGTGAAGAAAGGTACATCTTTTGCTCTTGTTAATTCAGAAGTTAATTTAGTTTCAGTGCCTAGATATACTTGGTGGTTGGATTCGGCTACCACAACTTACATAAGTATATCTATGCAGGGTTGCCTGAACTCCCGACAGCCAAATGATGACGAGAAGTACATCTATATGGGGGCTGGAAAAGGGGTTAAAGTTGTGGGCATTGGGACTTTTCGGTTGTTATTACGTACTGATTTTTATTTAGAATTAAATAACACATTTATTGTACCGTCTTTTAGACGGAATTTGATATCAATTTCTATTTTGGACAAAGAAGGATTTGTTTGTTCATTTGGTAATAGAAAATGCGATATCTATTTTAATTCTGTGTTGTATGGAACCAGTTATTTAACTGATAATGACAACCTTTATTTGCTTCATATAGAAAGTTCATACAGTGAGTCCCATAATACTGAAACAAAAGGCACTAAACGCAAATTTTCAAATGAAAATTCCTTTAAATTATGGCATAAGCGTTTGGGTCATATCTCTAAAAGGAGAATTGACAGACTTGTGTCAGAAGGAATTCTTGAAAAAACTTGATGATTCATATCATAATATTTGTGTTGAGTGTATAAAGGAAAATACTACAAATAAGAGCAAAGTAGGAGCTGAGAGAGCTAAGGAAGTCTTAGACTTGATACATACAGATATTTGTGGACTGTTCCCTACAGCTTCTTGGAATGGTCAACAATATTTTATCACATTCATAGATGATTACTCTCGATATGGCTACCTATATTTAATTCATGAGAAATCACAAGCATTGGATGTTTTTAAGTTGTTCAAAGCCGAAGTTGAAAACCAACATGGTATATCAATTAAGGCTATAAGATCTGATCGTGGTGGTGAATACTACGGAAGGTACGACGGATCAGGTGAACAACGTTCAGGTCCATTTGCTAGATTTCTTAGTGAGTGTGGGATCGTTCCTCAATACACCATGCCGGGTTCTCCGAACATGAATGGTGTAGCTGAGAGACGAAATAGAACCCTTAAGGATATGGTACGAAGTATGATTTGTCGTACAACTTTACCTCACTCACTATGGGGAGATGCATTAAAGACCGCAATGTATATTCTCAATAGAGTTCCTACAAAAGCTGCTAACAAAACCCCTTATGAGTTATGGACGGGTAAGAAACCTGTCTTAAAGCACTTACGAGTTTGGGGATGTCCAGCTGAAGCAAGGCCTTATAAGCCAAATGAAAAGAAACTGGATGCAAGAACTGTTAGTAGTTATTTTGTAGGATATGCTGAAAGATCACGGGGATTTAAATTCTACGATCCTAAAACAAGAACATTTTTTGAGACGGGAAATGCTCGGTTCTTTGAGGATGTTGAGTTTGGGGGGGAAGATAATGTTAAAGGTTTTGTGTTTGAGGAGGAGTTGGAAAATATTCCTTTTCCTACAGTAGTTGTTGACCATGATCAAGCTTTCATTCCTAACATGATTCAACAACATCCGGTACAAATCCAAGACAATGCTGAACTTCCAACTCATCAAGATCATCCAGTTATTCCTCAATCCATTATACATGAGGAAAATGTGGATCAAACTCAACATACTCAAATGCAAGAAGAGCCTGTGCCTTTAAGAAGATCCACTAGAGAAAGGAGAAAAACAATTTCAGATGATTATGTTATTTTTCTTCAAGAACACGAGAATAACATTGGCTTAGAGGGAGAGGATCCACTCACCTTCCATGAAGCAGTCAATGGTTCCAACTCTCAAAAGTGGATTAATGCCATGGGTGAGGAAATGCAATCCATGAAAGACAATGACGTTTGGGATCTTGTTTCATTGCCTGAATGTGTGAAACCTATTGGTTGTAAATGGATTTTTAAAACCAAAAGGGATTCACAAGGTAATGTAGAAAGATATAAAGCTCGTCTTGTCGCCAAAGGATTCACCCAAAAGGAAGGCATTGACTATAAAGAGACTTTCTCTCCAGTTTCTTCGAAGACTCTTTTAGGATCATCATGGCACTTGTAGCGCATTTTGATCTTGAGTTACATCAGATGGATGTAATGACCGCTTTTCTTAATGGAGACATTGAGGAAACAATTTATATGTTACAACCGGAGGGGTTGGATTCCAACGAATCTAGCCAATTGGTTTGTAAACTTAAGAAATCCATCTATGGGCTTAAGCAAGCTTCTCGTCAATGGTATCAAAAGTTTCATCAGGTTGTTCTCTCATTTGGGTTTAAAGTGAACCTTGTTGAATATTGTGTATACCATAAGTTCAGTGGGAGTAGATTTATTTTCTTAATCTTATATGTGGATGATATTTTGCTTGCTAGTAGTGATGTAGAACTGCTTCGAGAAACCAAGAAATTTCTTTCGGAACAATTTAAAATGAAAGATCTTGGTGAAGCATCCTTCGTATTGGGGATCCAAATTTATCGTGATCGTTCACGAGGAGTTGTAGGATTATCACAGAAGGGTTACATTGAAAGTCTATTAAAACGATTTAACATGCAAAATTACAGGCCACATGATACCCCCGTATCTAAAGGAGATAAATTTAGTTTGAACAAGTATCCCAAAACTGATATTGATTCCAAGTTTATGAAAAATATTCCTTACGCATCAGCGGTAGGGAGCTTTATGTATGCGCAGGTTTGCACCCGTCCTGACCTCGCATATATTGTTGGAATGCTTGGTAGATATCAAGCTAACACAGGAAGAGAACATTGGGTAGCAGCCAAAAGAGTCTTCAGATACTTACAAAACACAAAGGATTTAATGCTCACATATAGGAAGTCGGACAGACTTGACATCATTGGATTTTCTGATTCCGATTTTGCTGGATGCCAAGAAAGTCGTAAATCGACATCTGGCTATCTTTTTCTGCTAGCTGAAGGTGCAGTTTCATGGAAGAGTGCCAAACAAACACTTGTTGCATCTTCCACTATGGAGGCTGAATTTGTAGCTTGTCATGAGGCATCTAATCATGCTATGTGGCTGCGAAACTTTGTTTCAGGACTGCAAATAGTTAATGGTATTGAAAGGTCACTTAAGTTGCACTGTGACAGTAGAGCAGCAGTCTTGTACTCAAATAACAACAGGAGCTCTTCAAAATCTAAGCATATAGATATTAAGTTCCTTGTTGTGAAGGAAAGAATTCAGAGTGGGTTAATTAGTATTGAGCATGAAGGAACAAACTCTATGATTGCAGATCCGCTCACTAAGGCATTAGCACCCAAGGCCTTTCATGATCATGTTACAAATATGGGTGTTGTTGCATTTGATGCCATTTGATTTAGTGGGAGTTTGTGTTTTTATTTATACTTGGTACTGTACTTAATGTCATGACATTAATAAATTATTCAGTTATTTTTAGTTTTCATTATTTACTCTGAATTTTGATGTCATTTGGTTAAAGTTGGACCAGTTGGAAATAGGCATGTGCAGATCACATTACATGTAATTTCCATGCTACACATCCACACTTGATTTATGTCATTTAGTTAAATTGATGCATGAGATTAATGTGGGTTTAGTTGCAAACAATAGCAATGACTGCCTCTTTGGTCTTTGTGTTAGTGAGACTAATGGACGGAATTGATTTAGATGACTTTTCTAGTTGTGTACACATTAAAGATGTAGAGATGTATATGCAATAGAAGTTATATGTACATGGTTATATATAGTCCAAGTGGGAGATTGTTAGAATTTGGACTATAAATCATGTACATTTATGCATAAGGACATGTAGACGTACATGTATTGCATGAAATTATTATGTATATATTTCTATTATATGGTATAAGGACCCAATTGAGATGATCTATTTAATTTAGGGTCTTTGTCATCTAAAATATAAGTGTGGTGGCTAAATTGTGAATGTGTAGAATTCCTGGAGTTAAATTGTTAATTATTGATGGACTAATTAACAATTAACCCATTAAGATTTATGGGTGTGGTCCCTGACTGTGGAATTTGATATAAAAGGAAAATAAACCCTAGATCCATCTGTGGTGAAAAATTCCAAACAGTCAGAAGACTTCCTCCCCAAAATCCTAACCCTAATTCTACCGCCGCCGCCGCCAGGCCATCACGGCTGCCAGGCCGTCACGCCGTCCGGCCGCCCCGCTGCTACGCCGTCGTCTCCGCTGGGCCACAGCTGTCAGGCCGTCACGCCGTCCGGCGTCATCAGATCCGTGCTCTCCTGCGCCTCTGATCGTCGTCAAACCGTGCCGTCGGGCCGAAGCAGGCGCCGCCGTAGCCCGAGCAGCCTGCGCAGCCGCATGCTGGCCGACTCCGGCCTGTGCAATCGTGCGCACGCCACCGGCCGCTCCCGACGCCGTACCCCGCGCTGAAATTGCGTCGACGCCGAGTCCCGTGCTGCCTGCGCACGACGCCTGCGCGCACCAACGCCGCACGCCGCCGTCTCCGCTACCGGTCGCCGGAGCACAGTGGATTTGATTGGGTGTCAGTTTTCTTTAATCTACCCAATGGAATCAGGTACGCTTCCGTATTTTTTATTTTTCTCAATGATCTGACATGAATGTTTCTGGATTGTTTTGGCATATTTCCTAAATTTCTTACGTGTAAGCGACGGTGTTGCAGCTGACAGCGTTGAACTTGTTACGGGTATCGGAGAAGCGATAGGGAGGCCATCCGGACAAGTCCATGTGGCCATTGTAGTACGAGTGTTGGCTGGTTTCATTATAGCAAATGAAGAAGATGATCTTGTAGACCAGGGCTTCGGCACGGGAAAGGGATATGTCTATGAACTCGATGTTGCCGGTTCCAAGGTAGGGGGTCGAGTTCCGGCAGTCGATGTCGAAGCTCTCCAGGTAGCAGCCAGGGCTACTGCGGAATGGGTAGGGGATGCTGACATTTTCGCAGATGTCTGGGCAGTTCGGCAAAGAAATGGAGGAAGAGGCTGCTGCGACCAATACCGCAGCTGCTGCCTGCAGAAACATTAGCTTCTCCATCTGCGTTGTTGCAGACAATATTCAATGGCGAAAATTTAAGAAGAATAAAATCACTAATTATTATGAGTGTCTTCTTTTTTGTTTTTTAAGAGGGAGATAGTGGATTAATATAAATCTGTGAAAGAAATATTCAAATTCAGTGCTGATAGAAAATGCCAAAAAATGAGACAGAGCGTTCGAGTAATTAACCGCAAAGTCCGTCCAAGATTCCTCTGAAGAGATACTTTGCTGAATTTGAGTCCATGGGCAATGACAGACAAACGCCCAAAGGTCAGTAAATGACCATTCATGATAGGCCTTGATGTCCGCGAGCTCTTTGGACGTCACGACACACATTGGCCGTCCTTCTTAGGTTGCGCTCGCTTCTTCAACGACGAACCAGTGAACTACAGAACTAGCAAAGATTTCCCAATTTAGTTACTAACCTATGCTTTGACATGGTAATTTTCTTTCTCTGAATCACAAGGTTTGCCGGCGGGCCGGAAGCGAAAGAAATTAGATTCCGCAGGAGGCGCAAATGGCACGGACAAGAGCAACACCCAATACAAGACAGATAGAAAGCATAGGCACTATGACGCTTGGTCTCCACTGCCTTTTTCTTTTCATCTTTTTTTTTTTTTTTCTTCTCAACAGCAACGCCCAATACAAGACAGATAGAAAGCAATGGCATGTACCGGTTTTTTGTCGTGATTTATGGTACAACAGGAGGAAATTTTTTTCCATTAAATAGCAAAAGTTTTCACATCGAAGAAAGCAAAGGATATGAGGATGAAAAGTATATTTGTGTATTTATGCTACGAAACAACAAGTAAAAATATGCCAAATAAGTTTATAGAGTTCAATTGCAAATAAAAAGATATTAACTTTGTTGTGAAATGATTGCAATTGATTAATAATCTCCCTAGAAAAAAATATGCTCGGGTGAAGAATATTAAACCCTTTCTGAAAAAGCTTTGGAAACAAATTCTTCTATGTTGTTTTTAATGTGAGAGTTTTCTAAGAACCTATGATAACACATATTAATAATATAAATAAAATTTTAGTATGTCACATTTTACTAAATAGGACTATTTATGATTAATTATAGGCTGGTGCAAGGTGAATACAAAAAAAAGAAGATGATCCTGATGGTCTTACAACTACATATGATTAATAATCCATATTAACATATTGACTGCGTGTATTTTTGGTCTTTTTAAACTAAACCATTAAATATAAAAGGCTAATTCCTAAACCATGATGACGTTAAAACTACATATGATTAGTAATCCTTCCTTCACCAGGTCCACTTTTTTACCAAACCAAACCAAACTACAATTGGACCTTACTTCCCCAACAGTATGTCCTACTCTCATAGTCCAAAATTTTGAACTCGGGAATATAAAAGAAGTTCAACAGGCACGGTCTTGCGGATCGTGCGATGGCATCTCATGGCACGTTCGCAACGTGGATCAGCGAGATAAGGTTGTGAAATGTACCGGTGTGATAGAGTTGTGATGAAGTGAACTAGCGAGGTAGAGTTGTGAAGTACACATTAGGAAGATTGTGGGCAAATGTGGAGCTTAGGATCCAGACGTTAGAGCAGCAGGGTCATGGTAACTATGGAGTTTAAGACCCAAATACTAGAGAAGCAAGGTTATCGGCAAACACATATTAGGACTCAGAGATTGGAGTGGCAAGGTTGTGGACAAGCATAAAGTTTAGGACCCAGAAAGTGGATGTATATAGATTAACTGAGATGGCTCCCAGGCTGAGATGGCTTCTCTTCCGGCTTGGGAGCCTTCCAATTCACCATATAACATATCTAATCTTCATAATTGTTTTCTTTGACCTCCTCTACTTTTGTTACTATTGTGAACCTAAGAAACAAATGAAAGATAAAAATCATTGTGCCCGTCCGACACAACATCAATCTTCCCAACATGAGATTGTAGGTTGATGGCGTACTACCATTGTACAATCTAGCATCACTATTAGGAATGGGGATACTCTTCAATAATGGTGAATAAGTTTACCATTCTCTTAATGTCCATCATAATTTTTTTAGGAGTGTCAATTTGACTCGCAGTTTGAGCTAGACTTGAGTTTGCCTCACTTCGTCAAGTTTGAATTGAATCCAACTCGTTTGATTCCAATTCAAAAGTTTATTTATTTTTTTTATATAAAAATATAATTTTAAAAATATATCTTACAACTCATAACATATAACATATATTTAATTATTTAATTATAATATTGTAGTTGATATAATTTTTTATATTTAAATATTATTATATTTTTTAAGCAACTAGAATTTATCATTATAATCTTGATAAATGCAAATGATGAAATGATACAAAATTTGCATCATTACAAAAGAGATTAAAAACCAAAACAATAAAATCCCTAAAAGAGCAAAAGATCCAATACAGAATGTTTTGATTTTCCTTTTTGTAGCTCCCCTCCTATGCAGCAGTAGTGCCCGAGCCTAGTTATGGCTTTCAGCATCGGATTTGTCTCTTTTAGGTTTTGGGCCTACTGCAATACAAGACAGTTATTAGAATTTTACAACACAACATGTAATAACCCTAACTTGGTTCTCTGTTTTATAGAAAAAGCATAAAACTAAGAATGCAAAAGAGATCTAATTATTTGTATGATGCTCCTTGTGCTTCTAGCTTTGTTTTGGAAGGTTCTCTTATTTCTCTCTAGCTATATCACCGCAAGAAAGCTAGTAGGAAACTATAACCAGATTTTCTGTCTTTCTATTAAAAACGTTGTTCCTAACTAGACTATAGATCTCAATTTGAGGTGGGAATGTTATAGATTTGTAGTTTTGAAGTGAAATGCTACCATATTTCTCTATTGAGATTGCACTAAAAAAAGAGGTGATCTGTATTTTCCATTTTCTCATGGTAGAATATGCATAAATATTTCTCTCCTTTCCATTCTTTCTTCTCTAAGTTTTCAATAGTCATGATCTTGTTGTGAAAGGCCAACAAGTTCAATACT
Organism: Trichopus zeylanicus subsp. travancoricus; assembly: GCA_005019695.1. Taxonomy (NCBI): domain Eukaryota; kingdom Viridiplantae; phylum Streptophyta; class Magnoliopsida; order Dioscoreales; family Dioscoreaceae; genus Trichopus; species Trichopus zeylanicus. Next base: position 584,285 of record RXID01021370.1, read on the forward strand.
TTAGTTTTTAGGAGATAGGGGAGGTGCCAAACGTTGTAGGAAATGGAGTTTTGACCCCTTGGTCAATTAGGAATTTGTAACTTGATCTCACTAAAAAAGAGCTATCTCATCTCCATGTTCCACTATTTGCATTTTGCTGTAGGGGAGTGAAAATCTTGTCCTTAATTTGTACTTCTAGGCATCTGATTTTTGGGGGAGTTCTCTTTTTTAGTAGTGGCCCTTGTAAGGTGGCTTCTTGTATTGTAATCTCATTATTTTTTGCAACTTGGAAGGCTTAAGGATAAAGCATTTTTGGGCTATATCTCTCAATCCACCTGTCTCTCCAGAAGTTTATAAGTTTTTCATCTCCAACCTCAAATTTACTATTCGTCATGAATACTTGTTTGACTTTCAAGACACCATTCCATAAACTAGAATAGGAGCTGAGATCAGGTTGTGTTTGAAGTATTGGTAATTCATCCTTGTAGTCATTTTTTAATACAATTTATTTTTATGCATTGTTTTGATCCTTGAATAATTTTCACAACCATTTCAAGAGTAAGACCTACTTAAAGATAGTTGTGTCAAACCACCCTTTCCACACACCCCCCCCCCCCCCCCCCCAACCCCCAATCCACCATTTTCTCTATGCAAATCAGATCTTAACTGGCCAAGTGATATTTATGTTAAGTTTTAGAAACATTCCATAGAAATTTGGGTTTGATTTGGTCTACTTTAGAGACAATCAATTTTGGAAGATGGTAAAATGTTACTCAATAGATTGGAGTGGTAGAAAGCATAAAGTTCAACATTACTACTCTTCCACCCATAGATAGACATTTGCCCTTCCAAGCTTCTAGCCTCTTTTCCACCTTACTGATCAAGGGCAGCCACTCATTTTTAACAAGTTTTTTTATCCTTGATTGGTAGGCCTAAGTAGTTAAAGGGGAGGTTTTCTACCTTATAGGTCATGATTTTAGCTAACAAACTAGTCGTTTCAGGTTTTGATCGAGCCAAAACTGATAATAGAGCTCTTGTGAAAGTTGATCTTTTTTCTCAAGAGGCCCTCAAATAGATATTGGATTGCCTTCATGTATTGAAACTATTCTAGATTTGTTTCACTAAATAATAGTGTGTTCCAAATCCCATACAGTCCTCTAACCAAATTAGTCTTGGTTTAGTACTTTGTGTAGGTAGTCAACACCAATTTGAATAGATATGGGGATAACATGTCATCTTATTTGATCCCATTTCTGCTGAAAATACATCCATGATGGTTCTCATTAAGCATGATAGATACCTTACTGATCTCCAATATGTCTTTGATCTAATGTACCCATCTCTTTCCAAAGCCCCTTTTTTCCATTAGAGTGAGTAGGAAATTTCAATCAGCATTATCATATGCTTTTTTAAAGTCTAGCTTCAACATAACCCCTTGTTTCTTCTACTTTTCACATTTGAAAATTATTTTCTTAGTTGTTGCCACACTATCTAGTATGTACTTGCCTGTATAAATGCAAACTGGGTGGTATTTACTAGATCAAAGATTCTCTTCTTCAATCTTTCTACCAGGACTTTAATGAAGATCTTCAAGATATAATTTAACAGGCATATAGGTCTAAAGCCTCTCAAGTTGTCTGCCCCCTTTTTTTTAGGATCAAGATTATTAGGATATAGTTGCTTTTGTCTAAGGAGGATCTGTGGAGATATAAATAATTAAACATCAGCTTAATATCCTCTTTCAGAAAATCCTAGAACTTTTTGTAAAAGAGAATTGAAAATCCACTAGGCCCAAGAGTTTTAGATTTAGCCATATCCCAAATGGCTTGCTTGAATTCCTCTTCTGAAAATGCTACCTCTAGGTTTGATACATTTGCTGTATCTGGGTATAGTTCTTCCCATTTTGCCTCTATTGACCAGGCCATGAAGATCCAAATAATTCTTTGTAGAAAACCACCATGTGCTGAGTCATCCTCTCTTCTATGTTATAAACTAGATGTTCATCTCTTAACTCAATAATTAGATTGATTCTTCTCCTGTTGCTTACTATTTTGTGAAAAAAAGTAGTATTGAGACTCTCTCTTGGATCCATTGTATCCTTGACCTCTGAGTCTACATTAGTTCTTCCTTTTTCAGGATATCATCCAACTCTATTTTGCTTGATATTAGATTATCTAGCTATTTCTTAGATAATTGTGCTTCCTCTTGTGTTGCTTCAAGGCAATCAATTATCTTTCATGAGTTCTTAGTTTCTAGCTAGTACATTAACAAAGTGTTCCCTGTACCATTTGGAGAGACCCTTTGTCTTTTTAATGTTTTAATTATATTATTAACTCCATCAAATCCATAAATAGCTCTTCCATTTGTTAGTTATCGTGTTGACAAATTCTTCTTCTTCTAACCACGTAGCTTCAAAGAGGAATCTCCTCTCCCTCTTTTTTTTTAATCCTCAGATGAGGGCATGATGGGCACATAATTAGAAGTTATTTGTGGTAGTATTTTGGCCATGGACAAAGGGAACTTAGCTTCCCAAATTAGAGAGACTAAGAATCTATCTAGTTTGGCAAAACCTGGTTTCATCTATCTATTGGATTATGTAAAGCATTTACTAAAGAGAGGGATCTCTAACAAATCTTGGTTTGTAATCCACCCACTGAATTTCTCTTTGTCCATGTTATTGCCCATGGTGGTTTTCCTATCCATATGAAATCTTATGGTATTAAAATTGCCAATGATTAGTCATGGTAGGTTCCACCTCTTTCTTATTTTAGTTAGTTCATTTCAAAACTTCGCCTTCTTCTCTCTAACACTAGGGGGCATAGACTATAGTGTAAATCCACTTTTCTTGGGAACCTACATGTATGAGGATTGTAGTTATTGAGAATTATCCGATACACTGATTATGTAAGGAGAGCACCCGTTCATTCCAACCAAGTAAGATTCCTTCAAAAGCACCTTAGGAAAGTCATTTTAGCCAATTGCCAATTCTTTTACCTCCCAAAAATTTTAGATTTCCCCTACTAATTTCTCCATGTTCATCTCTTGAATCCCCACTACATCTGCCTTAACTCATTGATCATATTTCTTACAAATCTTTTCCCTAAACCTTTGATATTCCATAAGAGGATTATCAGTTTTTGGGTTAGGCCACCCCTAGGGGCTCTTTCCCTAGTCTTTGTTTTTTTTAGCCTCAGTAGAGCTTAGTAAATTATCCCTATTTCAAGTTTACTCATGTCTAGCTTAATCCAACATAGTGAACCTATTTGTGATAGTTTTTCTAGAGATTAGGAGGATGACATGCAAGGGTCTATACTATGTGAAGAAGTATGTACAAATGAAAACGGCTTAGAGTACTTGTCTCTTCCAACACCTTATAGGTGTGTTAGGTGGGTTTGATATTCTAGAGCTTCTGAGTAGTATTAGTGCAGAGGCTTTTAAAGAGCTACTAGGAGGTTGGATCTAGGGCGCTTGTGGATCAACATCATCTCTTGGTACAACATTATTCAGAAGCAGTTCCATACAAATGAGAGTTTTTGATCCAAGCAGGGCTAGGTGATCCTGAAGAAGTGTAGCAATTTTCACTTATCTCGAAGTTGCCTGTCCCATCTAGCATCCATGTCCTCTCCATTTGCCTCTGATGATCTCGTTGGTTGTAAAATACATAGTCAGTAAGAAGTCAAGACCTTCAATCATTTCTTTTAAGGTCATTATTTTCCACATGTCCTTGTCTATCCCTCATGGGACACCTCTCAAGTGATAATTTTGCATGGAGATTACTGGCCCAATTTCTCCCTTTAGGTAAAAATGACATTACTCTAGTAATAGGGGTAGACTAGCATCCTCTTCCTTTTGATCCACTTCTACCTTAGTTTTGGCTTATACACCAATATGGATGGCTTTCGATGTTGTGCCTAGTACTAGTCAATGCCCACTATTTCTATCTCCATTAGTGGATCTCCATGGAGTTCCTCCAAGACCTCAATTGTGGCTCATACCATAGTGTCAGTAATAGTCCCTTGGAGTACTTTTGGTATATCTTGGATGCTTGTAATAGAGATCAAAGCTCTGAAGCCTCTAATGTCCTCAACCATTTTCAGAGGGCTGTCTACTCCTATTAGTGTCACCCACCCTGCCATGACTTTGGAAAGGATTGCTTTGTCCCATAGCAAAAGGTCATTTGTTTGGATCTAGATCCAAGCTCTCTTGTTGATGGTCGAAGAGGGTTTTCATGAGTAAACCTCCACTACTAAATTATTTGTTTGAATGAATTTCAGTGCCACCGTCTCATCCAAAATTGTTGGGTTAGGGAACCATAATAAGAATTCATTCATCTTGGTAGCTCGTGCATGCCAATTCCACACTTTCACCCACCAGACTACTCAAGAATCTTGGATCTAGACTGCTTAGGGTTTCCCTTATACAATCTTGATGATAGCAAAGCCAACCATGGAATCGACAAGGCTCTCACCTCATGGTCACTTTGGATGCAGAATTCTTTCACCTGATCCCTTGAGGATTCTCCTTCTCACTAATTCTTTGAGTGTTTCCTCATCAACATTGCTATGCTCTGTGCCCAATCCTGCTATACCTACAACAGCCGACTGGATTCCACCAATCACCCATAGTGACCCTACTCTAGGCACTGGAAGCATTGGAAGATAATCCTCTTCTCAGTCATCTTCTTGCCTTCAATTAGGAAAATTGAGTGTCTTTGACAAAAGATCTCTAGGTTAGAGTTTTTTTCCTACAAGTAGGACTTCTTTGAATGATGTCTTGAAGCGCGGGGAAGGCAGAGTAAATATCTTGTCCAATTTGCCACTATTGGGAGACTTCTTGTTGAAGCAACCTTTGGATGGATCTAGATATCTGCTAGGCCTCCTATAGGGTTGAGATTCATGGGCTGAGATCCTTGATCTTGGGCTTCGCTTGGACCTATGCTCCCTCCTGAGACAAGCTCTCGAGGATGGAGGCGTCAGGGTCTCCGTCCTCCATGAGATCTAGGCCCATCCAATTGAGTTACAAAAATTTAACCAAATTATTTTTTTATATATTATCATGTTAATTCATCATTTTAATATGAAATTTTTAAAATTTATTTTAATGTAAATTAATTAAAAGTAATTATTAAAATTAATTTTAAAAATTTAAATGTAAGCCGAGCCAACCTCAATTGCGCTCGAGTTCGAGCTGAGCTAGAACCAATATTAGGGAGAGTTGAGTTGAGCCAAACCGAGCTCAGCTCATTTACAACTCTATAACAAATGGTTGGCAATGACTATTGTTATAACCAAAGAGTTGTTATGTGGATTATTTACGGAGATTCCTTGTATCTTGGAAATTGCAGGTCACTGAGACATGATAAACAAAATGACATACTCCCTTTTCTTCAAATTAAGTGCACCAGGTGTGATCTTTGCAAGAGTTATTGCTAAAACCTACTAGACTTTGACTATCAACAATTACTTCTACCACCTTATTTGTGGGGAGGTTCTCCATTTCTTTCCATGACTCCCAATGTTGCTTAGGTGACTACTTCCTTCATGGGAATAATCACCTTCTTGCCTTGGGTGCTTGATGAGATGGTCTCTTTGAGGATCTCTGCCTCCTAAACTAGGTGAAGCAACTTAGGTATCCTAACCAGATTCATCTTTAATCTCCTGATATAATTTTAGCAATGTCATGTGTCATGTTCATACACTTGGTGATACCTATTGTTGTATCTTTGATCACTTCTCCTAGTTGCATATGGGATGCCAATGTAGGCCTCCCCAAAATTTTATTATTCATGTTGAATATGATGTGTTAGTATCAATTATGTCATTCAAAGTTTCATAATACTAGCATATACTATGAGATTCACGCATCTGACCTACAAAGAGAATAAGTTTTCTGAGAGGTTTGTTAGACTCCTTCACCAAACACTAGATATACTTGTCTTGATGTCTTTCAGCTCATCTTCATGTATGCCTAAAAAAAGGAAAATAACTCCCATAAAATTTTTATTTATAAAATCTATCTCGCAAAAAAAATATATTAGAAAAGACTTATCTACCATCCCATTAGGTAATGATCAAGAATCACTTCCTAACTCCTTTTAGATTTACCTAAAATTGATTAAACTATATGTGAAAAGTAATAAAAAAAGGGTGATGCAATGAAAGGTAGAGAAGAGAACAAAAAAAAGAAGAATCATGTTGACACTCATGTGACCATTTACTTCCTTGAAAGCCTCACTAAAACCAATACAAAAATTTTTAGGATTTCAAATTTAAGCTAACAAAACACCATGGGAGGATTCATGGGACTCTTGCTTAAAAATTGAGGAGAATCATTGTTAAAGCCCTTTGTAAAACACAAAGAGCTTCGGGGAAATTCTTTGAGAACTTTGGCAACTCTTGATGAATACTAGATGTTGAAGACCTTGAAAGAGCTAGGCATTTATAAGTGCAGGAGAAAAGGGGGCACCAGCTAGTTGAAGCCACTGAAAAGAGGGCTCTAGTCTCTTGAAATTCGCAAAAAAGAGGTTTTAACTATGTGGGATCGATTTCAGCGACCTGTGAGTGGCAGAGATCGTGGGAGTGACCTTGAATCATAAATTAGAGTCTGTTTTACTTTAAAGTATGCTATCAGTTGTTGTGAGAATATTGACTTCTAATAGATATAAGTTTCTATTATTAATACACCGACAATTATTAGAAATCTCTTAAAGTAAAAAATACCTAGCAATAAATTAGAGATACAACAAAGAAAAGAAGAAAAGTATGATATTGATTGATTTGAGAAATGGTACTGGCTTAAGCAATGACATGCCCTCACTTTATAATAAATTTTAAAATAGAATTATGGAATGTAAGAGAATAATGAAAATAAAGAAAAGATAGGAAATGAGAAAGGGGCTTTAGTATGTGTTGCTTCCTCTCCCCCATGTACTAGATCATGTGAAGTTTGGCTTGAATGGATCTTGACTGATTTTCAGCGGATGTTAATAAAGTGCTGATGAGTGAGGCTGATTGCCTTGCTTATATTAGTAAACCCTATTGGGATTTGAAGGCATATCATCAAGTGTTTTTGGGGTTGACTACCTTAAAGGATATGTCATCAATTGCTTTGAGGGTTGACTATCTTGAAGGGTGTATCATCAATTACTTCTGGGGTTGATTAGCTTGAAGGGTATGTCATCAACTACTTTTAGAGTTGACTAACTTGAGGAATGTGTTATCAACTACTTTTGAGGTTGGCTAGCTTAAAGGACGTATCACCAATTACTTCTGGGGTTGACTCTCTTAAAGAGTGTATTATCAACTGCTTCAAGGGTCAACTAACTTGAAGGGTGCATCATCAACTATTTTAAAAGTTGACTAGCTTGAGGGGCCCCATCACCAATTGCTTGTGGAGATTGACTGGCTTGAGGACAACGTCATTAATTACTTGTAAGGTTGACTAGATTTAAGGGCTATGCCATCAACTACTTGTGAAGTTGACTAACTTGAGAACTGCATTATCAACTACTTGTGGGGTTGAGTAGTTTTAAGGATACATAGTTAATTGCTTTTGGGGGTTAACTAGCTTGAGAACTACGTCATTAACTGTTTGTGAGATTAATTAGCTTTGAGGGCACGCCATCAATGAGCTTTTAGCTTGAAGTGTGACCAATAGCTTTTAGCGTATTGACATTTAACTTCTTTAATTTGGTAGTATCACCAATGGTTTATGGGGTTGGGTATAACTTTGGAGTGTTGTCAAAGGCATTTTTTTGTAGTACACCCAATAGAATTCAGTTTAACCTTATTTATTTCTACTTGAACTAGCTTTGGTTCAAATCAAGGTGATAACATCACCTATTATTTATGACCTTGGAGTAATACCGAGGTAGTAGTATTACTGCTATAAAGCTCCATTGGGACTAATATAGTTCGAGTTTGAGTTTGGTTTGGATTAGTTCAACACTCAACTTTGATTTGAGTCTGAATTAATTTAACTCGATGTTTAAAACTTGATTAAATTATAATTCACTAACTCCTTCTAGAAGATAGTGATACATTTCAAGCCCTTGGTGATTGGGTTCATACTGACGCTTTATAGCATGACCAAGGGAACTATGTGAGACATAAAAGTCATTAAATATTCAATAATGAATTTAACCCACCAAGCTTAGCATCAATCTTCAGAAGAACATTTGTTAGATACTAATTGTTGACTCTAGTTGGAGCAATATGATTTTGATTCAAATTTGATTCAATTCAGTTTAATGTTTAGAGTTTGATTTTGGTTTGAGTTTGATTCCATTTAGCTCAAGTCAAGTTCAGCCTTGTGTTGGACCTTCATTTGAGTTTGAGCCTGCTGGACTTTAGCTTAAGTTTAAATCAATTTAGTTTAACTTGGTTTTGTTTCAAGCTCAACTTGACTTGGTTTTGATTTGACATTGAGCCTAGCTCAATCTTAATTTAACTTGATTTCAAATTGGCCCAACTTGAACCTAATTAGGGTTAGGTCTGAACTAATTTGATTTGGATTAACTCAACCTAAATTTTGAGTCTAGCTCAATTTGAGCTTTAGTCTATCTTTTTGATCAATTTAGGTCTATTTAAGTCAACCTAGTATTTGTCCATTTGTTATGATTGAGTTTTTTCATATTAATCAATTTGATTTGATGATCCTTTGCTATTTATAATAATTTTAGATGGACCCATAGCCGATTTTAATATGCAAATCTAAAGGAGGCTTAGCTTATGATCTTGAAAGCTGACTTAGAAGTATAAGTCCGAGAACTAATTGGGTGCAAGTCCAAAGACTGGCCTAGATGCAAACTTGAAAGCTGGCTGAGTGGGAGCCCAAAGTCTAGCTTTGGATGCGGGCTAGAAGGCTAGCTGAGGTGTGAATTCAAAGTTGGCTGGATGTGAACTAAAAAGCTAGCTAAGGTGTAAGCCCAAAAGCTAGCTAAGTTTGAGCCCAAATGGTAGCTTAGATGCAAGCCCGAAGGCTAGGTAAGTGTTAGCCCAAAGTTTGGTAAAGTGTGAGTCCGAAGGCTAGCTGAGCTACAAGCCCAAAGACTAGCTATGTGTGAACCTGAAGACTAGCTAAGTGCAAGCTCAAATGTTGGCTGAGTGTGAGCTCGAAGGCTAATTGAGATGCGAGCCCGAAGGATAGCTGAGTGTGAGCCCAAAGGTTGTCTAAGTGTGAGCCTGAAGGCTAGTTGAGTGCAAGCTCTTAGGCTAGTTGAGATGCGAGCCAGAAGGCTAGCTGAGGTGTAGGACAGAAGGTTAGCTGAGTGTGAGTCTGAAGACTAACTTGGATATAAGCTCAAAGGCTAACTAGATGTAACCCTAAGGGTTGGTTAAGTACAAGCTCAAAGGCTAACTGAGTGCGAGCTTAAAGGCTAGTTGGGATGTGAGTCTGAAGGCTAGCTAAGTACAAGCCTGAAATTAGCTTAGATATGAGCCTGAAGACTGGTGAGAGAGAGACCAAAGGCTAGCTTAGATACTAGCCCAAAGACTAGTTGAGTGTACACCCAAAGGTTAGTTAGGTGTAAGCCTAAAGATTGGCTTGGATGCAAACTCGAAGGCTAGCTGAGGTGTAATCTCGAATGTTGGTTGAGGTGCAACCTTGAAGGCTAACGAAGTGAGAGCCCAAAGGTTAATTTGGATGCAATCTTGAAGGCTGGCTGAGGTGCAAGCCTAAAGCCTAGTTTGGATGCGAGTCCAAAGGCTGGCTTAGATGCGAGCTCGAAGATTGGTTGAGGTGCAAGCCTGATGGTTAGCTGGATGTGAGTTTGAAGACTGGCTAAGTGCGAACCTAAATGTTGGCTAGGATTGGAGCCCAAAGGTTGGCTGAGTGCAAGTCCCAAAACTAACTGAGTATGAGCTCGAAGACTGGCTTAAATGCAAGCCTAAAGGCTGACTGAGTGTGATTACGAGGGCTAAGTAAGATGTGAGCCTGAAGGTTAGTTTAGATACGAGCCTGAAGGTTGGTTGAGGTGCAAGCCTGAAAGCTAGCTTAGTTTGAGCCTAAAGGTTGGCTTGGTGTGATGAGGATTCATCATCTTCGAAAAAAGGGTTGCGAGTGACTATAGTAGTATAAAAGGTTCACCATCTTTGAAGGGTTGCAGATGACCACGATGTTGGTGGAGTTTTATCATCATATGAAGAGCCACGGGTGATCACGGTTTTCATGAAGTTTCATCAATGTGCCAAATACTACAAATGGCCATGTCAATAATGGAACAAAAAATAAGACAAGGGAATTCTTACTGTGGGCTTTTTTTTAGGTAGCAAATTTTTTATTTTTTATTTTTTCTATTTCTTTTCCTCTTCTTCCTTATGCCCTTTCCCCTTTATGCTTCAAAAACTCACCCGGACATGATAACCCGATAGCCCATCTCATTCAAATCCAACTAGATCTGGCCAGATCTAGCCTCGATCCAGTAGTAAGCGACGAAGGGGAGCCAACTGCGATAGTGGTAGAGGTTTAACAAGTGCTACCATAACAATAAAATAAAGTTCTCAGCAGATATGCCTTTTCTATTGGGTAGTCTAATTCAAATTTGGATCTTAGGTTGTTCTAAACCGTAGCCTTCTCACCAAGAAGTTGGTGGGCTCATCATGAATTAGGTCGGGGTGACTGGTGGTTTTAGGATCCCGTACTTATGCCCACATCCTAGTCGACCCTGCAGGGGAATATGTGCTTCTAAAAGATCTTTGATACTGTGCCCAATCCCTTATAAAGGATGGTTCATCGAGTTCTACCACTGCGGAGCCCCTCCAATGGTGAGTTCATCATATGAGTCATGAATGGGTTGGAACAAAAAATGCATTTTCTTTCTCGATAAGAGGAGGTGCTGAAAAGCAAGGGAATGGGTGCAACTTCACTTATGGGAACCGTTCTATTGAAATACTGAATCAAGTGAAGCCATGTTGCGTAACAAGACTATAGGTCACCAACACTTAGAAGTACAAGTGGTCTGGGTTGGTTTGGCAATAGACCTGCTCCAATTGGTTATGTGGTTGTTCCCTTTGCTATTCCTGTGACTCACTCTTTTTACTCATTAGTTTTTATAGCTATTCGACCTTATCAGTGTCTCTATTGTATTAACTAGATTTCTACATTTGGAGGAGAAGTTAAATTTCACTGGGTGTGTTTGAGTTTATGGGATCGATTTTGGCAACTCAAGAGTGGCAGAGATCCTAGGAACAACCTCAAATCATAAATCAAAGTTTGTTTCAATTTGAAGTGTACTATCAGGTGTTGTGAGAACATTGACTTCCAATAGGTACAAGCTCCTATTATTAATTATTTCAACAATTATTAGGAACCTTTTAAAGTAAGAAATCTAGCTAACAAATTAGAGACACAAAAAAGAAAAGAAAAAAAGCATGACATTGATTGATTTGAGAAATAGTACATGATTTAAGTAAGAGCATGCCGTCATTTTATAACAAATTTTAAGATAGAATTATGAAATGTAAGAGGATAATGAAAACAAAGAAAAGATAAAAATTAAGAAAGGCGCTTTGGTATATGTTGTTGCCTCACCCTCATGTGTTAGACCATGTGAAGTTCGCCTCAGATGGGTCTTGACTTAGTATTAAGTGGATGTTAATAACATACTAATGGGTGTGACTGATTGTCTTAGTTTATACCAGTAAACCCTATTGAGATTTGAAGGCATGTTGTCAAGTGCTTCTATGGTTGACTAGCTTGAAGGGTGCGTCATCAATTGTTTTAAGGATTGACTAGATTGAAGGGGCATATCATCAACTACTTATGGAGTTTACTAGCTTGAAAGGTGTATCGTCAACTGCTTTTGGGGTTGACTATCTTGAAGGGTGCATCATCAACTACTTCAAGGATTAACTAGTTTAAAGAGTGTATCGTCAATTGCTTCAAAGGCTGACTAGCTTGAGGGGACACGTTATCAACTACTTGTAGAAGTTGACTAACTCGAGGATTGTATCATCAACTGCTTGTGAGGTTGACTAGCATTGAAGACTACATCATCAACTATTTGTGAGGTTGACTAGCTTGAGAACTGCTTCATTAACTGCTTGTGGGGTTAACTAGCTTTAAGGACGTGTTGTCAACTACTTCTAAGAGTTGATTAGTTTGAGGATTGCATCATCAACTACTTTTGAGGTTAATTAGCTTTGAGGATGCATCATTAATAGCTTCTTAGTTTGAAATATGACTAATGGCTTTTAGCATGTTGGCATTTAATTTCTTTGATTTGGTAGCACACCAATAGTTTATGGGGTTAGGTATAACTTTAGAGTGTTATCAAAGGCCTTTTTTTATAGTACACCCAGCGAGATCCAATTTGACCTAATTTAGTTCTACTCAAACTAGCTTTGGTTCAAATTAAGGTGGTAACATTGCTCGTTGTTCATTATCTTGGAGTATTACCAAGGGTTGAGCATACCCAGTAGGACTTAGTTTGACCCTAATTAGCTCCATCGAGAATAATATGGTACGGGTTTTGAGTTCGATTTGGATCAGTTCAATACTCAACTTTGATTTGAGTCTGAATTGATTTAACTCGATGTTTAAAATTTGGTTGAATTGTGATTTACTAACTCTTTTTTAGAAGATAGTGATATGTTCTGAATCCTTGGTGATTGAGTTTACACTGATGCTTTATAACATGACCAAGGGAACTATGTGAGACATCAAAGTCACTAAATGTTCAGTAATAAATTTAATCCACCAAGCTTAGAATCGATCTTCGGAAGAACATTTGTCAGATACTAAGCATTGACTCTAGTTGAAATAATACTAATTCTAATTTGAATATGATTCAATTTAGTTCAATATTCAGGAATCGATTTTGGTTCGAGTTTGATTTTATTTAGCTTGAATCAAGTTCGATCTTGTGTTGGACTTTTATTGAGTTTGGGCTTGCTGAACTTTGGCTTAAGTTCAAGTCAATTTAGTTTAGCTTAGTTTAGTTCATGCTCAACCTGACTTAGTTCTAGTTTGACTTTGAGCTTAGTTCAATCTTGATTTAACTTGATTTTGAATTGACCCAACTTGAACATTATTAGACTTGGGTCTCAACTAATTTGATTTGGATTAACTCAACTTAGACTTTGAATCTAGCTCAATTTGGATTTTAGTCCATTTGTTCAATCAATTTAGGTCTACTTGAGTCAACTTAGTCTTTATCCATTTTGTTGTGATTGAATTATTCATGTTAATTAATTTAATTTGAGGATACTTGATTATTTATGATAACTATAGGTCGACCTGTAGCATAGTTTTAAATGTGCAAACCCGAAGGAGGCTCAGTTCATGAGCTTGAAAGCTGGCTTAGAAGTATAAGCCTGAGGGCTAATTGGGTGTGAGTTTAAAGACTAGCTTAGATGCAAATCCGAAGGCTAACTGAATACGAGCCCAAAGGTTGGCTGAGTGCGAGCTCGAAGGTTGGCTAAGGTGTGAGCCTGAAGGCTAACTGAGTGTAAATCCAAAGACTAGCTTAGGTATGAGCTAGAAGATTGGTTAAGTGTGAGCCCAAAAGTTGGCTTGGATGCAAGCTCGAAGGTTGGGTAAGGTGTGAGCCTGAAGGCTGGCTAAGTGTTAGCCCAAAAGTTGGCTTGGATGCGAGCTTGAAGGCTGGCTATGTACGGGTCCAAAAGTTGGCTAAGTGCGAACCCGAAGGCTAACTTAGATGTGAGTCCGAAGGCTAGTTAAGGTGTAAGCCTAAAGGCTAGCTTGGATCCGAGCCCAAAGGCTAATTGAGTATGAGCCCAAAGGCCAATTTTGATGCGTGTTCAAAGGCTAGTTAAGGTGTAAGCCCAAAGGTTGGCTAGATGTGAGCCTAAAGATTGGCTAAGTGTGAGCCTGAAGGATGGTTGAGTATGAGTCTGAAGGTTAGTTAAATGCGAGCCCAAAGGCTGGCTAAGTGTGAGAGCCCAAAGGTTGATTGGGATGTGAGCCTGAAGACTAGCTAAATGTGAGCCCAAAGGTTAGCTAACTATGAGCTTAAAGGCTAGTTGAGTGCGAACCCAAAGGTTGGCTGAGGTGCAAGCTCAAAAGTTGGTTGAGTACAAGCTTGAAGGCTGGCTTGGATGCTAGCCCGAAGGCAATCTGAGTACAACTTGAATGCTAGATGAGGTATGAGCCAAAATGTTAATTTAGATGTAAGCCTGAAGGCTGGCTAAATGTAAGCCCGAAAGCTAACTTGATGTGATGAGAATTCACCGTCTTTAAGAAAAAGATCACAGGTGACTGCAACAGTATCGAGGGTTAGCCATTTTTTAGAGGTTGTGGGTAGCCGTAGTAGTATCAAAGATTTATTATCTTCCAGGGACTGTGGATGACCACAGTGTTGGTGGAGTTTTGTTATCATATGAGGGGCCATGGTTTTCATGAAGTTCCGTCAATGTACCAAAGACCGTAGATAGCTACGACAATGATGGCACAAGAAACGAGACAAGAGAATTCTTGTTGTAGGTTTTTTTTAGGCAGCAACTTTTTTATTTTTTTTATTTTTTCTATTTCTTTTCCTCTTCTTCCTCGTGACCGTATGCCTTTCTTCTTCAAAAACTCACTAGGCAATGATTGCCCAATAGCTCATCTCAGCCAGATCCGATCGAATCCGACCCCAATCCGATGATAAGTGGTGAAGGGGAGGGGGGAGCTAGCTGCAACAATGGTAGAGATCAAGGAGAGAGCCAGTTGTGATGCAAGGTGATGGAGGAGGTCAGCACGGGCAAACCAGTAGGGTGAAGGCATTCATGAACCGAGTGGGGGCGGAGGCAAACAGACGATAGACCCGACGAGGGTGGAGGCAAGGCAGGACTAGCAGGTAGGCTAGGCGGCTTGGTTGGAGAGGCAAGGCTAGAGGGTCGTACGCTGGGGCGCAGTTGCACGAGTGAAGGTACAGAGGCAACATAGGGCAATTTGCAAGGGATAGATCTGGTGGTAGAGGGCAGTGCTTTAGATTTTCGATGAGCGAAGGGCAAGGTCTAGGCAGGTTGAGCTGGCGAGTGGTATGGATGAGGGGCTCTAGTGGAGGTCCAGCAGGTGGTCCCCTCGAGGCAATGATGGCAACTAGGTATCAACGGTGGGAGGTGGTGTTCGAGATCTCCAATAAGTGAAAGAGGCTACAGGCGACCTGCAATTGGTTCTTGTAGATAGAAGATAGACGGCCGAGGCCTATGCTAGTTAGCTGGGCAAAGACCAAAGATGTAGGTTTGAGGCAATGTTGGGGCTACAAGTGGTTGTGTCGGAGGGCGAGGATGATGGTGAGAGCAGCAAAAGGTATTTGAGAATTCTTTGAAGGCCAAAAAAAGCAAAACAGAAGAGAGGAAGTGAAAGGAAGGAAAAGAAAGAATAGAGCTAAGTATACTAACCCTCACTATTTCCTGATTTCTTCCTCATTCTAGCCTCCTTCTGATGATAGCTTTTGATCTTCTTGCTCTCTTCTTTGTCCTTGCAGATTTTTGATCATTTTATAGGCTCAAGAAGATTCGAAATCAAATCTTTGATTGTATCAATTTTGGAACGTTACATGAGTGTGATTGAATCTTGATATCTTTGATTGATTTCATTTTGGAAACAAATAGGAGCGGATTGGTGGTGATATTGTTTCCAAAATCTTATGATTGGCATGTAATTGATTAAAATTTATTTCCCCAATAAGAAAATTTAAATTTCCTACCATTTTTTAATGCTGAATTTTTGGGGGTTATTTACAGATTGTCCGAAAAAATTAGACTAAAATATGACTTTATAAATTCCAAGGGCCTTTTTATAAAAAAAACATATTTGTACAATTTTGAAACTTTCAGGTTTCTCTTTGAATAAAAGCTTGAACTTATCCACAAATTAAAATCTTCAGAGGTTTATTTGTAAATTCTAATTTATTCCAAATTTTATTTTAGCATTTGATACAAACTTGAACCTAAATTCAATGTCTAAATTTGACTCATCACGAGTCTAACTCCAATTACTTCAAAGTCTATTTAAACAAACTAAAAACAATTCATTGGAAAGTGGGCTTCTAGCTAGTCAAGCCAACATCAAAATTGTCCTATCTAGCAAGAGCCTATTAGAATCAAAAGAGGGCTCCCGGTTAATAGAGTCCACACCAAAAGAGGTCCTATCTAGTAGGAGCTCAGTGGATTTTTGAAATTCGCACAAAAGTATATAAATTTCTAGATTATGAAAAAAATATTATATTCTTTTTTCAAAAAAAATAATTAGAATTTTTCAAACAAATCTCTATAAAAAGATGTTTATGTATAATTCTTCAAGAATTGGATTTTTGTGATTGAAATCTAGAAACTTCCACTCTAACCAATTTGAACATTTTGAAACTCATGATAACTCCAATTGTATAAATTAGATCTCACAATTTCTAAAATTACATTAAAACCCAAATCACATAAAATTATTCGATCGGGTCATTTACGGATCACACAAATGAGCTCCAAAGAGGTACATAATAATGAATATCAGAGTTGTCTCTCCTTTGGTGAGGCACTAAAAAAAGTAAAGTACAAATGAAGGATAAAATAGATAAACACGGTTGAGATTGAACTTGGTTAATTTTTTGACTTCAAACAAGTTTGAAAAGTCAATCAAATTAGGGGGATACGGATGATCTTGGGTCTTATAAGCTTGTGAGTGACCTTCCAAAAAGTAAGAATTTGGGAGAGCACATTAGAAAGTTGTCTCTATCTACGGTTCAAAGAGTAACTTTGAGGGCTTTTTCATGGGATTGTTGCCACACTCCAAATTCAAAATTGGGAGTTGACAATTAACATCATATGCTTTTGAGGATGATATCCATAAGTATATAAGACCACCAAACATATTTATACAAAAATAATAACTCACATAATAATACATGGGAGTAAATTCTAAATCCAAATTTATAATTTACATAAATAATCTCAATTCCACTAAAATGCAATATCCCTAACTAGCTACCAAAGTGCACTTTAATAGTCCGTTTAAAATTAACTAAACTTTAATTTGTAAACAAATGAGCCATTTGTGTTTAAATATATATAATTTAGATCACAAAATTAAGTTGCACATATATATCAAAATCAAGTCATCATAAAATACAACATAAATAAATGTTAGTGTATAGGACCATGTAGTAGAGTTATCTTATCATACGACCATGTAGTAGAGTTATCTTATCACATTTGAAATTTCAGAAGTAAATTTACTTTATTATTTGAAAATATGTATAAATTTTTAATGTCAATTATAATCACACATTTAACCCAATGATACAGGTCATACACATAATACTTGAAATTATTTCAAAATACGAATTATCACAGTTAACCCCCATGACTAGGTCACATGCATAATATCTTAAATTATATCACAAAATCGACACTGGTCCCTCACAAACACATGCATATATCGACATAGCATGTATTTTCTCTAATTGACAAGGTAACATCACATAATTAGAGCATAAATATATTAGGAGATATTTAATAAAATTATTTTATGATCCTTATACAACTTTTATAATAAAAAAATATAGCTATAACTTAGTTTTCATACTTTTCACAAATAGAGAACTCAATGTATTTTTTTTCATTTTCAAATTCAGAAATATAAACACAAGATCATATCAATAATTCAAATAAATATGGCAAATTACTTTTTATCAGAAAATCAAATAATAGAATAATTCCATAAATTATTAAAATAATTATCATAAATTAACAAAGAATGTAATGACCTATTTACTTACGTCAATCATGATAGATGCAATCATAATCTAATTTTTCTAAATAAATTTTCAGGATCTTCATCTTCCTCGAACTTTTAATAAACCATAAATGTCTCTAATTTCTTCTCTTTTTGAATATTTCTATTTTTTCTTATTTATTTATTTTCTCTCTATTTTTTTCCCCTTTTGCTAGTGGCCGGCCGTAGCATTGCACTCCAAATAATCCTATTTCTTATATAACAAAATAATACCACTTTTACATAAAGTCTTCTAAAAATAAATAATTTTAACTAGATTCAAAAATAATTAAAATTTATATTTTGATTTTATTTTCCTAATCAAATCTGCAAGCATGGATTTAAAAGCTTAAATATTTTATATATAGATGCTTATCTATTATATAATTATAAGTAAGTTCCCAAAATAAATTATATTTTCTAATCCTAAAACTATTTAAAATCATCTTGAAGTTCATATTAATCCTTAAATTCAAATCCAATTAAAAATGTATTTGAGCCAAGTATCACACTCATTCCCTTTACTATCCTATACAAAAGTAGTTTAGATAAAATAAAAATTGCTTAATTGTAATACATCGGACGTAATTATTTTTGGTGGGATCATTCCCATCACTATCTCACAAAAAGGCATTTTGAGTTTGAAATTTGCAAGACAGCTAGGATTACAAAGTAGTTGGATTCTTGTTATTCTTCTATTTGAATATATAAGGATCACAAGAAATGCATGTAGGGGTAATGCTATGGGATGAGATGTCTATAGAATGAAAATTATTTAAAGAATTGTGGGGATGTCAACTATCAGTTGGATTAAGGGTTCTCTCTAAAGAAGAAAAATTGTAGACCACCTTAATCTTCTATGAATAAAAGTTTTTGAAAATATGTCCTAGCTAGGTGGAGCATAGTCAATGTCATTGTTGTCTCCTATAGCTCATGATGGTGGCTCTAAAAGTTTGATCACTGGTTCTGCTAGATTCCAACTATTGTTTTTTTTTGGTACTTCACGTCTGGTGTTTAGAATGGTGGTAAGTGATCTCCAGCTTCTTATTTTTGTTTTTGGAGGCAACAACCAATGTTGTTCTCTCCCTCTTTTTTTGGATACTTCATATGGTGGGATGATCTAGCTTTAGACTAGATCGGCCTGAGTCTTTGAAGGAGAGTGAGGCTTGGCTCCTGGTCTTATTGAGATATGTTCCATAGACATTGAGAATCTTGAGAGTGAGTTATGGGACATGTCCTTCTTCATTCTCCTCTTATCATTTGTTGTTCTTGAGCATCCCTAAGGGGCATGTCCTTTTGTGGATGTCATAGCCTGTAGCGAAAAATATTGATGTTTACCATAATTCACGATATAAAGGAAGAATAGAAAAGGAGAAAAGATAGCACACAAGAGATATATGTGGGGAAGATGATCCAGAGAATATTATATTGATGAGAAGAGAAAGAGGAGATTACAACGATGGAGACGAAACTCCAATATCACCAACTCTCACAAAAGACTAAGTAGCCTAACCGTCACAAGACGTCTTGAGAGTATTGATCTATATCTCTCTCTCTCACTCTATATTGAAATCTTTACGTCAATGGTGTATTTATAGATGTGGCTTAATGATGTTTGAGTCAAAGTAGAAGACTGACTCAAATAAGACTTCTACTAATTTAAGTCTTCTAGTAGAAGATAAATCTATATAAGAATTAGGCCCACTAAATAACTTCCTAATATAATTAAGAGTATCCGGAAAATCCAAATTCGAGACACCATAAAGCCAACAATCTCTACCTTGGCTCGAATCATCTTATTCTCTGAATTTGAATCTTTAATATATGTCTTTGTCATTACCTCTTGGGATAGGATCAACAATCTTGAATATTGATCAAGTCCAAACAGAGCTTGAACTTATCAATCGGAATCATCTTCGTCAACATATCTACAGGATTTCTTGAAGTATGAATCTTTTGTAAAGAAATCTCGCCATCTTCAATAATATCCCGAATAAAATGAAATCGGACATTTGTATGCTTTGATCTAGCGTGATACATTTGGTTCTTCATAAGGTGTATGACACTCTGACTGTCACAAAAAATAGGAAGAACATGTTGAGAAAAAAATAATTTCACTTGCCAAACCTTTTAGCCATAGAGCTTTTTTGACGACTTCTGTAGCTGTCATATACTTAGACTCTGTTGTAGATAATGCTACAATTAACTATAAGGTACACCTCCAACTAATAGGTCCTCCACAAAGAGTAAAAAAATAACCAGTAAGGGATCGGCATCGATCAAGATCTCCAGCATAGTCTGAATCGACGTAGCCAATAATTTTGGCCTCTTGCACTGTGTTCCTGTCGAAACATAAACCAATATTAAGAGTACCTTTAATATATCTTAATAGCCATTTCATGGCCTGTCAATGCTTTTTCCTGGATTTGCCATGTAACGACTAACAACGTTGACTGCTTGTGCAATATCAGGTCTTATGCATACCATAGCATACATTAGACTTCCAACAATACTTGAAAATGGGATGTTCTCCATGTATGCATGCTTTTCATCTGTAGAAGGACATTGTTGAGCTAAAAGCTTGAAGTGAGATGCCAAAGGAGTACTGACGGATTTTGAATTATGCATGTGAAAACGAGAAATAATCTTCTCGAGATACTTACTTTGTCTGATAATTTTACATGCTTTCGATCTTGATCAATCTCCATACTGAGAATCTTCCTTGCAGCACCTAAATCTTTCATCTCAAATTTCTTTTTCATTTTAAACTTTAAATCATTCAGTAGAGATATGTCTTGAGTAGCGATAAGCATATCATCAACATAAAGAAGCAATATAATAAATGAGTTATTGGCATGCATCTTAAAATAAACACAGCAATCATGTTTACAGTGGATGAAATCTTGTCCCAACATAAAACTGTCAAACCTTTTATACCATTGCCTTGGAGACTGTTTCAAACCATAAAGTGATTTGTTCAACTTGTTAACAAAATTTTCATTGCTTTCTTGGATGAACCCTTCAGGCTGTTGCATAAAAATTTATTATTTTAATTCTCCATGCAGAAAGGTAGTTTTGACATCAAGTTGTTTTAACTCAAGATTATAAAAAAGCAACTAAAGCAAGTAGAAAACGAATAGATGTGTGTTTAACCACAGGAGAGAAAATTTCATTAAAGTCAACACCCTCCTTTTGTGAATGCCCTTTTGCAACTAAACGTGCCTTGAATTTAACACAATCTATCTTAGAGAAATCCTCTTTCTTTCAAAATACTCACTTGCAACCAATTGCTCTTTTACCTTCTGATAATTTCACCAGATCCCAAGTATGGTTCTTTTGAAGGGAATCCATCTCTTCATTCATAGCAGCTTGTCACTGAGAAAAATTCTTATCTTGCACTACTTCTTTATAGGAAGAAGGATCACCATTATTAGTAAGTAAAGTAAAAGCTACCATATCTTCAAAACCATACCTCTCAGGTGGATTTATGTTTCTTTGAGATCTTCGAAGTGGAGTCTTTTCAGAAACTTGATTTTTAGAATTTTTCTGAGAGTTGGGCATACCCTGAATATCTTCTTGTGAAGGAACTACATGCTCCACCTCCACTTGCATTATATCATTGGGATCTTTCTTGAGAGATTTTAACATAACACTTTCATCAAATACTATATCTCTCTCAATAATTACATTTGAAATAGTAGAATCCCACAAACGATAGTCTTTGATGCCTTTAGCATAACCCAAGAAAATACACTTTTTGGAATGTGCATATAACTTATCCTTGACAACATGCACATAAGCAGGGCAACCAAAAATCTTTAAAGAAAAATAATTTACAGGTTGACTAGTCCATACCTCTTTAGGAGTCTTGCAATTAATGGCTGTTTGAGGAGAGCGATTCACAATGAAGCATGCTGTATTGACTGCTTCTACTCAAAAATCTTTATTAAGATTAGTTGTACTGAGCATACTATGTGCTTTCTCCAACAAGGTTCCGTTCATCCTTTCAGCCACACCATTTTGTTGAGGTTTTCCTGGGATGGTAAAGTGGCGTTTGATGCCTTCATCTTCATAGAATTTGAGAAACTCTGTTGATTTGTACTCTCCGCCATTATCACTTCTGAGGTATTTGATTTTTCTGCCTGTCCTTTTTTCAACTAAAGTTTTCCACCGTTTGAAAACAGAAAACACTTCGATTTTGTGATGCAAAAAATAAATCCACACTTTTCTAAAAAAATCATCAATAAAACTGACAAAATAATGAGCACTAGATTTTGATGGAATAGGAGAGCACCACACATCAGAATGAATATAGTCAATTAAGCATTTAGTGCAATGAGTACCGGTGTTAAACTTTACCTTGGACTGTTTATCATAGAGACAATGCTCGCAGAAATCCAATTTGCATGAGTTGAGGCCTTTCAGTAATTTTCTTTTATTGAGCTCACTTAAATCTTGCTTACTTATATGACCGAGACGCATATGTCATAAGTGGGTCATATCAGAAGAAGAAGCTTGAGAAATTATTGCTCCACCTGCAACGATTTTTCCTATTAACTCATACAAATTTTCATGCTTTAGGCCCTTCATCACTATCAATGAGCCTTTAGCAACCTTAAGAACTCCACCTTTAGCAGAATACTTATAATCAGCAGAATCCAAAGCATCCAAAGAGATCAAATTCTTTTTCAAATCAGGAACATGTCTAACATCAGTAAGAGTTCTAATAATATTATCAAACATCTTAATTTTGATTGTTCCAATTCCAACAGTTTTGCATGGATTGTTATTACCCATCAAAACCAAACCACCATCATAGGACTTGTAGTCTTCAAACCAATCCTTATTAGGACACATGTGGTAAGAACAACCAAAATCAAGAATCCAAATATCATGGTAACGATCAAAATTAGAACTAATAGAGAGAACGTTACCAAAATTATCATCAGAACTCCCTTCAACAACTGACACTTATTTTTTGGCTTGTTCTTTAGATTGAGATTTTTTTTCTTTCTTTGCTTTGAGCTTCCAATAATCTTTAATTGCATGTCCCATCTTCTTACAATACCTGCAATTTATTTCTTTGGATTTGGATCTAGAACGACCTATTTTTGATCTTTCTTTGGTATGACCTTTGACAATTAATGCTTCTGAGTGTGACACATCCCCTCCAATCTTTTTCAAATATTCATTAGATAGAAGAGTAGTAGAAATATCGTCAAATTTTAAATCCTTCCCATACATGACAGTAGTTTTAAGATTCTTAAGAGAATGAGATAAAGACGATAATAAAATAATTGTCTTATCTTCATCTTCAATTTTAACATCAATGCTTAACAATTAAGAGACAAGTTTATTGAAAGTATTAAGATGATCAACTATATTCGTACCTTCTCTCATTCAAAAATTGAAAAGTTCTACTTTAAGTAAACTCGATTTGAGATAGACTTACTCATATATTGTTTCTTCAGTTTTTTTCATAACTCTGAATGTGATGTTTTATTAAAAAATGAATAGAGTACCTCATTGGTGAGACTGAGGATGATTGTACTATGTGCACTAGCCTTTTGATTTTCCCAGACACTTTCGGTGACATCTTCAGGCTTGACGTCCTCCAATGTGTTTCTCAACCCTTGTTGAGTAAGAATTGCACAAACTCTTAATTGCCAAATAGAAAATTTTTGCTTTCTATTGAATTTCTCTATATCGAACTTCGTAATAGACATGTTGAACCAAGCTTTGATACCACTTGTAGTGGAAAATATCAATATCCACCACAATTCACGATATAGAGGAAGAACATAAAAGGAGAAAAGATAACACACAAGAGATATATGTGGGGAAGACGATCCAGAGAATATTGTATTGATAAGAAGAGAAAGAGAAAATTACAACGATAGAGACGAAACTCCAATATCACCAACTCTCACAAAAGACTAAGTAGCCTAACCGTCACAAGACGTCTTGAGAGTATTGATCTATATATCTCTCTCTCACTCTATATTAAAATCCTTAAATCAATGGTGTATTTATAGATGTGGCCTAATGATGTTTGAGTCAAAGTAGAAGACTAACTCAAATAAGACTTCTACTAATTTAAGTCTTCTAGTAGAAGATAAATCTAGATAAGGATTAGGCCCACTAAATAACTTTCTAATATAATTAAGAGTATCCGAAAAATCCGGATTCGAGACACCATAAAGCCAACAATAGCCCACGTGTTTTATACCTGTGCTATGCATGATTCTCAATGAAAACAAATTTAGTAGTACTTTTCTTTGTAGAAGTTGACATACTCATGGTGGGACTTCACATAACAATATCTCTATTTAAAACTAGAATCCTCTCTTTTAGGTATGTGTATGTATGAGTAACTAAGTATACTTCATCTCTCTCCTTGGTTCTAGCT
The DNA here is from genome assembly GCA_005019695.1 of Trichopus zeylanicus subsp. travancoricus. Taxonomy (NCBI): domain Eukaryota; kingdom Viridiplantae; phylum Streptophyta; class Magnoliopsida; order Dioscoreales; family Dioscoreaceae; genus Trichopus; species Trichopus zeylanicus. The sequence goes on from RXID01021370.1 coordinate 608,385, forward strand.
TCTTACTCAATCAAGCTTGTCTCAAAATATAAGTGGCTAGCCAACTAATTTCTCTTCAGACCTTTTCTCTAATGCATTATTTTCTTTGGAAACCCATTTCAAATGGTTTTTCCTTTTCACCTTGTTCTTGCAGTTCGTCAAATTTTGTTTGCCTTAGCTTTAACTTTAGAATACCCCTCGACATCAAATTCCAAGGTCTGTATATTCATATATATCATTTAGTGCTTACTTTTTAGCTGATCTTTTTTGATCAGTAATACATTGAGATAAGATTGGGTAAGTCCTAATTCTAGTAGAAGATCCAGTTTTCTCCCCTCTTTATTTTTTTCTCTTTTTTTTTCACTTGGCGCTTTGCCATTTTTCTTCCTCTACAATCTCATTTCACTTTTTGAGGATCCAAGATTTGCTGGTTCATGGATATCAATCAGTTCTTACTTTTTGAGCTCGCCTCTCTTGTCTTAGTTTTTCGTATGAGATTTGCTCTTTTAAAACTTTGTCTTCTTTTATTACTTGAGGGTGATCTTTTATTTATAGGAAGAACTTCAAAGAGGTTAGTTTTTTATTCTTTGTGCTTTTTTGAGAAGTGACTTCTCCAACAAGCTTTCAGTCACTTGTGGATCAATCGCCTTATTTTTGAACTTGTATTCTCATGAAAAACTTACAATTTAGGTGTAGAAGAGTGGCACAGAACTTCCAATACTACTACACTTTCTTATTGACCGTCTTTTATCGTGATGTTGTTCTACTTTTAGATACAATATCTCTAGAAAAGAGAGGAGTTTTCTTAGTGCTTGATGTGATTTTTGAAAACTCTCTTTTTATGGAGAGAACATGAAAACACCAATGATATGAAGGAGTTTTGCTTTTGTACAAGAAGGACGGTGAATGTAGAGTAAGAGAAAATTTTTTTATGCAAAAAAATGATGAAAGCTAAAAATAAAATAAATTTATGTAAACTCACCCCTGTAGGTGAGTGTCATTCCATTTTTTTTTTTCAAGGACAATCCTTCTTATTTCTTGGGGCTATGTCTCTTTCGTTATTGTCCAAGATCCTTATTTTTGAACACCTCAATGATTTTCTACCTCCATCATCAATCCCATGGATGTCTCCTTGTGTACGCATAGAGTGTCAATTACGTGAAAATTTTGTTAGTTTTGTTTGTCGGTGAGTGATTAGTTATACTGATGGTGTTTTGCAACTCTTTATCCGTTGTGTCCTACAAAGAAAAGATTGTTGTCGTACTACATAGTAGTTTGCTCATTGTAATGAAGTGAAAATTTGGTGTCAACTTAGATGAGTTTCATTATGTAGGGTAGTTGATGGTGGACTGAGGGTGAACTTTCTTGCCCCTATTTGTTGAGATATCATGGCCACAATTTTCCCAAAAGCGGCTTGTACTTGATCTAATTTTTATATTTACCACCTTAGTCCATTCAGTATCTTGCGTCCAATATCGTCTTCCATAGATTAAAGATCAAAGAGCGTGATCATGAATTTATGAGAGGGTGAAAAATGAAGACTTATATAGACGAAAATTGATTCATGAGAAGATAAGGTGAGGTTTACAAACATAAACTTCAACTTAGATGGTTTAAGAATAGGTTAGATAGAGAAAAGTTTCTCATAGGCTAATTAGGATATTTGGAGTGAAATTTGATAGGCACTTTATCGATGAGCAAAGACAATAAATATAGTTACCTACACCTTTCTAAGAAATTTAAGATTTAAAGAAAAAATATATACTATTTTTTTAAAAATAAAGGAATGTATGCGTAATTTCAATCAGTATTGTAAAGGTATACTCAAAAAAATCCATAAAGATACTCTAGCCGTGACATAGAAATAATTCCCTATTCGGATTCAACAGGCTCTTGTGCACGGAAACAGATTTGGGCTCTTGCTCGTTGGGCTTTCTTGCGAGTTCGGGCTAATCCCGGACTCATCGCATCACTAGGTTTGAGTTCCAGTCGTTTTCGCCGCATGGATACCGCGTGATGCTGCATCTGTCCGAACCATTGCAAGAATTCTCTCAAAATCCAAACTCGGATTCCAAATCCAAAAAGTATTTCTGCACTGTTCTTCGGCTACAAAATTTTCTAAATCTTATTTTTGAACCCGTCTCAATCTTATTCCTGACTATTCGCTCCCGCTGTGAATCTCTACCATGAATCTCTTCGGTCGACCACGAGCTTCCTTGACGTACATTAAGTCCTGGGTACGCCGGTGTCCTCCAGTCCTGTGCCTGCTCATCCTCTTCGTCGTCGTCGGGTTTATCCCCAACGCCAGCTTGTTCGTCTTTGTCTGCAAGCTCTGTGTTCTCGTCTTCGCTTTCAGGAGCCTCGTTAGAGATCATTGTTTTAGACAGCTGATAAACAATGTTGTCGGCGAACGTGGCAAAACTGAGAAGGCGCGAGAAGAAGACGACGATCTAAGAGATTGGACGATAGTGATTAACAACTAATGTGTTGGACTTCTCCTATTAGTTTTAGAGAGAGAGCAAGTTCTTTTATGTGGGAATTAAGTTTTTTATTTACTTTTTAGTTTGATGATTTGATGGAAGAAGTTAATTTTTGTTATAGTAAGTCAAATTAGGATTTCTTGTTTCCTATTTTGTTCGATTATTAAGGACTTCAATGGAACTGTTTAGTTCATGTCTTGGTTCATGATTTTCACCGTCGTGTTATTCTGTGTGAAGAAATTATTCGATTTTCCAAAAAACCAATATTTAAATTTTAATGTCAATTTCTATCTAAAAATTCATAATATAATCTAGAAGAGTTTTTTTTTTTTTTTTGCAGTAATAAATTATACAAGAGAACAAATTAAAAATCAGAGAAAAAAAACTTTATAGTTTATTTTTTTATTAATGTATATTTACTGCTTGGATTTCAAATTAAAGGCGAGGGTTTCGCCGCGGAGAGAGAGGGAGGGGGTTTGTGGCGCGGTGTTTGCTTTTGCAAAGAGTGCTTCCGCAGCAACAATGGCGGCCACAGGTTCAGAAAAGGAAGCGGCCATGCCTGTAACCAGAGGCCCTGGGTTTCTTTACACCAGGACACCAGGAAGATGCACTCCCCAGTAAGCTCTTTCTCGCTTTCTCTCTCCAAAGTTTTCCGCTTTAATCTTGCTAAGATCTAGTGGAAACTAGAATGCTTGTGATTTTAAAAGTTAAAGTTTGTTTTGTTTTTTTTTTTTGGATTGTGATTTCATCCTGGGGACCTTCAATGTTGTTGATGGAATTCTAGTCTTCAACTTGTTCGAGAAAAGGTTATTGCTTTCGTTAGATCTGTTCCAAATAACTTTCAAAAACAGAAACATTTTGAATTTTTGAGTTTGTTGGGGTGGATGTATGGAATGGTTTGGCTGCAAAAGCATGAAGCATGTTTGAATTGCAGAATGGCAAGCGCTTTGCTTTCTTCTCAAAACTAAGTTCATTGGGTTAGTTACTCATGGCAATGCATCATGAGTATTTTCAATGGAACGTATTCTCCCAGATTCCATTCCTGAAAGAATTGGATTTCAGTGTGAACTTCTGTTCAGGTCTGCTCGGTTCTAGTTTTGGGATTGGACACCAAAGATGTGCCTCAGCAGAGGCGTGATTCAGCTAGAAGTTCTTTTAGATCAAGACAACCTCACAATGGCGAAGTTCAAATTCAAGCCAAAATTCCTGGTTTATAGATTCAATACCTGACTTTGATTGAGGCATTCTCTTGTTATTTTAGGCAATGATGTTCTCATAGTTAGTTAACAGTGGAATATGGTGAATTGCCAAAGGTACAAATATCTTTTAAACAAGTGATATGATTGTTAAAACATTTTAGGCTGTAATTCTTTACAAATAAAAAGTTAGTTTCCTTGTATATCCGGTCATTACTCTTATACGCTTGTTCTCTATTGGAAACTGCTAACCTGGAAGGGGCTATCGTCCAGATACTGGAGCAGTGGGAGGGAGGCCTGGCCAAACACAGTTCCAGAGGAATCAGCTATCTCCAGGGTATTTGGATCGAGGGTGTTGGAACGGTACAAACCCAGATTGACACTGCTTGAAGCTACCCGGAGGAATGATGATGTTGGTGGTAGTGCCTTCTCCAAGTTAATCAAGCAGTCCAGTGCAGCTCTCCTCAACACCTACACAAGGCCTGGATTCCCTTACAATTCCTGGGAAGTCAAGACACTGCTCCTTGAAGCCCTTGTCTCAGAAGATGCTGCTCCTTCTCAAGCTGAGGATTTTGCCCGTGCAAACAATGCATGCACTTAGTGAAGCTCTTCTTCCCTGTTCTTTTGTCTTGCCTGCAGTGTCTTCCTAACTTCTGTGAAATTCTACCGCTAGTATGCTTTCCTTTGTGTGTAATTAAGTGTTTCTTTTGTCATCCATGGCTTAATATAAAAATGGTTGTCTTGTTCCTGCCCAAAAAAAAAAAACAAAATGGTTGTCTTGTTTCATGAGAATTGACTATTCTTGAACCTAGTGAAACAAGGAGGTTTCAAGCAAGCTTCTGTATGGGACCAAAGGCAACTTGGTGTTTTGTATGTGAATTGAAACTACATGGAAAGAGCTCTCTAGGGCCTACCAAAAGGGAAGAAGGACATGGTTGAGCGGGAAAATGAAAAGAGAGAGAAAGAAGCATGATTTTGAGAAGATTGTAGACTTGTAGTGTGAGGTTAGGAAATGCAGAGAAAGAAGCATATTCTTGCATCCTCTTGACTTTCAAGCAACCGTGAACTCTTTGCTGCAAGTTGGGAGGTGGCTATTGCCTTGCTGTCCACATCCTTTGGACGAGGAAATTTAAGGAACGGGGAAAAAGCGAAAGTATAATAAGATGGAGGAGAACAAGAGAACCAGACTTGAACTTTAGATTTGATTAAGGCAAGACAATTTATTCCAAGATTTTAAATTTCGGTCAAAATCGAATTGTTTCGGCCGATGCAGTAATAGATCAGTCGATTTTATTGTAGTTTAGCGTTTTTAGCGAGCGCAGCGTGCGGGGAGCTCGCGCGACGAGCTCGCGCCATCGCTCGGCCTACGCCAGTGCGCCGGCTTCGTGTACGAGCTCGTGCCCTCGAGCCGGTCTCTAACGCCCACACCTGCGAGCTTGCGTGAGCGGGCTCGCCAACTGAGCGCCCGTGCCCTCGTCGGATTGACCCCCCACGCGCTCGCCAGTCTGTTGCTGTTCCCTCGCCCGCCTCGCACCCTCGCTGGCCTGGCCTTTGCTCCCGCGAGCTGAGACCGGGCTCACACCTGCGCCATCGCCATCACCATCACCAGCTCGGTTCCGACGCTCTTGCCATCACCAGCCCGGTTCCGACGCTCTCAACAATCTTTGTCAAATACTATTCACGTGCATGAAACTATTCACGTGACTGTTCATTATTTTAAAAATTTTTAAAACATATTATAATTTTTTAAAATTTAAAATTAAAAAATAATTAAAATTAAATTAAATTTTGATCAAAATATAATTAATAAAAAAAAAAAATATTTTGGTTGAAACTGAAATGGAAATGATTTTGACCTATATTCGTTGATTTTTCTGTTCACGTGTATGCGTGCATGACCGTTTTATAGAAAGCAAAGTTAAAAAAAAATTTGTGTCGGTTTCACCCTCATGTGAATTGCTACCACGAGATCGTGCAGAGATAGTTGTTCTGACTCGTATGTTTATAAATATTCATCTATATCGTCCAGATACTGAATTTATAGTTTCACATTCAGATGTTTCAAACTCCACTAAGGATGATTATGATGATGATGATGATTAGTTGTATTACATTATAATTAATAAACTATGTAAGTGTCAAGTATATTTTAATAATAAATTAAATTTGTTTATGTTAATTTTTAATTTTTAATAATATTCATATTATTTCTCGTATATTATTTTATATAATATATATATAAAAATAAACTATATCAGTGGTTAACTATCAAAATTAATTTTAATTAATTAAAATAATATTTAATATTGTGATAAAATTAATTATACATTTTTTCATAATTTTTAAATTTTAATAAAAAATTTTCAAAATTTTATCATATTTTTAATTTAAAGTCAAAGTACAGTAAAAATATATTCAAACTCTAATTAACACATAATTAATAACTAAAAAAATCTTTCGGCCGAAACTGAAACTGAAATGACCAAAACGGCCGAAACATATCAGTTTCGTTAGGTGTCAAAACCGAAACCAAAACCAAAATTTAAAACCTTAGTTTATTCTTTGTTTACACTAAAAAAATATTTTATTCCTGTGTTTCATTTTAGTGAAAAAGTATTTGGGTATATTTGATCAGGTGAAGTTACTGATATGCCCATTGCTTGAATATTTGATTTGCTTCAAGTTTAATTCCTTAGAGATCCTTCTTTAGGAGAATTTGAGCACACATAAATTGGTCGGGTAACTTGTTTGTTTGTATATGCCAATTATACAAAGTATGATCATGATGGATTCTAACAACTTTGAGCTTCTTCCATTTGTAGGCAGATCTCCATACCATTTTAATTTGATTGCTTTACTCATACGTGGATCTTCACCTTATTTCGGGAATTGGCTGATATGATGAATTTCGATACTCTTTAAATTTGGGTTAATTACCTTGCTTAGTACAGGGGTGTTTGTGTCATTCTTTCTACATATAATTCCTCGTACATTTTGAAGGACTAGGTTTTCTCTTCTTTGAAGTAACAGAAGGGCTACAGATTTTGCCATCGAAAGGAAAAGATGTAAGCTCTAGCTCCCCAAAAACAGCATCAGACAACCCAAAAGGTCATATCTGAAATACAATAAGTACCCTCCTCGAAGCCTTCTCTCCTGCAACACAGACTTCCTCTCTTCACCACCGCCACCATCTTCTTTGTTCCCACGTCTTGCTTTGGTTTCAAGAACCACCTCCTTCCTTCCAAGATGGCAACGTGCTTTGTCACTGCACTTCAATTGAAGCTTCAAAGGCTTTGGCAATGGTGGCAGGCAAGAAAAGTGCATTCTCACAAGTTTCACACACTGAAGCTACACCACCATGAACTGAGATTCTGGCCAGTGTTTGTTGATGAACTCGTCCACCAGCCAGAACCAGTACACATTGAAAGTGCGGAGCTGCTGGTCAAGGTGGATAAACCAAAGGTGTTTGGGAAGAGTGTGGCAAGCTGAATGATGTGGATTTTAGGGCAGAGATGTCCACTGCAGGGTCAAAGAGGGGATGAGGCTCCAGAAGCAGGTCTTTTATGGAGTACCAGGAGATGCTGGCTGGGGGAGTTTAATTCACGCATGCTTGCCTCTATTCTGTTTTTTCTTAGCTTAATTTTTTTTCTATTTTCAGATTGATTCTTCTCATATTGGACCATGTACATGATTGGTTTGGAAAAGATTGCAAGTTTGTGGATGTAATAATGAAATATTGGTAAAAAGATCAGTATTACAAATTGAATATGAGTTTGAGTTTCTCCTTGTTTGGTATGATGTATAAAGCAAATTAACATTTGTTGAAATCTAGTAATTCCAATTTTCACTTTTCACTTCCAAATGAGATGAGAGGTCCCACAATTTAGAATGCATTTAGTTATTGGATTTGGCTGAAGTGAGTACTATTCGAGATCTTTAAGTTTGGTGAAAGTGATGGATTATGAGACTTTTGTAAATTCAATTGTTTAGTTATGTTTTTTCAAAAGTGTGGAGATTCCCGGTTCCTTCACTTTTGATATTTATTTTGTTAAAAGTTTTTGAGAATTTCTTAAATTTTGTGAGTTTAGTTTTTTTTTTTTATTTCAATTTTTATGCCAAAGTGGAGGCATGGTGACTCTAAGTGAGATTACCCGATAAAAAAATATATTTATAATTTATATTTGTGAATTATATTTTAGTTAAGTGTATAAATTTATATTAAAACAAAATTTGTCATGTGAATGATCCACATATAAATAAAAATTTTAATGCTAAAATAACAATGGATAATACTTAACATAATTTTTTAAAAAAAAAAATTGGCATGATATCATCCTTAAATTGAAGCACGAGGAGATCATGTTTATAAACATGATTTCTATTTTAATTATAACAATAAAAATAATAATGATATGATTAACAAAGTATATATTTTCTACTAGTTATATAATGATTTTAAAAGTAAAACCACAATTTGAAGTATTAGACATTCCATATGTTCTGATATGCTAATATATTAATTTTTCAAAAACAAAAAAAAATATGAAGTAAATTACAAGACAAAATGACCGAATATCTTTTTTTGTGCTTAGTGGGAGTATCCTCATTTTTTCTCACCTCATATTCAATAAAAGACTCCGTTGTTGCAATCTTTATCTTGAAGAACTTATAGGCACCGTTTGGTTCGGGATTAAGATTAGGATCATGATTAAGATTAATGAACCATTTTTGTAAACTAATTTTTATTAAAATTAACCTTTCAATAATTTAAAGTTCAAAAAATTATTTAATTTTTTATAATAATTAAATTTAATAACAGTGTAAAATAAGTAATATTAATTTTACAAGAAAAAACATACTTATGAAATGGACTGATTCTGATCCTAATCCCAAATCAAATGGGATCATAGCAATTTAATGGATAGTTTTTACCTACTCATGACACTTATCGCATGTCATTTAAACATCCGCCCTATGACCATGATATACTATATAGCATTTCATTGTTCAACTCCCTACATAAAATAAATAATTTTTATAAAAAATAATATAGTAACGAATGTAATTCACCTACAAATATAAATAAAGTGCTAGATCATATACATACACATGTAATACATAAACATGTGAAATAAAAATTATGTCATCCCACCAATACCACTAGTTTTCTTAGCTTTTTAATAGCAATATTCTTCATCTTTAAGAGTTTTGTGGTATTCTCAACATAATATACAACGAAAGTGCTACTTGGGTTTTATATTTACTGTACACGCAACGAAGACAAGTTCATTTAAAACTATGGTTTTAAATCTCGGCCGAAACAGATCGGTCAATTTTGTTGCGGTTTAAGGTTTTCGGCGAGCGCAGTGCGCGGGAAGTCTGTGTTAGCGTGCCGGCTTCGCGTCCTAGCCCGCGCCCTCAAGCCGGCTTTTGACGCCCGCACCTGCATGCTTGCACAAAAGGGCTCGCCAGCTGGGTGCCCACGCTCTTGCCGAACTGGCCCTTGCCCGCTCGCCAGCCTGCCGCTGCTTTTTCGCCCACCTCGCACCCTCGCCGACCTGGACTCTGCTCCCGCAAACTGAGGCTAGCCTCGCACTCGCACCATCGCCGTCGCCAACCCGGTTCCGGCGTCCTGACCGGTCTCTATCAGATACTGTTCACGTGCATGGGACTATTCACATGATTGTTCATTATTTTAAAATTTTTTTAAACATATTATAATTTTTTTAATTTGAAGTTAAAAAATAATTAAAATAAGTTAAATTTTGGTCAAAATATAATTAATAAATAAAAAAAATTTAGTTGAAACTAAAATGGAATTGATTTTGAATAAACGCGTTGATTTTTCTGTTCGCGTACATGCATGCATGTTTCATCGAAAGCAAAATAAAAAAAAATTTGTGTCGGTTTTACCCCCATATGAGTCGCTGCCACAAGATCGAGCCGAGTTAATTATTTTTGCTCGTATGTTTATAAATATTCATCTGAACCGTTCAGGTACTGAATTCATAATTCCACATTCAGATGTTTCAAACTCAATTGATGATGATTAGTTGTATTACGTTATAATTAATAAATTATATTTGTGTCAAGTATATTTTAATAATAAGTTAAATTTACTTATGTTAATTTTTAACTTTTAATCATATTTAGATTATTTCTCATATATTTTTTATTTAGTAATATATAAAAAAATAAACTATATCAGTGGTTAACTATCAAAATTAATTTTAATTAATTAAAATAATATTTAATATTATGGTAAAATTAATTATAAATTCTTTCATAATTTTTAAATTTGTATAGAAAAATTTTCGAAATTTTATTGTATTTTTAATTTGAAGTTAAAATACAGTCAAAATATAGTCAAATTTTATTCAATATATAATTAATAATTAAAAAAATTTTTTGACCGAAATCGAGACGAAACTAAAAATCCAAACGGCAAAAACGTATCTATTTCGTTAGATACCAAAATTGAAACTGAATCCAAAATTTAAAATCTTGCTTGAAACTTTTATTAGCTTGATGTCTTGCATTAACTTGATCCATAACAAAGTTAATTAACAAATTAGTGCACTCTGAAGACTACCTCTTGTTTTGGATCCCACATCGTGCTCGCTGCTGCTCTGGCCTTTGATCAATGGCAACTACATCGGCAACTCCAACCTCTTTTGGGTCGAGCACCTCGACAAGCAACATGTCAACTTGAGCACTACTCGACATCTCGCCGGAGTAGAGCCTGTACTCTGGCCACCTACACCTCCTGTAGCCCTCCGCCGCCCGTGTAGGCTCAACCCGCCACCTGCGCCTACACGCATCCTTGGAGCTAAGCCGCGTCGCCCCACTGAAGGTGCTCGGCCGTCTTCAGCAGCCTCATGCCATTCCAAGCTTTGGGCTCCTTGCTGACCGGGGCTGCCTGTCACCGTAAAAGAGGCAAGGCCGGATCCAGGACCTGCCATGGCTGCCTCTGCCTGCTCTCATGCCTACATCACCCGCTATCTACCAGCTAGCCGAGCCGCACACGCCCAACCGCCACCGCCGCCCCACCAAGCTCTCCTCCATAGCCAGCAGCCTCCTTGCTGGATCGAGCCCGAAGAAGCCCACCCAATCATCAGCTCCAGTGTTGCCCCGTCGGCATGTGCTTGAGAAGCACACACGCCACCGCCGCCATGGCTCTTCCTACCTGTGCCGCTTCTTGCCGTCCGCCGTTGCTGGATCCAGCCGGGAATTGGCCAGATCTGGCCATGGTATAAGAGGAGGAGGACGAAGCTGGTGACCTTTTCTCCTCCATCGTGTGACCGAGAGAGAAAGAAGCCTTAGGGTTTCTAAGGAAGAAGGAGCTGCGCAGGCAAAAAAAGGAGAAGGCGATGAAGTTTGGAGAAAAAGGAGGAAAGATATAAAAAAATAAATAAATAAATAAAAAGTTGTCAACAAAAAAATGTTAAAAAAAATATAAAAAGGAGGGAGAAGGGAAAAAAAAGTAAAAAAACACTAACATAAAAATTTTGTAAAAAGGCTGACTTAAAGAAAAAGAAAAAAAATAAAAAAAAGAAGGTTGCTATCAAAAAAAAAAAGTGCTAGTATGGTTTTCTTATGCCATCATCACCGTAGTTACTTGTAGTATTTGATACATCAATAAAATTTCATCAACACCATAATTATTTACGCTCTTCCATATAATGATAGAACTCCACCATTATCGCGGCCTCCCATATGGTGACGAACCTTTAACACTGATACAATCACTCACGCCCCCTCGAAGATGACGATAAAGACGACGAACCTTCGACATCATTGTAACTGCTCATGATCCCTCGAAGACAGGGAATATTTGATACTACTATGCCCACTGCAACCCGTTAAAGATGGTAATGAAGTCAGCGAACTCGAAACATTGCTACGGTCATTCATGGCCCCTCAAAAATGACAAATCCCAGCACCCTAGTCAGTATTTGGGCTCGTATCTAAGTCAGCCTTCGAGCTCATATCTAAATCAGTCTTCGAGCTTGTACTTAGTTAACCTTTGTACTTGTTCCTTAGCCAGCCTTCAAACTCGCATTTAGCCAGCCTTAGGGCTCACACTTAGCCAGCCTTTAAGCTAGCATTTAAACCAACTTTTGGGCTTGCACATACCCAATCTTTGAGATTACACTCAGTCAGCCTTCAAGCTTACATCTTAGGTAACCTTCGGGCTTGTACTTAGTCAACCTTCAGGTTTGCATCTAAGCCAGCATTCGGGTTTACACTTAATCAACCTTTGAGCTCGCACTTGGTTAGCCTTAGGGATCGCCTCTAAGCCAGCCTTCATTCAAGCTCACACACTTTAGCCAGTCTTCGGGCTCGCACTTCAGCCAACCTTCAGGCTTGCACTAAGTAGCCTTCGGGCTCGCATTGCAACCAACCTTCAAGCTCACACTTAAGTCAAATTTTGAGCTTGTATCTAAACCAGTCTTTGACATCGCATCCAAGCCAGCCTTTGTGCTCGCACCTTAGCCAACGCTCGGGCTCACACTTAGCTAGCCTTCGAGCTCACATTTAGCCATCGTTCAGGCTCGTACTCAGCTAACCTTCAGGCTTGTATCCAACCCAATCTTTGAGCTTGCGCTTAACTAGCCTTCAGACTCACATCTAGCTAGCCTTTGGGCTCACACTTTAGCCTACCTTCAGTCTTGTATCTAAGATAGCCTTCAAGCCTGCACTCAGCAAATCTTCAGGTTTGCATTCAGCTAGCCTTCGAGTTTGTATTTAGGCTAGTCTTTGGACTAGTACCCAGTTAGCCCTCGAACTTGCACCTCTAAGTCAGCTTTCAAGTTCATGAACTAAGTCTCTTTCAGGTTTACAAATTTTAAATCAAACCACGGGTCTACCTAAAATTGTCATAAATAACTAGAAACCCTTAAATCAAACTGCTTAACATGAAGCAATCTAATTCCATTAAAATTAAACTTATTCACAACAAATGGACAAATGTTAAGTTAACTCAAATAAACATATATTGATCAAATAAATGGACTAAAATTCAAATTAAGCTGGGCTCGATTTCAATTAAACTGAGCTCAAATCAAATCTTAATTGGGTTAAATCAAGTCCAAACTAAAAGACAAACTTAAAGTTAAAATAGAACCAAGGTAGGTTAAGCCTGAACTAAAATTAAGTTGAATTAAATTAACTTAAACTTGAATTGAAGTCCATCAAGATGCAAACCAAAACTCAATATAGGTCAAACACAAGGTCAAACTTAACCCAAATAAAATAAAATCAAACTCGAATCAAAATTGAGTCTTGAATATTGAACTAAGTCAAGTCAGGCTCAAATCAAAATTAGCACTGCTCCAATTAGAGTCAATGATTAGTGTCTGACAAATGATCTGCTGAAGATCAATACTAAGCTTGGTGGATTGAATTTATTACTGAATATTTAGTGACTTTGATGATTCAAATAGTTTTCCTCATTATGCTAAAAGTGTCAATGCAAACCCAATCGCCAAGGGTTCAGAACACATCACTATCTTCCAAAAAATAGTTAGTGAATCACAATTTAATTAAGTTTTAATATCAAGTTGAATCAATTTTAAATTTAAACTGATTTTGAATCGAACCAGATCCAAATAATATTAGCCCTAATGGAATTAAATTGAATCAAACTAAGTTCCACTGGGTATGCTGAACTTTCAGTAATACTCTGAGGTTATGAACAAAGGGTGATATTACTATCCTAACTCGAACCATAATTAATTTGAATAGAACTAAATAATGTCAAATTAAGTCTCACTGAATGTGTTACAGAAGTCATTGGTGATATTTCAAAGCTAAGCCAATCTAAAAGCATTGGCAATATTTCAATTCAAATTGAACTAAGATCGGCTCAAGCTTAGCCAATTAGCCATAATATCTTATTCAAATAAAGTCAATCAATAATATGTTTAAAGCCGTTGACCACATTTTAAGCTAATCAACCCCATAAGCAATTGATAATGCATCCCTCAAGCTAGCCAACCCCAAAAGTAGTTGACAATGCACCATTCAAGTTAGTCATCTCCACAAGTAGTTGATGACGCACTCTTCAAGCTAATCAACCTCACAAATAGTTGACGATGTGTCCTTTAAGCTAGCCAACTCCAAAAGTAGTTGGCAATACACCCGTCAAGCTAGTCAATCTTAGGAGCCATTGATGATGCACTCTTTAAGCTAGTCAATGCAATCAGCAGTTAACGATGCACCCTTCAAACTAGCCAACTTTAGAAATAATTGGTGATATGCCTTTCAAGCTAACCAACCATAGAGTTCTTGGGGATGCATCTCTCAAGCTAGTCAACATTAGAAGTAGTTGATGATGCAACCCTCAAGCTAATCAACCTCAGAAGCAACTGATGATGCACCCTTTAAGCTAGCCAACCCTAAAGAAGTTGGCAATGCATCCTTCAGCTATTCAACCATTGAAATAGTTGACGATACACCTCTCAAGAAAGTTAACCTAGAAGTAGTTAATGATGCACCTTTCAAACTAGTTAACCCAGAAATAGTTAACAATGCACCCATTTAAACTAATCAACCTCCAAAGTCATTGATGATGCACCTTTCAAGCTAGTCAATCTTAGAATCAGTTAACTTTACACCCTTTCAAGTTAGTCAATCCCAAAAATAGTTGACAATGTGCTCCTCACGTTAATCAATCCCAAAAGCAGTTGATGATACAATTTTCAAAACTACACCCAATCCTATAAACCGTTGGTGATGCCTCTAAATTAAATAAAGTTATTGTCAATGCTCAAAGTTATTGGAAGTACTTCAAACTTCTCCTATTCTCTTCCACATCTCGTTAAATAATACCATCAACATCTCCCAAAGATCAAGTCAATCTGAGTCAAATGTCATATGGTCCAGCATAGGAGAGCAGGACAACAGCACATATCAAATATTCTTCTCCACTCCTTCTTTCTCTTTTCCTTTTTTCATTTCTTTCATGTTGAAATTCATTGAAAAGTGAGGGCATTACCCTTACTTAAGTCATATATCATTTCTTAAAATCAATTAAATATTTTATTTTTTTCTGTCTCTATTTTATTAATTATATTTCTCATCTTAGGAGATTCCTAACAATTATCAGGATAATTAATAATAGAAGCTTACACCTATTGAAAGTCAATGTTCCACAATACCTGATAGCATGCTTCAAATCAAAATAAGATTCGAGATCGCTTCCGAGGTCTCCGCTATTTTGGACAGCCAAAATCGATCCCACATGGTCCATCTGCTTCCACTTCTCCATCTACTCCATTTGCTTTTGGTGTTATATTGAGCTCTTAGTGCTCCACTCTCGCTTGTGTCTAGCTCTCCATTTGCTCTATTCTGATCTATTTCGATGTGCTCTACCAAGCTCCACAAGGTTTCAATTTGCTTCTCCATTGGCCTATTGAGCTCTACAAGGTGCCAACCTTTTCTCTTGTGCCTTGTCAAGCTCCATAGAGTTTCTATTTGCTTCTCCACTCACTTTCAAGATACAATGGTGTCCTTATCCTATACTATGAAACCAAATTCGATCGATCAAACCTAGTACAAGTGGTGGCGCTTATATGATCATTCCTTTTTTATATAGCAATCCACCAATATATATTATTTGTATGTATGTATATGGTAATAGTCATGAAATTAAAGAAGAAATTGGATTTACAAAATGCTTCAGCTAGGAGTTATGATGTTATGATCTACCATTTGCTTAAGAGAAAAATTAGTATAGGATGGTTATCTTCACATTATAGAGATCTACTTAGGAGGAACAATATAAAGACTATTTTACATAATGGTATTGATAATTATATAGTTTATCTTAGGATGGATGCCCCTATTTTTTACATCTTATAATAATTTTAAGAAATATATGCTTTTGCACGATACGAGGAAAGTGTCAGTTGAGAAATAATTAGCTATATTTCTTTATGTTGTTAGTCACAATATTAAAAAAGATCATCAAGATTTGTTTTCCCTGATTGAGAGAAATTATAGGCTGCTACTTTAATATTAAGTTTGGATATCTCAAACTCGGATTGAAATGTGAATTAAAATAGGAATCCAAAGTTAGATTTAAATTTATGTCTAATATTAAATACCTATTATGCAATATTAAGAGTTATAATCAGAATAGAACTCAAACTCAATAAACACCTATAAATACTCTAGTAATACATAGGATTTAGGTGTGGTATGGTACTAAGGTTGAACATGAGAGTAATAGACAAAGAAAAAGAGAAAATAGAGAGAAGAAGAAAAAGAAAGAGTATCAGCTTTCATATGTGAATCTTTCTAGTGCTTCTCGATGGTTTTTCGTAGTGGCTCCTCGTAATGCTCTCTTTGATATTCTCTCTGAAAGTGGAGTTATCGCCGAATCTTGGTGAAGAATTTAGTTGAATAAGAAAATGTGATGGCCTCGACCCAGTATAATATTGTCCTTAGGTATTCACGGCTCGCGACCTGTATGATCCCAGAGTTTTATTTTTTTTGGCTCCCTAGAAAAAGGCGTCGTTATTCGGTCTATGATAATCATCATATTTAGTTCAGTTTTAACTCCTACACTTTGTCAATATAAGACTAAAGACAACTATTACCAATCATAGGCCCTATCACTTGCTTACTGACCCACCAACCCATCGAACATAACAATCTCCACACCCCCCCCCTCTCCCCTCTTAAGGGCTCAGCATCCTCAATAAGTCAGCCCACACCGATCAAAAAAAGTGAAGTGGCTCTAATACTACTATGTGATGTCATTGACCCAACATGATATTATCCTTACGTGCCTGCAGCTGTGTGGCCCACTAGACCATAGAGTTTTATTTTTCTTGGCTCCTAGGGAAAGGTCTCATTATTAGATCTACAGTAATAATCATATTTAGCGTAGTTTTAATTCCTGTACTTTATCGATGTGGGGATAAAAATCACACTCCAATCACATCGAAACTACTGGCTTATAGCCAGAGTCATGAGCCTCACAATATCCTCCCCTTGGGGACTTAGCGTCCTCATTAAGATAGCTCATATTGTTCAAGAGATGGAGCAGAGTGGCTCTGATACTACTATGTGATACCCTTAACCTATCATAATATTACTCCTGAACTTTTGTGGCCTACAGCCCACCTAACCTTAGGGTTTTATTTTTTTCAACTCCCAAGAAAAAGGCCTTATTATTGAATCTACAAAAGTCATTATATTTACCTTAGTCTCAACTCCTGCACTTTATCGATGTGAGACTAAAGACAACTGTTACTAGTCACAGGTTCTATTGCCTACCCACTGGCCCATAAGTCCATTGGACTTAACAGAAAGAGTAAAGTTTTTCTTGTAAACTGTATAAAACCTATTAATGGTAGATCTTTCACTCCTCCCATGGACGTAATCCAATTTTGGGTGAATTACGTATATTATTGTGCCTCTTCTTCTTTTTTATTTTATTTTAGATTACTCACATTTCTTATATTATTTGAGAATAAAGTGATTCATAAAATTTTTACTATAAATCATAATAATTAGTATCAAAGCCTAGGAGCGAAAAACTAAGATGGCAAAATTCTTACTCGAGATGAAAAAGTTTGATGGTAAGATAAATTTTGCCTTATACCAAAAGAAGATAAAGGCAATTTTTATTTATTAAGGTTTGCAAAAGATGTTAGACAATAAATAAAAGAAGTCAGCTAAGATAAACAATGAAGACTAGAAGGAGATAGATCGAAAGGCATTGCATTTAATTATTTTAAGATTGACTAATGAGGTCTTATATAATCTCATAAAAAAAAAAGATAGCAGTAAATATCTAGATAAAATTCAAAAAGTTGTACATGTCGAAAAGTCTCACAAATAAGTTTTACCTAAAATAATAGTTATACATATTACGTATAAGTGAAGGTACAACTATGTTGTATCACCTGAATACTTTTAATAAGATTATTAATGAGTTGCTAAAAGTTTGAGTAAAGTTTAAAGAGGATGATAACGTGCTAACTCTCTTGATATCTTTTCCTATTTCATATGATGATATTGTGATTACCATTTTTTATGGTAAAGAAACTTTCAATATAGAGAAGGTAACAACTAGTCTCCTTTCTAATAAGAAAAGGAGAAAGTCTAATATTGGCATTGATATTGGTGAAGAATTGGTAGGCCACATAAGAGAAAGATCAAAAAAATGTGGAGAAGGTAAACAACGATCCAAATCAAAATTGAAAATAAAGGTTAAATATTATGTGTGTAAGAAATATGGTCACATCAGTAGGTATTGCTCATAGCTTGGGAAGATAGAGTTTTCTAATATAGCGATAGCAGTGGCGGATAATACCTTTGAGAATAGTGCTAATGGAAATATTCTTGTGGTATTCACAGAAATCGATATTTTTGGTAAGTGAATTTTAAATTATAGTAGTTCTTACCATGTTTGTTCTATAAATAATTGGTTTATTTCTTATAACGAGAATAAGAGGGAAGGTACTATTCAGTTGAGTAATAGTTCAGCCTATGAGATTGTCGATATGAGAATAGTCAAAATCCAAATATTTAATAAAGCAGTTTGCACTCTTACTAGGGTGAGACATGTCCCTAAGATATGGAAGAATCTAATTTCATTTGGTATATTGGACTCAAAAATATTATAGTTATTTAATAAGAGATAGAATCATGAAGGTTGTTGCCTTTATAATTTTAATAATGACCAAACTATATATTTAATAATTTCTTAAGCACTTGTAGCTAGTAATCAAGTCAAGTACGAAATGAATATTAAGTTCATTCAAAAGCCTCAAGTATAAATGAATATGAAGATAATGTTGAAGATGATGTGTAATGGTGGATCGACAAATAAAATTTGAAGAATTGAAGATGGCTTAAAGAAGGCTCAAGAAATCAAAGTTGGCTCACTAGGTTTAGAATTTTTATTTATTATTTGAGCCAAAGATGTGTATTTGAATTCTTAGTTTAAAGTTTTAACTAACACTCAAACTCATCTTAGAGGTCTTCACCGACCTAGCATTTTATTCAAGATAAGTTATGAGAGATGTCAAACTAGAGGGCCAAAGTTATAGTAAAATAGTAGTTTTTTTTTTATTAATGCCTACACTTTTATGATCAGACTCTCGAATCTAGTAGAAATGCTCTATTTTATTGACATCTTCGAATATTTGAACCTTAAGATCAGACTCTTGAAGATTTAAAAAGTGTAACTTTTGAATTTTTCTTGTTCAGAGTTCAAATGTCTGATATACTATTTGCACGTCCGATGTACTATTTGAATGCTTGATACTGTAGCAGTGGGCATCCAAACTTGATAAGTAGATGTTTGAACTTGTAATATCATTTATAATGCCTAGTTCAATTTTGACCATTGGGAGGGTTCCGACAATGGTTCGAACTTTCAAACGCAGTAGAGCATAGCTTAATGACTAGTATTCTCACCAACTAATATTTAAGGACTTGAAACTTATTCTTTCATGACTTTTGCACATTCTTGAGCAATCTTATCTTAAAGAATAAGTTCTTAATAGTTCACTAGTCTCTAAGAGCTCTAGGCTTTGCTATTCAACTTTCAAATCTTCAAACTCTTGTTCTCCGTTGAGTGATCTTGTAGTGAGATAAAAATTATTCATTTTCATTTTCATTTTCCTTTATCATTGTAAAATACTCCAAGATTGCCTAAAGTGTAAGAGAGATAAGACTCTAAATTGGAGTGATTACTTTGCTTGATTGGAAGTGAAGGCATACGGGAGTGGCTTCACTTGAAAGAAGCGATACTTATGGTTATGAGTTGGTATAAAGGCTTGACTTTGCCTTAAGAAGTGATGACTCTAATGGAGAGTTCAAGTCCTTAAGACAAAGACAAAGGTTGTAGAGTAGGTGCGGTTGATTACTGAACCATGTGAAAAATCATAGTGTAATATTTACTTTGCTCTATTTATATTATAGCATTTACAATTGTTTTTATTGATTACGGACTTGTGCCTTTGCCATTGAATTATGAATTGATTTTGATTGAAAAAATCATTATCATTTTTATTAAAACCTAATTTACACTTCCTCTTAGGTTGCCATATTTGCTCTTAAAAGTAGCACGTGGCATTAAGATCTTGATAAAAGAAAAGAAGTGCAAAAATATTTACCGATTGGTAGAGAATACTATTATAGGTGGACTTAATGGCTATAGCAGCAAAAAAGAAGCTTGATACTCATATTGATTTAGCAAAAGATAGGGATTCTTCTTGAGTAACTTTTGTCATGGCAATAGACATAGATTTTCTGGAGGACTTTTAAAAGTACAAGGTTGTAGGCATGAATAGCAAAGTTGAGGTTGGCTCGAGCTCATGTCTTGCGATTAGCTAAACAAGCTAGTAACCTAAGGGGAGGGACTAGATGAGAGATGATGGCTAAAGCTTTGTGATGACGACACCCCTGAGTTCAAACCAAGGTAGAGGTTATTGAGTTTGGATGTCTTGAACTCGGATTAGAGTTTGAGTTAAAATAGAAATTTAAAGTTAGATTTGAATTTATATCTTCTTTTAATTACCTATTATGTAATATTATAAGTTATAATTAGAATAGAATTCAGATTCAACAAGGTCCTATAAATACTCTAGTAATACAGAGGGTTTAGGTATAGTGTAGTGCTGAAGTTGAACTTAAGAGAAATAGAGAGAGAGGATTAAAGAGAATGGAGAAAAGGAGAAAGAGAGAAAGAGTCAGCTCTCATGTATAGGTCTTTCTAGTGCTTCTCGGTGGTCTCTCGTAGTGGTTCTTCGTAATGCTCTCTTGAAGATTCTCTTTGAAGATAGAGGCATTATCGAGACTTAGTGAAGAGTTTTGTTAGATAAGAAAGAGTGTAGTCTTTTTAATAAACTCTTGTAAAACTTATTGATAGTGGATCTCTTATCCCCTCTCCTGTGGACATAAGTCGATTTTAGGTGAATCATGTATATCACTATACCTCGTCTTGTTTTTTATTTTATCTTGTATTATTTCTCATTTCTTGTGTTGTTTGAGAATAAGATAATTCGTGAACCTTCTATTACAAATTACAACACTTTAATACTTGTTTAAAGACTATTTATGTAATTAAATATGAGTTTGTTACATAAGTTATGCACATCCCAACATAATGAATTGTCTAACTTACTTCCCTTAGTTCAAGGTAGGTGTAAAATCATAATGGTTCATATTATACATTTAATAATAGTATTATTTGCTAACATTGTTTTCCTTATGGCAAGACTATCTCAGATTTGTTGATGGCATCCAATAGATATCATTCCATCGGATCTAGCTCCATGTTTTCCTAATCATAAGGGTATCATCTAAAATGTTCTCATAGTTGTGAATGCAAGTCTTAAGCTTATGTATGTGCTAGTTAGTTGAAAAGCCTCGACAATGATTTTGTCATTTTTAAAGATATCATATCTCGACCATCATCTTATGTGTTTATGCTAATTGAAGGTAAACTTTGAGCTAATAATTCATATTTGTTCTAGTGTACAACTCATAATTTACTTACATTATTTTTCATAAACTTGACAAATAAATATTATCTAGTAGATGTTAGCTATACGATAATGATGAAATTTATTACTCTTTATAGTGGTGTGCAGTACCACCTTAATGAGTATGCTAGAAGAACTCCTCAAAATACGAAAGAGTTATTCAACTTAAAGTATTCTTCACTTAGGATTATGATAGAAAGGGCCTTTGGTATTCTTAAAAGACACTTCATGATTCTCAAAATAGCACTACACTTCCTGCTGAAAATCCAGATTGATGTGATTTTTACTTATTGTGTTATCCATAATGATATCCTTACTATTAGGGGTGTAATTGAGCTGAGCTCGGCTATCCATTTATAGCAACTCAAGCTTGACTCTCCATTTATAGTAGCTTAAGCTTAACTCGGTCAAGCTTGCAAGCTCCAATGAGCCAAGTTAGAGTTGAGCTCGGCTTGGCTCGAAGATTTAAATTTCAACAATTTTTTTCAAAATTTTTAATTAATTCACAATTACAAAAAACTATACAAAAAAGTATTAACCACAAACAATCTTTGCTATCAAATAATTAAACAATCTTTTACTATTAGATATCAAATAATGAAATAACCCTATGTTAAATACCTCAATTTATGGAGAAAAAATTTAACAAAAAAAAAGAATATTGAAGGGCAAGTACTAAGTAGGCAACAATGCCAACAAACTATTACATATTTGGTTAAAACAAAAATACATGTGATTTCATATTACTCACAAGTCACAAACTCACAACTCAATAGTTTGTAAATTGTAATTACTCAAAAAAATGGAAGAAATAGAAAATGGAAACATATGTCCTTACCATAATAAAAAAAAACCAAAAATACAACTTCAAAGCTCCAAGTTCCAACATTTAGCATAGTCTTAGAGACAAGTACTTGACTAAAAATTACATAATTTTATATTAATACAAAGTTTAAACATATCCAAAATTAACTACTAATCTAACAGTAGGACATGAAAAACATTCATAGCAAAACTTTTATCCCATTAAAAATATCCACAGCAAAAATAGAGCTTGCACACACTTTCCAATCCTTGTATCTCTCTTAGGATTACTATAGTACTCATATACGTAGTTCCATCCCTGATCCATGGCAATCTCTAGACAACCTCTGCAACATTTCTCTCACCTTCACCATCTCCATTCTCTCACTAACCTTCCTAATGTTTGCGTCCATGATACTCATAGATGACTTCCCTATCAAAATGAAAACACATATCAGACCAAAAATTAGATCAAATTTAAATACACTTTGAATGATATTATCATCTTTTTTTTGATCTCATGTAAATTTTCTAACAAAAACAGAACTCAAATCCCATATTCATGTGGCTTATCTCAAGCCATCCCTGCAAATAGAGATAGTCAATCCAAATTTTTGTTTAAAAAATTGGGTCATGTTGGTTCGAATGGGTATTAAGCATTGTACCCAAGTATTCCAAACAAGGCTAGCCAATGAGGCTTACATAGTTATAAAACCAATTCAAAGGTTAAGTTTTAGTGACTAGATTCTAGCCGGGTATGGCTTGTTCAGGCTTTAACAAAACATAAATTTAAACAGCAAGGCTACCATGATGAGACAAGCATGTCCTGCAGGTTGAACCCTGCATAAACTATACAATCAAAGCAAACTAGTAGGGAAGAAAAGTGACATCTTCATTTGCTAAATCTTAGTACAACAAATAAACTCGCTCAGTAGTGCTTCTAGCACAACCTAACATGTACTAAAGTTGTTCTCTACTAATAAGCAAGATAAAAAATTAAGACTAGAAGGAGTAGGTCCATAATTGGCATACCAAACATTGTCTTTTTCAAAATTTGTTTTGAAAATGAAGTAAATACCAAACGTTATCTTCAAAATAAGAAAGATAGAGTGGTGAAAATTTGATTACTCTAAGTTTTTGCTAGAGGCAAAATCTATACCCAAGCCAATCAAACCCTATAAGCTCAAGTAGATTTAGATTATCCCGCTAAGTTTTTATTCTGCGCTCTCCTTGTCTAACAAATCACTATGCAAGAGAAAGCACTTACCCGAGATAGATTATCCCGCTAGCCTGATGCTTAGCAATGAAAAGCAATTTTTTTGTTGAATTTAGATTAAATACATCAAATTATTGTAGCAGCCTAAGTTGACCATGAATAGTTTTGGATTATTGGGAGACAAATGAAAAGACAATGAAGCAAATGAAGGAAATGAAAATTGAAAAGACAATAAAGTAAATGAAGCAAACATAACTAACCACTCTACTGATTCGGATTTGAATCATTGGGCAACTTCACATAGATCATATCTTCTTTTCCATACTACAAATTATAACAATAATTAAAATAACATATAAGATAAATATAAGTAAACAAATAACAATAATACATTGCTAATAATTAAAAGTGATGTGTTTACTTACATCTTTGAACTTAGAGTATTTTAGACCACCTTTTATCCAATCATTAGCACAAACTAATGCATCAATAGTTTTTCAATCAAGAGCACTTTGCTTTTTGTCTACTACTCTTCCTCCAGTATTAAATATAGATTTAGAAGCAACTGTGGTAATAGGTACTGAGAGAACATCACGGGCCATTTCGGAAAAAATATGAAACTTGAGTTTATTATTCTTCCACCATTCCAATACATCAAATGTGACCTTTTTTTTATTCACCCTCTTCATCATCTTCACCCCTATCTGTAGGACAAGTTATAACAAATTGGTTCTTCCAAATAAATCTCTAATTCATTATTTATTGTTTGTGAAGTATAAGTTTACATGATAAAATCCTCAAATTCAACTCTTCCACCTATTTTTCACCTTTTGTTTGTAGAAGAATCACTTGAAAATGAATTTTACAAACCATGGCCCATACTTGCCCTTGCATATGAGTGCTCAATGATATAAAAATCAAGTAGTTCAGAAAGCATAGTCTTCACTTCTTTAATCTTTATTTCGTATTCAAAATATGAGTAAATCTTGGGAAAATAATAGTCAATAAGAATCATCTTGCATCTTGGATCTAAAATTGTAGAAATAGTCATTAGCATATTGGGTGCACCCAATATTTATCAAACTTTTCATGCATTGTATTTGCCATTCTACTCATAAACTCAGCAGAAAAATTTGCTTGCAATTGTAACTCCTGCTTCAACTTCCAAACGTCTAGTAAAAATAAATTTATAGTAGGATAAACTCTTCTAGAGAAAACTTTAGTATTATCATAAAAGACCTTAAAAAATTTAGTTATCCTTTGAATTTGATCCTATTCTTCAACAGATGGTAGCCACACAAAGTTAGCATCTTCACTTGCATACTGAACAAAAATATTTCTATAGATAAGAGCAATTGTGAACATATGATATGTAGAATTCTATTTAGTTATCACATCAATACATAACTCTTTCTAGTATTTATGTTCAACTGTTTTGCAATTTTAGCAAATTTATGCAAGTGGGAGGTTGACTTTCTCAAATACAAAACTCTAAAATGAATCTTTTTAGTTATATGTTTAATTTACTTGAGACCATCTTTCACCATTATATTTAATATATGTGCACAATAACAAATATGAACAATCTTTCCCTTGAAATAAAGCTTGCCTCTAGATTCAAAATTATATATTAAACTCCGAACAACAACATCATTACTTGATGCATTATCTAAGGTAATAGTTGTCACTTTATCTTGTATCCCCCAATCAAGAATGCACTCTGAAATAGCATCAGAAATAATAATACTAGTATGTGGCGGTTCTAAATTATCAAAATTAATTATCCTTTTCTACAATTCCCATTCAAAACCAATATAATGAGATGTTAAAGACATATAGCCAATAGATTGATTTGAATTCCAATAATCAAAAGTAAGAGAGATGCTATCCACATTCTTAAAAAATTTTCTCAACTTTTCCTTTTCAATGTTATATATTTTCAAGAAATCATCCTTGATAATATTTTTACAAACTTCAATATGCTGAGAATTATAATATGTTAATGTTCTATTGAAATAAAAAATTCTCGATTATGCTAAATGGATATTCATGAGCAATAATAATTGTGGCAATCATTTCTCGTGCAACTCAAGGGTCCCAAGAACCCATAAAAGGGAGATCAAAATGAGATGGAGACTCACTAGCACTTTTTGTAGGTTGAAAGTTAATGGTAGGTTGATTGCTTAAAGTTTTTTTTATTTATACACAATGTTTTATGTGCCTATTCAACTGTGAAGTAGCACCAGTTTTGAAGATTGCATATTTTCTATAACATTACTAAAAATATAATACAAAAAATAGAGTAAATTAATGATGAATTAGTCACCACTAAGATATTTACCTTCCAGAATAAATAAAAATTATTCATAAAATATTAGAGATGATATAAAAATCCTAGAATTAACTAAAGCTTAAAGTATAGATTCGTAATATCAAGCAAGCAATAATGAATAATAAAAAGCACTTCCATACTTCTATCATCCACTAGAAGAGTACAAGATGGACATCAATCACCTAAAGCAAAACACAACAAAAAACAAGAATTAAGGATTCTAACAGAAAACATAAAGAATACTTATGATCATGAGTAGTTGAATATGTTAACAGCCTTTACTTGCATCATTAGTAACAAATGTCACAGGGTAGTTGCAAGCATCCACTAACATCCACACAAGCTCAGTTATCTCCAAGATCTAAAGAAGAGATCCAGGTAATATAAAGATTTTTTTCATCCTCTACTAGCTATTTTTTAGGTGGCATAAGTCCTACAATTTCTGTACACTACATGAATGCCAAAGCCCAGAGGCACACCTTTCCTTCATTAGCAAAATGCTTCTCAAGTTTCCTCTTTGTAATCCGAGTAGACAACCTAGTCATGTACAAGTTGTTCTTAGGATTTTCAGCATTACTAGAATCTTGACTTCTGTGGAAGGCAATAATATCACATTTGCTAGACTAGATATTTTGAACAGAGGCACTACTATCAAACTCAACTTAAACAAAAAATCATTAATTCATAATATATTAATACCTTGAGTGGCTCCTGGACCTTGATGAGGACTTAGAAACAGATGTGCTATCTTTTTATGGGGCATGAGAATATTAGAGCCTTTGGAGGTCTTACTACAATAACTATGGTTGGAGTAGATTAGGGGCTAGGGTTGGAGCTTGGAGGCTTGGAGCAGATAGCCAGAGTTGGAGTCAAAGTAGATGGCTAGAGGAGTCAAAGAAAAATAGCCAGGGTCAGAGGAGATCGGGGCACCAGACACGATCAGCAAAGGAGATTGGGGTGCGGAGCTCTAGTCGATGGAGGAGATCGGGATCCTGGCAGCTGGCATGGAGCTTTGGTCATCGTCACTAGAGGAAACAAGAGTGGTCACCATCTTCGTCGTAGCATCGCCCCCTAGGATTTGGAAACTCAAGATGAGATTCAGGAACAAGGGACATGATGATTCTTATAAGTTATAAGTTATTAAATTAAGTAGTTAATAAAGTCCTTCAAGATAAAGATTGCAACAACATAGTCTTTTATTGAATATGAGGCATGGGTTGATCTCTATATGAGAAAAAATGAAGACCCTCCCAATGTGCACAAAAAAAATAATTGGTCATTTTGTCTTGTAATTTGCATTATCTTTGTTTTTCTTTATTTTTGAAAATTAGTATATTAGTATATCAGAACATATGGAATATCTAATACTTCAAATTGTGGTTCTATTTTTAAAATCATTATGTAACGAGCAGACAATGTATATTTTGTTAATCAAGTCATTGTTATTTGTATTGATATAATTTAAATAGAAATCGTGTTTATATACAAGATCTCCTTGTACTTTAATTTTATGATGATTTCATGCCAATTTTTTCAAAAAGATAAATTATATTACGTATTATCCATTGTTATTTTACCATTAAAATGTTTAAGTATTATCTAACTAAAATATAATTCACAAATATAAATCATAAATATATTTTTTATTAGGTAACCTCACTTAGAGTCACTATATCTCCACTTCGGCATAAAATTGAAATAATGCAAACAACTAAACTCATAAAATTCAAGAAATTCTCAAAAGCTTTTACTAAAATAAATACTAAAAGTGGAGGAATTGGGAATCTCCACACTTTTCAAAAAACATAACTAAACAACTAAATTTACAAAATTCTCACAATCCATCACTTTCATCAAACTTAAAGATTTCCCATAATACTCACTTTGGTCAAATCCAACAACCAAATGCACTCTAAATTGTGGGACCTTTCATCCCTTTTCAAAAGGAAGTGCAAAGTGAAATTAGAATTACTAGATTTTAACAAATGTTAATTTGCTTTATACATCATACCAAATAGGAAGAAACTCAAACTCATTCAATCTATAATACTTATCTTTTTACCTTCCACAATAAACAAAAATTATTCATGAAATACTAGAGATGATCCAAAAATCCTAAAATTAACTAAGGCCTAAAGCATAGATTTGTAACATTAGACAAGCAATAATAAATAATGAAAAGTAATTGCATACATCCATCATCCACTATAAAAGTACAAGTTGGACATCAATCAACCAAAGCAAAACACAACAAAAATAAGAATTAAGGATTCTAATGGAAAATAGAAAGAACACTTATGATCATGAGTAGTTGAATGTGCCAACAGCCTTTACTTACATCATTAAGTAGCAAATGTCGTAGGGTAGTTACAAACATCCACTAACATCCACACAAGCTCAATTATCTCTAAGATCAAAAGAAGAGATCCAAGTCATACAAAGATTTTTTCATCCTCTAATAGATTTTTTTTTATGTGGCATAGGTCCTACAATTTTTGTACACTACGTGAATGCCAGAGCCCAAAGGCACAACTTTCCTTCACTGGCAAAATGCTTCTCAAGTTCCCTCTTCATAATCTGAGTAGACAACCCAGTCATGTACAAATTGTTCCCAGGATTTTTAGCATCATTAGAATCTTGACTTTTGTGGAAGGCAATAATATCACATTGGTTAGACTAGATATTTTAAACAGAGGCACCAATATCAAAATCAAATTAAACAAAAGGATCATCAATTCATAATATATTAATGCCTTGAGTGGCTCCTAGACCTTGATGACGACCTAGAAACAAATGTGCTATCTCTGTATGGGGCATGTGAATATTGGACACTTTGGAGGTCTTACCATAATAGCCACAGTTAGAGTGGATTACGGGTCAGGGTTGGAGCTTGGAGGCTTGGAGTAGATGGTCAAAGTTAGAGTCGAAGCAAAATGACCAAGGTCAGAGGAGATCGGGGTGCCTCTCGCGATCTTCTTCTCACAGTCTGATCAATCTTCTTCACCGTGTAGTGCATCTTTTTCTCTTCACTACTTGGATCCCAAAATCCCATCTCTCTAAAGCTTCTCCCTGGCTTTGATCTTGATCTTGACTATTATCTAATATGCGCTGATCCTCTGCAGCAAGCATCCCTGCTGGTGATCGCAACAAGCATCCTCGTCGAAGATCGTAGCAGGAGCTGAGCTCTAGGTACTGCATCGTATATTCTTCTCAGTTTTCCCCATCTCTAATCTGTGCTAATCCTCTGTAGTAAGCATCCCTGTTGGTGATCGCAACAGGCATCCTAGTTGGAGATCGAAGCAAGCACTGAGTTCCAGGTACTACATCATATATTCTTCTTAGTATAGGATTAGCATAGGTTTAAGCAATAGGTACATTATAGTATGTCTACCTTGAAGATTTAGTTTAAAATGCATTTCATTTTTTGTATTTATTACAAGTGTTATTTTGAGCTATATGTTTTTCAATAATCTCACAACTGTCTATTACTTGCTGGTTAGTTGACATAATCACTAATGCATTAGTGAAAAAATCAAAATACATGTGTCAATTTTGAAGATTTTGATGCCATTAAAGAACTTAAATTTACTTTTAATGATATATTTTGTGAATGCATGCTAAATAGATATTGTGTGATGTAGCATCCATGCTTATGAAATTATTTGTGCATGTGATTTATGTCAATGTAGGCTTTCATTCTATCAATGTAAGAGGAAGAGTATTTGGCTTATTTTAATAAAATGTTAAAGTTGGTTAAGAGATGTGTATTAAGTGTCATCTTTATATTTTTGGTGTTTGAGATTGATTCAAATACAAACTTTACAGTTATGCACACTACTTAATTGACTATAATATTTTACCAAACTAAGCCTTTAAATGTATGTAGGTTCATGATTTTGGGAAAGACTCATGTATTAAAATTGGTTAGGTTCAGAGCCTTTAAATGTATGTAGGTTAATGATTTTGGGAAAGACTAGTGTATTAAAATTGGTTAGATTCAGCTCATGAAGGTTCATGATTTTGAAAGATAGTTATGTATGAAAAATGGCTAGATTTAGTTCATGTAAGTTCATAATTTTGAAAAGTAGTCATGCTTGAAAAATGGTTAGATTCGGTTCATTTTAGCAATATCTTATTATTCATTGTGAATACTGAAAGTACAATTGTTTAGGCCTTGTTGATGTTGTTAATGTGGCAATCCTTTTTGGGAATTATACTTTATTTATTTATTTATTACTTCTCTAATTTGCATTAACGAGAAGCTTTGTTTATTACTTCTTTTTTTGTAATTATTTGGTGACAAAAGTAGGATGCTTGGGAGAATGAGAAGCTTTGTGCCTTCTTGATTGAGAAAGCATTAAGTAAACTTCCTATCTATTGGAACTCAAGAGATGCTAGGACTTGGTGTATCACAAAATACATGCCATGATGGCATTCTCCTCTATATTTCAATAAAACTACAATAATGAATGATAAAGTACTTGCATGTATTCATTGACCCCGCTCACATCTTATTGCATGCTGAATCTTATGAATACACTCCAATTTGTAGCACTTATTAAGGATACTCTTCATGGAGTTATTTCATTCAACACTAACAAATAAAGGCCATATGTCAAAGATTCATACGTTTATGTTACAAATTTGAACATACATATTATATTAACATAAAATTAAGTCTAATTAAGTCTACATTAATCCAATTAATATATGTCAGCCGAGGATGAATGTGATGTATATTTAATGATTGGTTTTGCTTCAATATTGATATGAGATTTTTTAATAAGAGTAATTGTTAAAAAAACCAGTATTGATTGATATGCGAATGAGGCTCTTCCTTTTAAACAGATCTTTTTCTACCAAATTGATGAGTTAGACTAATTTAGGCTATGCAAATCCTTCTTATTTTTATCAGGAGAAGCACTACTAGTGGATTGTGAGACAACACAAGGGAGGCTTCCAAGTTGATAACTGTTGATATTGTTGCCCACTTGTAGGTCATATGGATAATTATTTAACATTATTTCCTTATATATTTAGTTTTAACTATAATCATGTTTTTAGCTCCTAACCTATTGTGCCTTTTTTTTACTTGATATAAATTTGATAATAAGCATGTGTATGTTGAACTTAAAATTTTTATTGTTTAGTAATTTTGACCAATGGATGATAACGAGGATTTAGAATTGTTAAACATTCGAGCTAATGGCTTAATTGTTATAGCAGCTGTGTGTATTATAATTCAATTATTGAGGAGAAGAAAAAGAGCTCGTTTAAGTATTGAACCAATTGTCATTAGAGAGATGATTAGGAGAGGTGTGTTTTAGCATATATCACGTGCTGGGCGAAATAATTATCAAGAGTACTTGAAGATGGATCTTCCGATATTTTTAAATTTGGCCAACATACTAAGGGACCATAGCCTTCTATACGACACATAATATATAGCTATTGAGGAACAACTTGCAATATTTTTATATTATATTGATTTTCATTCAAAGAACAAGAGTATAAAGATAGTGTTCATGCGTTCATATGAGACAATTAGTCGATATTTTAATATGTGCTTGTGTGCTATATGTAAAATTTGAGATAAATTCATGTCTCAGGTAATCTCCTCGACCAGTATAGTAGTTCTAAATAATCCCAATTATTATTCGTGGTTTAAGGTATGTTATTGATAATGATTTGTTTCTATTAAAAATAAAATATATGTTTTATTTTTTATTACTTATATTGTGTTGGATTGCATTGATTTGATTGATGGAACACATATTCCTACAAAAAATTCATCTGACATGATTGCACATTTTGGAGGGTATAAGGATATTACACAAAATGTACTAGGAACAATTAATATTGAACTTAGGTTTCTTTATGTCTTGACCGATTGGGAGGGATTGGTGAATGACTTCGTTATTCTGAAAGATGCTATTACCCAACTTGTGCCCAATAGACTGAGACAAATAAAAGGTAAGATTTGTAAGTTATAAATAGTTTTGGCTTTGACTAAATTTTATTTTGATCGTATTATATTGGTTTTAGGCAAATACTATCTTATCGATGCCGGCTATACGATGATGGCTAGTTTTTTAGTACCATATAGAGGTGTCAAGTACCATATGAAAGAACATATCAAACAGACACCACAAAATGCAAAGGAGCTATTTAATTATCGATATGTGTCATTAAGGTCCAAAATTGAATGTGTTTTTGGGATATTGAAGAAGTAATTCAATATACTAGCTGAGACTCCATTCTTTTCATTGAACACTCAGGTTGATTTGCTTTTGGCATGTTATATCTTACACAACTACATCCTTATAGTTGATCCTTATGATGAATTCCTAAACAAGGAACATGTAGAATCGATATCAGATGAAGATAAATATAGTTTTGATGAAGAAGAGGAAGAGTCATTGTATACAGGTTCTACCCTCATGGAGCAACATGAAGAGAACCAATAGTGGGTTTAGTTTAGGGATCAATTAGCTATTGAGATGTAGGAGAATTACAATAATTACTAGGCTTCCTCCTTGTGTGAACAAGTGTTTTATTATATTATTTGTGCTTTGAACTTTCTATAATGAGTTATTTGACACTCATTTATTGACTATTATTAGTATTACTATTTGTTATAACTCTATACATCTTTATTTGCTAAAAAGTTTGTTTTCCTTTTATAAGGAATGTAGTTATTCAGTCTCGAAGATATTGACTCTCAGTCGATGACTGACCCAATAAGTCAAGATTTGAGTCTTACTATTGGTAAGACACAAAAGAATGTAGAAGGAATTCAAAGATCAAAATCATCGAGGACACATAAAATCTCACAAGATTTGATCAAAGAGGGAATCTCAATTTCTCATTAGATTTCTTGCTGAGGAAGTGCATACCAAGCTAAAATACAACAAGGGTTTCAAGCGGCCCATGTTCATGATAACTACTACTTCTGTTAATGCCTAATTTAATAGTAATTTTATTGCTGATAATGTCGATGGTCATTATAGAACCTTGAAAAAACATGCAGTGATAATTATCAAGTTAAGGGACTACAACAGAGTGGACTAAAATGACACTAATAAGATGATCATCGTCACTGGGCAAGTGTATCTCGATATCAAAAGTGTAAGCGAAAATAAAAACTTATTATACAAAATTAATTTTTCATCTTTGAAATATTATATATTTATATATTTGACTAAAATAAATTATGCAAAGGTTAAAGACTAACCAATTTCTGAACAAGCCAATTTCGTTGTATGATGAATTGCTCCTTATCTGTGGAACGGATTTCGCTACTGGTAGTATGGCGAAATCATGCTACGATAATTTTGGAGGGTAATCGGGTAGAGATGTAGAGGTGGAAGAGCAACAAATGATAGGAGATGATGATTTTGATACTCCTGGTGGTTCTAGGCAAAGCACATTTACAGCTCGGGTAAGAAACAATGTTTCAACTAACTTTAAAGGCAAAGCACAAACCATTAGTTCTCGTGATACCTCTAAGGCACGAAAACGGAAGGGGAATACACTAAACGATGAACTAGTTATAGAGTTGATGGAGGATGTGCACGAGATTGCATGCACCATTAAGTCAGCTTCAAGGGATTCGTGGAAGAAAAATTCGTGCTCCATACTGAACCGATTCAGAGGACATTTTAATGCATTGTTATTGAAGATTGCCTATAGACACTTACATGGTAATGATGTCAATGGTATGACTTTCGTGGAAAGCATGGACGATGCCGCTAGGGTTGAATGGTTGCAAGAATTTTTTGACCAGTAGTTGTGATATAATATTTTATTATAAGTATGTCTTGAACTTATTGATTTTATCTATGCTAATGATAAAGCTTAATTATTAATTATACTATGTTGTAACTTTTTATATACTATGATTATCTATTTTATGTTTTATATGTTATGATTATATATGCATATGTTGTATTCTTTCTTCAAAAGTTGACTATGTGTCTATTTCTGAGTTGTATGTTGTATTTTAGAGGTTGATTGTGTGCCTATATATTATATATTGTATGTTGACCTATTTTTATGTTATATGTTAATGCCCAATTGTGTATCTATATATTACATGTTATATGAATAAGGTTGATTATATTTTATATTTTCTATCATGTTATCACAGACTAATTGATACTTTCAAATTATTGGCAAAATGCGTTATTATGTTGTATTTCGTAGGAAATACTCATATATTTACACCTTGTGATAAAATTATCACAATCAATCATTATGAATTCTCAAGTAATTATTATAAATCTTATAATCCTTTGAATAAGGCAATTGAAGTTTTATAAAATTATGAAGAAAAAATAAAGATCAAATCTATTGTCAATCTTTTGAAAGAATGTATGCAGAAGAAAAAGACTTTTTTATGTGTTATTATGTAAAAATTTCATATTAAATATTTATGTATTCTAACTTTAATATTTGTAACAGAATCTATATATTAGTTAAGTTATTTTATGCAATATATTTTAATTTTGTAAATAATTATAGACTTTTCATTATTCCTATATGTATAATTTTTATTCTTTCAATCATTAATATTATTTCGAAAAAAATTAACTAAATTTTGTATATCTAAAACCATATAGAAAAAATTTTCGTCTACTCATCAATTTTTTCACATTCTTTTAAAATTTTGATACCTATAAATTAACTGTTTCTAATTTAAAAAATATTTTATTGATTGAATATTTTTTTAAAAAAATTACATTATTTTTTCTTAACTTATCAAATAATATAAATATGCAATCCTAATATTATTTATTTTTTTAACCATAAAAATATCTAATTAATTTACTAATTTAATATTTATATTTATTTTAAAATTAAATATGGATAAAGTTAAAAATAAGATAATCTCATCCATTTGAAATTGGATGATTATATTTTTAATTTCAAATCCAACTAAACACCAAAATTTTATGAATCAACAGAGCTCGTTAATTTCTATTTGCATTCTAAACAATTAAACTTACTGAAATTAAGAGAATTGACAATTTTTTTATAAAAATATATTTAAATACCAGAATTTATCAATTTAATTAATTTTTTTATTTTTCAAAATTAACTGAATCCATAATTCACCCAATTTTGGATCGAAAATTGATCCAAACGGGTCCGAGCGTCATATGTCTTCGCAGATCGAATATTTACGGAATAATTCCTTCCCTTTACCGGATCCGCGCCCGATATCATCGATAGTTTTTTGGCCTTCTATCACAGCGGACTTCTATTTATTGCCATCTTGTCTCGCGATTCGGCAGCCACTCCTTTCTTTTTGTTCTAGAAGTCTCTCACTCTCCCGGCGGCGATGGCCAAGGATCCCGTCCGCGTTCTCGTCACCGGAGCCGCAGGTTCTCCGATCTGTCTCTTTCTCTTCTATTTCGATTGATCTCCCTCGTTTCTCATTGAGCTTGGTGTTCGATCTCATTTCTCATTTCTGCTTTTATCGTTTTCGGGATCGATAGATCCGAGTTCATTTGGTTGCGAGATGTGTTCGGCGAGCACTGGGTTGTAGATCTGGTGGAATTAAGGTTGGATGGAAAATTTGATGGGGAAATTAGGTTTGATGCTTCTTAAAAAGCATCGCAAACTGCAATATTTGGTTTCTATATCAGTTATGTGAATTCATGGCCTTATGATGATGTAGAGAGATGGGAAAGTGGAAAGCTTTCGCCTTTTTCTTGTTTCTATTTCTTTCGTTCTAGTTGACTGTCCGGGCATGTTGATGTCAAAGGTTGTTGTTTAGGATTTGTGTTGAATATGTTTAATTTAAGAAACACGAGAGCATGATCTTCTTGTCAATATAATAACCTGATCAGCTGTCAAGCTGGTTAATTTTGGATACTCTATCTTCGGTAGAGCAGCTTCTTTGTCTATTTGGAATGACAAATGGTTTAAAACATAAATTACAGATCAAATGGCTTCATTTTTGAGGAAGAATTAATTATCTGTCTAGTTTGATTTCCTGTCGTCAAGCATTCATGTCTGAGAAAACAAGGTTTGTTTTGTGGTCTAGTTTTCTCCGTGGTCTGTAGAGCTTGTTTATATACTCGTAATTTTATAGTTAATATGCATTTTGTAATGATGGAATCTCGAGGAGATTAGGTAGTGTTGTCTCCTTCAGCAGGTAATGCGCCATTTAAAAAAATTGGGTCTTGCCAAGATGTTTGATTGCATGAAAACATGCAGAAAGGCATGTTAATCAAATTGAATTTGGTTTGATACTTTTAGGTGTGGTCGAAGCTGATGTTTTTCTCATGGGGCAGTCCAATTCTATTCTAGTTTACACTGAACCAGAACTCACCCTTGGCTAATCTACAATTAAGAACTGGAATTTTCTTATGCATATAATTTATTCAATTGGGTCTCTACTTAAAATTGCCGTAATTATTTATGTGCTGCATGCCAGACATTTTCAGTTCTATACTGTTCATTTTGATTATATTTTGCTTCTTAGACTGTATATGCTGATATAATATATATTTTTTTCCATTTCTTTGTATGATGCAAATTTCATTTGTTCTATGCAGGGCAAATTGGTTATGCACTTGTCCCCATGATTGCTAGGGGAGTGATGTTGGGTCCTGATCAGCCTGTTATCTTGCACATGCTTGACATTCCTCCTGCTGCAGAATCCCTTAATGGGGTTAAGATGGAGTTGGTCGATGCAGCTTTTCCTCTTCTCAAAGGTATTTGCTCTCTTTTTGTAAGTTCTGGCATTCAGAAGGCAAATGCAGAATTATTTCTATTCTACTGTTTAGAACTAATGCAAGTTCTCTGATTGTACATCAGGAGTTGTGGCCACAACTGATGTTGTTGAGGCTTGCACTGGTGTCAACATAGCAATCATGGTGGGTGGATTTCCAAGGAAAGAAGGAATGGAAAGGAAAGATGTGATGTCGAAAAATGTGTCCATTTACAAGTCTCAAGCTTCTGCCCTTGAGAAGTATGCAGCTGCCAACTGTAAGGTAAGCAACAGTACTCATGTATGACTTAATATAGTTTCCCTTCAAAATAATTGGTCTTGCTACTGTATGTTGCATGCCTAAGTTCTTATTTTTCATTGTATATGCATTTCTGGAGCATCTATGCTTCTTCCCTCTTCGCCATTGACATTCCTGAGCTATGAAATGCAGGTGCTTGTTGTGGCCAACCCAGCCAATACCAATGCCCTGATCTTAAAGGAGTTTGCTCCGTCCATTCCTGAGAAAAACATAACTTGCTTAACAAGACTAGATCACAATAGGGCGCTGGGTCAGATCTCTGAGAGATTAAATGTTCAAGTTAGTGATGTTAAGAATGTAATCATATGGGGAAATCATTCTTCTACTCAGTACCCTGATGCCAATCATGCAACTGTCACAACCCCAGCTGGTGAAAAAGCTGTATGTGAACTTGTTTCTGATGTTGAGTGGTATGTATGTGCTGTCAGATGTTTGCTTATACTTTTATTTATTTTGTTTTTTTGAAACTTGTATTCATTCACTGCATCTGAACTCTTATAGGTTGAATGGAGAATTCATTACCATTGTACAACAGCGTGGTGCTGCTATTATCAAGGCACGGAAACTTTCTAGTGCCTTATCAGCTGCAAGTTCTGCCTGTGATCACATTCATGATTGGGTTCTTGGTACCCCTGAGGTAATTATGCAGGCCTCTTAGTTGCTTGCAGTGTTCAGTGTGCCTTAGCGAAAATCAAATTTATGCCTTCCTTTTGTGATTTTATTCCAGGGCACTTGGGTTTCCATGGGTGTGTACTCTGATGGTTCCTACAATGTACCACCTGGGCTGATCTATTCGTTCCCTGTGACTTGTAAGAATGGCGAGTGGACCATCGTCCATGGTATGTGTAATAATGGCTTCTTTGTTCAATATTATGATTTTGGTTTGCCTACATGTTCTGAGTGATATCTTACAAGATTGGATGTACCAAATGTCAAATTGACAAACCTTCTACCTTCCTCTGTTCTTTTCGTTTTGTCCAATCTCTCTGGTTCTTTACTGTTTATGAACATCTATGAAATGATGTTACACTATTAAGTTGAAAAGTTGCTCCATAGGAACTTCTTAGTAGCAGCCACGACAAATAAATTATTCATCTTCTCATTGTTTGCAATCTTGAAAATTTCTTAAACTTTGCCAGCACGTCCCTTTTTGGCAACTCATTTGTTCAAAGTTTCTGTGATTTACCTTTGTTATTGGAAATCAGGCATTGTTTCTTGCATTGTCAATGTCCTCTGATATCATTGTCATACAAAAAGCAACTCAGTTGATATCATTGCTGTTTCTTCTTATCATTTTTATTACCTCTTAATTCTCAATATGTCAATGAGTGAGATCTCACATGGTACCTATATACCATGCCTATCCAGTGAAAACTAAGCATGACCTTGTTATGAATAATGTTGCTACTTGGATAAGTTTTATCGAAGGGTACATGTTTTTTTACTGATTGGGAATGATTGAATATGCCTCTTGGAAAAATGTGTATGATGCTTTTTTAGTTTATCCGCGTACAATTCATAAACATAATCAGCTAACTTTCCACTTTCCAAAGCCTGACTAAAATGTGTTGAACCAAATGTTTAAGTTGGTGAATTTCAATCATGATTTTGTCAGAAAGGAAATTTTCATATAACAACTTATTTACTCCAGCATTCACAATGTATTCAAGTGGACCCTATGCAGATGTTATTAGATGTATAGATGGAACCTTCATACTCAATGTAGTGTTGCAAATGCTTTCGGTGTTTTGTTTGCACCTTAAATGCATGCAATGACCCTTAATCACACTTATCTATAATGAGCTTCAAAGCATATTTATTTTTTATTTTCTTCCATCTGTGCATCAAAGAGCTTTTGAAACAGCCCATCAATGGGTAGAGAGATAATTGACAATTGAAACCTCTTCATATAACTTCTGCAGGTCTTCCAATTGATGAATTCTCAAGGAAGAAAATGGATGCAACAGCAGAAGAGCTGTCTGATGAGAAGGCTCTTGCATACTCTTGCTTGTCTTAGAAAACCTACTGTGTCAAGGCTTCCTTGAGTGGTCCCTTGGCTTGATGGTACTGCTATCTGAAAACTAGCTGCGTTTTTTGAATAAATCAACTTTATGGTTGAAGCAGTAGCTTTGGAAGCTGTTTCTCCATGTGTTGTGTGGTATTTTTGCTTGTAATCCAAGTCTTTTCGGCTTCTGACCAACTATGCCTCTTTTGTATTTTGGAGGTTATCTGTCCAAAAGACTTTCTTTGTCTAAATTCAAGGAACTTCATTACTTGCAAATTTTTGTGAGTAATTCTCATTCATAGTTTGTGTTGATGGTTCCTTTCGAGGCTGGATGTATGGAACTGATCAGGCCACGAAAAGCTGATGCACTGCTAAATTTCTGTTGAGCCATTTTGCTTTGCCTCCCATTGATATATTTTTGAGAATTGGAGTGGTTTTGCACAATGAGATGTTAAACCATAGAAAAGGTTGGAAGATTGCATGTGCAGAGGGTTTGTCTTTCAGAAATTACAGTTTGCAGTAGTCTTATGGCTGGGTTTGTTTCAAATTCCATGGATTCTGACATCCCTCTAATGAGGCTTTTTGAAATGGGCCCAATCTGGACATATTTAAAATCTGTGATTTTAGGCATTTTGTAATGTTGGATATTCCGATGCGTGAATGAAATGTTTTAGCATGCTTGCTGCAGATGATGAAGTCCATTTCGAGTTGTATTTTATCTCATGGTTTGATTGTCAATTTCACACCTAGGTTTGATACTTGTTCGATTTCCATTTCAGATATTGAGCTGTGATTTGTGATTTTATGGGGCAAACTTGTTGGAACAGATGCTCTAGCCACCTCCATCGTCAGAAGATAAGAGAGGAATATTCATTCTCTAGGGGTTTCTACTGCCTCTATTATTTTTCATACATTGGATCCCGAGTAGACCACCATTTCCTATACTGATGGAGATTTAGCAGTTGAATAGATGGACTACCTTTTGAAAGCAACAATGTTGTGAGAACTTGGTTGCAATGAGAGGAATTTTGAAGTTCAGGAAGTGGACTATCCTGCGGATGTAGCATCGTTGTGTTGCAGAGAATGCTCAAGGAATAGGTTTTGAGTTCGGGACATTGATATGTCGGGATATTTGGAGTGCAGTATGAGTAAAACTTTTAGGAATTTGCCCTCTTCATCAGGATGTTTTATTGTTGTTTATATTTATTTTTCCACCGATAGAAAACAAATGAGTGGATGCATCATATGGGCGGTATTAACAAAAACATCGAATGCTATAGTTGAAATTTCTTGACCTAACGCTGTTGCAGTACTTTTTTTTTCAGTTTTTACGAAAAAGCCGCTTGTATTTAGTGAAAAATCACTAACTTTATATTTGGTTCTAGAGTTTTTTTGTATATACTGTCAAATTACATATTTTTACTCTAAATTTTTAAAAAAGATGTATTTTCTTACTTCATTTTAGGTTTGTTGTGAAAATTTACTTCAGTTTGAAAAAAATAATGACAAAATAGAATATTCTCGAAATATTTCTTTTGATGACATCATTACTACAGTGAAATAACTATAGATTTTTTGTTCCGAGATAATTACATTATGTGTTAATGGAGTGATTTTTGTGTGGGCAATGAAGCAATCTATTTTTCTCAAAATTCAACGATTGAATTCGTAATTGTTAAGAGTTTTTTCATTGAATTTGAGACTATAAAGGTACACTGAAGTTTCATGCTTCATGAATGGCAATTGGATATCTACGAAAGGGGGTATTGGAACGAAAGAATTTGCTTGAGATGAGTTTTTTACAATTGGTTTGAATGGCTCCATATTCATGTTTTCATGCTTCTTGGAATTCAAATTTAGGTATAAATGGGCTTAAATTTTTGTTTGTCATGGCTGGGACCTTGACTGGAAGAAATCCTATTTCCTCTTCTTTTCAGTATAATTAAGTTACTTCTCCAACTGCACCTTTGTTAATTACATGATGACAGGACTTGAACTATGCAAATATTAATTATAAGACAGGTGTTTGCTTGTTAAATTGAGATTTGCCGAGAAAGTATAAGAAGTTGGTTTTCCTCTTAAGAATTAATCTTTTCTTACCGGGACTCGCTTTTAATTTCTGACTATTAGCTAACAGGTGCCATATCCCCGTCTGATCAGGCTTCAAACCATTTCAAATGGATCGAATAATTTTGGCCATGGCATTTTAAATGGACAACAACTGATAGTCAGCAGCTCGCAGGTGGCTAATAATGAAATGAAAACTGTGACAGAATAGAGAGTATATGCCTAGCAAAGGTTCTTTTAGCAGTTAGAGTTTGTCTTGGCTGCTCTTTCACAGAGCAAATATGTCAAGGCTTACATTTGCAGTTGATCCATCCGTTACATGACAACATTGAGTTCGTGTCATTTTCTTTGAACTACAAACCAACCAGGTGTAAGCAGTGTTCTTGTGCATACAATGTTGAATTTGAACCTACCTACCAACTTACCAACCTCCACTTTTTCTAATATTCCAAATTATGCACAATATGCGTCCCCACTTGATTTTCTTCTTAATTACCTGAGATAATCTCTCTCCCTTGTCATTAACAACTAAACAAGTCTATGTAATTAAACCCTAATGCTTTTAATTTATAGGAGATGCTACCTTTTTTTCCTCTCTGGTGTGACCTCTTTTAAATAAAGATCACTAATCCAAAGCTTACAAAATAAGGTATCGACTCAGTCCAAAACAATACTAATTTATTGTGGCTGGATTCAAACTTTTCGACTAGGGCCGAGCCAGCCCAGGCCCAAATCCACCATGAAATTTAGGTTTTAGATGGTGACTTGTTTGAAATAAGGTAGAAACACATGCATCTTGCCACCAATAAACTGCTTTCATTCTGTGAAAGTGCATCTTCATACCCGTCTCTAGATGACTGTGATATCACTATTTTATTCATTTGGAAACTCTAATAGTGTGTTGCTCTGACTTGAATCTCTTTCGTATTTTTCTTTTAATAAAAACCACATGTTGGGTATAAAAAGACAAAGATTTGATTCAAAAGAAAAGCTTGCATTTCTCTCTGCAGATTATCTTATCTAGGATTCTAAAAGAGTTGGCAGGTTTAGTTTCACACCGGAGCCTAATATCTTTGTACTATTTTTCTTGGTTTGAATTAGGCAAATCACCATGAAAAGACATGGATCACAATCAGAGAAGTTGGCGAAAGTAAATTTTTTCGACTTTAAAGGACCTTTGTGAGTTGAAAGTTGCCATCCACAGCAGACCTGTAAGATCATTGCTTGCAGTGAAATCCTTCAAGGAAAGTTAATGTGGCTTTGAATAATTTCAACTTCTAACCATGCCCCAAGCATCTTGAATGACAGATTAATGAGATTATTTTAAAACTCAAATTGAAAAAAAAATGCATTTGTTTAATCTTCACCTAACAGATGTATGACTCATTAGATCGTCATTATGCCGGGATAATTTAATTGTTCCAAGATAGCTGGTCATAATAAACCTTCTTTGAGTTAAATTTTACAGAAATTTTCTCTGCAGTTTTCATACTTTAACTTGGGGTAAGTCAGGTTAACTTCTGCAACATAATTCTTCAGTAATGTCCAGACCATGGCTTTGTTCAATTGAGCGAAAAATTCTGTCAAGTTATTTCAGTACAATTTGTGTGTAGTTTTCTGACACTGATCTGATGCCTTGACCATCAGTAGTACTGTTTTGTAACGCAGTAGTATGACAATTGTACCAGGGAGCTTGTTGTTACTAGGTCAAAACAAATTGTACGTAGCGATCCTGATCATTGAGGATGTCAAACCAATATCTAAAGACTTTGATTGATTGGATTTCTGAAATATTTTGACAACTACATTCGGAAGAAAAACTGGTTGTACTCTGTATTTTCTTTTTTCGCCATTTCTTTTTGAAAATTAAGAAATTGATAGACAGAATGGAACTATATGCACTGAACCTATGCTCGCAGTTATTCAGTTTCCAAAAGCTCAGCACTCGGCCAATTTTGATTACATCATCTCTTTTTTTTTTTTGTTTTTTGTAAGAAAGAAATTCACTTAAAATCTTTATTCAAAGTAGGCGAAATTTTTAGCTGTTTCGCTGGTCACTGGTCAACCATGCTGACCACATGCTTCATGTCAACCAGATGATATAATCAACACATTGTGAGTAGTCCACAAAGCACCCACCGTTTCAGATGATGAGTTGAGAATTCAAATCACACGTGTTGATTTGGATATTAGTCACTTAAAATTAAATCGGATTTTCTGACGACAGATTTCTGTCATAATGATTGTGAAGTATTTGTGTTTTATGAAGTGTTAGTTTAATGTCTATTAGACAAATTAACCTACTTTTATTGTTGTCAAAGCCTTTGATTTTCTGCTAACAAGATCAGGTTCGGTTTAATCTTCTCCACAAACATCACTTTGTGAATAATTTGGCAACTCAGAACTCGAGATCATATTTGAAGCTTTGAACAAAATCTTCATCCCATCGGTTAATGCATCTGTGTTACATTCGTTTGTCGCATCAGTTTGCAATTGTTGAATCCACTTTATCTGAAGCCTTTTGCTGTTGAAATTTCTCTCAAGAACACGAAAACTTTTGATTTCAAATTATTAGTCAAAAGCAACATGCAGAACCACAAAGATTTGAGTTTTGGCATTGGAAAGGACAATGTCCAGTGTATCTAGTCAGTGAAACATCAACTACAATTCTACATTTCATTGCTTTTTACCACCCTCTCACTATGACAATCTTGGTGTTAATTTGCCTAACCCACCCAAAAAAGAAGGAAAATAATACAACCAACCTCTCATACTTTTCTCAAATTTCAGGCAGTTGTTCCAAGTCGCCGGCCTCCAAGAAGATTCTCAACCAGAAATCCATGCCATCATCATTGCTTGACTTGGATGTCTCCAAAGGCTCATAGAAAGGATCACAAGGAAGATTGTTCACCGTGGACACTTCCATGGCTGCTTCATAGTTCTCTATTGACATCACATCTGACCAGAAGCTCTCGTCAAAATCCGGGAACTCGATCGAGGAATCCACCCACTCCTCTTGAGCGATTCCATTGTTGTGTGATGATGATTCGGTAAGAGATGATGAAAGCTCGCTGCAAGATCCCGAAGGCGAGGATACCAGTGCATTCCTAGGATTCTCTTCTGTTTTATGAACCAGATTGGATTCTCCTTTTTTTTCCTTCTTCGTCGTGTCTCTGCTCTTCTTCTTGGTTGCTTGGACCATCTCATTTGAGTTCACTCTCTTTTTCAAGTAAGTGTGCCACACATTCTTGATCTCGTTGTCGGTTCGCCCGGGAAGCTTTGCAGCAATGGCAGACCATCTTTGAGACAACCAAAACAAAACCATGTCAGCGAATTGCAAATTGCTGAACTTTTAATATTTAGCAGACATGAATGAGCTCTGGTATCCATGCAAGATATGACTCTTCTACTCTGTAAAACCAGTAATTTATGAATTTGTTTTATAGATTCTGCAAAAACAAATGGCAGCAGAATCTCTAATATCGGATACAAGTTATTATCTAATCCAAGCACATGGATGCATGCTATATTAAATTACTGTTGGTTTTGCAAGTTGAGGGTTCACTTTAGAAAATTATGTCGAGTCTATAATGCA
Organism: Trichopus zeylanicus subsp. travancoricus; assembly: GCA_005019695.1. Taxonomy (NCBI): domain Eukaryota; kingdom Viridiplantae; phylum Streptophyta; class Magnoliopsida; order Dioscoreales; family Dioscoreaceae; genus Trichopus; species Trichopus zeylanicus. The sequence goes on from RXID01021370.1 coordinate 652,608, forward strand.
TCTTCTCATGTTTTTCCCTCTTTGAGACTAAGACAAACATCGGAAAATTAGCACCCGCCACTCTACTTTGCCCCTCTCATTTTCCCATTCTAAAAATATTCAGTAAAAATAGGAAAAAAAGGAAAATGAAGAAGAAGAAGAAGAAGAAGATTGCAATACCTATTTCCAAGAGCTTGGTGCAGGTTGATGATGGTCTCTTCTTCTTCCTTGGTGAAGTTTCCGCGTTTTATATCGGGACGGAGATAGTTCACCCATCTCAGTCTGCAGCTCTTCCCACACCTCAACAATCCTGAGAAATCAAGAGAACAACAACGATAAACATTAATGAACAGAAAACCAACTTCCTTTTCTTTATCTTCTTCTTTATGTTGATCAGCTTGTATTCGAGGAAGAATAAGAAGAGGACGGAATGTACCGGCTTGTTTGGGGAGAGCTCGCCAATTGCCATGGCCAAACCTCTGGATGTAGGACACAAGAACATGGTCTTCCTCTTCAGTCCACGGCCCCTTCTTGAGACCCATCTTCTCGCAACACGGAGCTCTCACCATGTTTTCTCTATGGCAAAGCCTGTGCTCAAATGGGGCTACTGGTACATCGAGAGCATGGGATATTTATACGGAGTCGTAACACGTCTAGTGTGTCAATTCTAGACGGCGACCCCAGCTGAGGAGTTTCGTGGAAGAGAGCGATAGCCCTGTTGGCTGCTTTCTCTCTCTTTTTTTAAATCTTTTTCTTTTCTTTTATTGTTTTTTTATGCTGCAGAACTATTGTTTTAGGGTTTTTTATACAATCGATTACATGTTGCCATTGTGTTGCTTGCGTAAATAATTTAGTTACTATTTAATTCGAAATTAAAATCATAATCAAAATTAAAATTAGTGAATCATCTTTATAAATTAATATTTTTTTTATTAACATTAATTCTATAATAATTCAAAATTTAAAAAATTATTTAATTTTTTATAATAATTTAATTTAATAGTGGTGTAAAATTTGTAATATTAATTTTATAAAAAAAATAATTTTAAAAAATATTGATTTTGATCTTGATGTAAAGCAAAACGGTATCCTAATGTCCTAATTGACTAGGACCACCTCACAAGAACGAGTAATTTCTTCTTTTTTTTTTTTTTGAGGAATATGTCTAGTCTATCGCTTAGCATGTAAATGATAAAGTATTGAATTTATAATAATTTTATTTTTTTAAAAAAAAATCTAACTTAAAAATAAAAATAAATAAAAATGCGATTATTTTTCCCTCAACAATGAATGTGTTGTAGGGTCTCGTGAAATAAAAAATGGAGAATTAGTCTAAATCAACCCGAGAAGATTGGATCAACTCGGAAATAGCAAAGGTCCTTTAGGGAGTGATGCAATGCAGTTGGTTTTGAATTAGTAGCAGCGGGAATCGGATTAGGAGAGTAGTTACACTAATAATACTCCGTCAATCTTTCGTTATCTCATTAACCCGTTTTGCGTCTGACATTTTTATGATCGAAGATATGTTGTATATTGAAAATGCAACACATCTGAGCTCAGCGAGTTGGCTGACACAACCGCATTGAAATTGTGGGACTGTCACGTGTGGACATGACCCAATCAAATCCTGCACGGAAGCCGACGGGGGCGGTGTCATGTCATGTTGTCTAATACCAAATTTCGTTCGCTGAATCCGGATCCGAATCCAACTTTGTTTAGAAGCTGTTGAACCTGCATTTTGGTTATGTTTTGCCCTGTTTTGGCTCACAAAGTCGCATTTGTTCTCCATATGACTATTTTGGCAAAGACGAGGAAGACAAGCGAGTTCGGACCAAGCAGTTAAAAATAGATGCCGAATATTATAAAATATTACTCTCAGGTATTTTAATATAAGGAAAAAAAAGGAGAATAAAATGACTTTTTTACATAAATAAATAAATAAATAAAAGTTAAATAAAGTTAGTTCATTTTGTTTATTCGTCTAAGTGATCAATTCTGGTCGAAATTAGAATTTCATGGGTTTGCTAAAAAATGAGGAGTTTATGGACATTCCAAAATTATATTGTTTGGTGTATGTTTTTGTAAATGTACAGATCCTTAATTTTCCATTTTTTTAAATTATTTTGAAATTTTTTTTAAAAAAAATTTTCTAGCTCCGCAAGCTCAATTATTTATTTCATTGTGATTTTATACCAAGATGAGAGTGTGCTAACTATAGGTGAGCTTACCCTCATAATTATATATAATTCGTGAATTATATTTTTACTGTGTACAAATTTATTTAAAAATAAAATTTGTTATATAAATGACTAACACACAAATATAAATTTTAATATTAAGTATATAATTCAATAATATTTTTCATTGTTTTTATTTTTTTGGAAAAAGAGAAATGATATCCTCCTAAATTTAAAGCATGGGGAGGTCCCGTAACACGATTCGTATTAAAACTAATAAACTTGATTAACAATATATTTAATGTATCTCACTTACATAACAATTTTAGAAATATAATTACAATTAAAAGATATTTCACACATAGTTATATGCTAATACAATAATTTTATAAATATAACAAAAATAAAAATAAAACAAAGTACAAAATAAAATGATCAATTACTTTTGTTTTGCTTCTCGGGAGGATTTTTATTTTTTTCACATATGAATTAATTGGTATCTCATACTTAAGAAGAGACTCTATTGCTATAGATTTTGTCTAGAAGGACTTGTAACAATTTTTTAAATAATCACTCACCTACTTGTCACACTCGTCTCAAGTTATATAAACATCTAGCCTATGATCATGATACAATATATATTATTTAATTATTCAAGTCCCTATATGAATGTTAGAGTTTGACCGATTCTTTCCAGATTTTCTGTTATGGTTTATCATGAAGTAGTTGAAATTTGGTTTATCATGAAGTAGTTGAGATTTTCTTATTCTAGTGGTTATTTTCTCTTATCTTTTAGATTTTATGATTTATACTTTATATTGCCTATAAAAAGGCCACATTAGTATTGAATAAAGTGAATTCAGTTGTCTCCACTTTTCTTCTTAATTAACAGTGGTATCAGAACTGTAGGTTGATAGAAACATAAGAGAGCAGCAGCTAACAGACAAATGGCTTCTTCCGACAGTTTTGTACAACCCGTGATTCCGCGCTTTGATGGTCATTATGATCATTGGAGTATGCTTATGGAGAACTTCTTGAGGTTCAAGGAGTATTGGCATGTTGTTGAATATGGAGTAGCAGAACCAGCAGTAGGAGCTACAGAAACGACAGATTTTGAAGCTTTGAAATTGATAGATCTTAAGGCCAAGAACTATCTTTTCCAAGCAATTGATCAAGCAACTTTGGAGATAATTCTTTGTAAAGATACCTCCAAACAAATTTGGGATTCTATGAAGAAAAAGTACCAAGGGAATGTCAAAGCAAAGCGGGTGCAGCTCCAAGGACTTCGTATTGAATTTGAGACTTTACGTATGAAGTCAGGTGAGTCGGTTGTAGAATTTTTTGCAAGAACGATGACTATTGCCAACAAGATGAGGATCCATGGAGAGAAAATAGAGGACGTCACCATCATAGAGAAGATTCTTCGATCAATGACACCAAAATTTAATTTTGTTGTATGCTCTATTGAAGAATCCAAGGATATTGATGCACTAACAATTGATGAGTTGCAGAGCTCTTTGCTAGTTCATGAGCAAAAAATTTTCCAACAGGAAAAAGAGGAACAAGCACTGAAAGCCTCAATAGAAAATCATTCGACAATAAGAGGAGGTCGCGGAAGAGGACGAGGCGGAGGTAGAGGAAGAGGAAGCAGTGATCACAGCAACCAACGACAACATCAACATCAAGCAAATCAATTTCATTAAAGAGGAAGAGGACGTAGAGGCTTTCACTCAACAAATTATAGGCCAAAGTCAGCAGACAAGTCAAATGTTGAGTGCTACCGTTGTCATAGGTATGATCACTATCAATCAGAATGTCGAATAAATTTAGATAAGTAAAATGGAGAAGTATCTAACTTTGCAGAAAAGGAAGAAGAGGTGTCATTTTTGATGGTATGTCATGTGGATGAAGAAACTCAATAAAACTTATGGTATTTAGACACTGGTTGCAGCAATCACATGTGTGGAGATAAGAAGGCATTTGCTGACCTAGACGAATCCTTTCGCACTACTGTCAAGTTTGGTGACAACACCACCAAATCAGTTATGGGAAAAGGAAAGGTCACTCTTCAAACAAGAAATAACTATGTTCATACTATTTCAAATATTCTTTTTGTCCCAGATTTAAAGACTAACTTGCTTAGTATGGGTCAGCTTCAAAAGAAGGGGTATGAGATCTCCATTAAAGATGGGACATGCTGAATTCAAGATCCAAAGTTGGGCTTGATTGCTCAAGTTAAAATGACAGCTAATCGAATGTTTCCTCTTTATATCCATAGTACCACTAATTCATGTTTCTTAGTAAAGTTGAAAGATACAGCATGGTTGTGGCATTTTCGCTATGGTCACTTAAATTTTGGTGGCTTGAAGACACTCCAACAAAAGAAAATGGTGAATGGTATGCCATTGTTCTCTACTCCTGTGCAAGTGTGTGAAGAGTGTGCTATTAGCAAACAACACAGAGATTCATTCCCCAAAGAAAAAACACAAAGAGTAAGGAAGTTATTGGAAGTTGTGCACTCAGATCTTTGTGGGCCAATTAATCCTGCTTCGAATGGAGGTAAATGTTATCTCATCACCTTTATTGACGATTTCAGACGAAAGACTTGGGTATATTTCTTACAAGAAAAATCTGAGGCTTTTATCCCTTTCAAAAACTTTAAAGCTCTTGTGGAAAATGAAGCAGGATGTTCAATACAGGTGTTGCGTACTAATCGTCGAGCGGAGTATATCTCAAATGAGTTTGCAGATTTTTGTGAGGCTCATGGCATTCAGCGACAACTGACAGCAACCTACACACCACAACAAAACGGGGTCTGTGAGCGCAAAAATCGTACTATTCTAAATATGGTGAGGAGCATTCTGACAAAAAGCGGTGTTCCAAAAACTTTCTCGCCTGAAGCAGTCAATTGGAGCATTCATATTCTGAATAGAAGTCCTACACTTGCTGTTCAAAATATGACACCAGAGGAAGCATGGAGTGGTCGAAGGCCTTGTGTGGATCATTTCAGAATTTTTTGGTGTATTTGTTATGCCCATATTCCAGACCAGAAAAGGACCAAGTTAGAAGACAAAGGTGAGAAATATATTTTTCTTGGTGTTAGTGATTGTTCCAAAGCTTACAAACTATATAATCCTATCACCAAGAAAATCGTCATTAGCCAAGACGTCATGTTTGATGAAGAAACTTTCTGAAAATGGAGTGTGGCTGGTTCTCTACAACGAATTCCTATAGATTTTGATGGTCAAGAAGAAGGAGAAAAGCAACCGAGTCCAGAAATAGTGTAGCAATCAATCACAACTCAAGATCAACAAGTATTGGTGCAAGATTCACATGTAGCTGCTAGAGAACCACGAAATAGAAAGAGACCAGCATGGATGAGTGATTATGAGGTAACAGGAATTGATCAATATGAGGATCCACTTGTGCATTTTGCTCTTTTTGCATATTGTGATCATGTAACCTTTGAAGAAGATATTAAACAATTAAAATGGAGGAGAGCAATGGATGAAGAACTTGCAATAATAGAAAGAAATAATACCTGGGAGTTAACAGAACTTCCTAAAGGGTAGAAAACCATTAATGTGAAATGGGTTTACAAGACCAAATTAAAAAAAATTGGTGGTGAATTGAAATTGGAGGTTTATGGATTCTCAGATAGTGATTATGCAGGTGATGTTGATGATAGAAGGAGTACATCTGGGTCTGTGTTCATGGTGAATTTTGAAGCTGTCACATGGTCCTCTAAAAAGTAACAGATAGTAACATTATCAACAACTGAAACCGAATTTGTTGCTATAGCATCAAGTACATGTCAAGCAATTTGGCTACGGAGGCTACTTGAAGCTTTGTACTTGAAGCAATTTGACTATGATGCAGTTGTGAAGTTTCGCAGTATGCTTGGAGTGTGTTCCTCAAAGGATTTTGAAGTTATTTCCTAAACTGATTTTGCAGATATTAGTTTAAGGAAGGGTGTTAGAGTTTGACCGATTCTTTCCAGATTTTCTGTTATGGTTTATCATGAAGTAGTTGAGATTTTCTTATTCTAGTGGTTATTTTCTCTTATCTTTTAGATCCATGATTTATGTTTTATATTGCCTATAAAAAGTCCACATTAGTATTGAATAAAGTAAATTCAGTTGTCTCCACTTCTCTTCTATAATTAACAATGAAATGAATAATTTATATATAAATAATAATGCAATGAAGACAACCCACCTATAAATATAAGTAAATTGTTAGATCACATACGTATAACTATAAATCATAACATGGTGAAGTAAAAGACATTAACATTATAAAAACACATAACTAATATCTCATAACAAACAATGGATAAATATACAACTAGATCCTTAACACAACAAAGCCCTAACATAATAATATACAAATACTACTTAATACAAAATCATCATTAGTTATTATTAATAGATTTAATAGTGAAGTCTCAAATTTCATAGGTGCATGGTAACACATCTATCCATCCTTCTTTCGGTTCTCAAAATAGTTCACTCAGTCAACTCTCGCATCATCATCCTCATTATGATATAAAAATTTGAAAATCTTTTGAAGTATTATTTTGGAGAATCCATGGAAAAAATTTTCTTTCATACAATGCCTTGAGCAACTTTAATTATTGTAGCTACATAGTTCATGCCCTATAGCAAAGTGTTCCATATTATATCATCTTTGCCAGTCTTACATATGTTTCTCTTTTTAGTTGAAGAAATGGATGATTATTCTCTATCCATTGCATTAGCTTGGGATTCCACATGGCTCAAGTCATTCTCGTCATGGATGTCAACATGTGAGGACGAATTCGACAATGCTATCCTCTCACTAACTTCATCATCCATTTCTCTACCAAATTTATTGTTGATGGACTGGGCAAAGGAACCCATTGCTTAATCATTTCCATGTATTTTTCTTAACTCCTTGTACAAATGTATATGTTGGTTGATATGGCAAGAGGGATTTCCAAGTAATAGAAACACATAAATATGAGGGAATAAACACAGGAAGTGGCTTACAATGCTAAAATTTGGTTATATATTGCCAAGTAGTTCTGGTCTCCTCTATACCGATGACCTTATTCACATCATCCCAATTAGTATCACTAGCTTTTCTTAATCTTTTTAATGATAACATACCTCTTCCTAAGAGTCTGTAGTGGTTCTTGACATGATCTATAGTGTAGTGCTCATTGAATTGCGCATTGACTACATTGGCATACGTAAGAAAGGCAACACATTTGGAAGTTTTTTCAGCTTGATATCCAACATTAGCTTGATCCATAAGAAATCTTATCATAAACTAAGAACACTTTAAAGACCACCTCTTGTTTAGGATCCTCTTCTTTTTTGCTTTACTTGAAATGCAAGCAAAGTTACCTTGGATGGACTAGAAAGACATTGAGTTAGCCATATCATAACTTTGTGAATCAACAATATCATTATTGAAGAGCTCCATATTCCTCATTGCATAATAAAAATTAACACATCATAATGGCATGAATATCAAAAAGTTTGAAATACACTAAGTAATATTGAATTGGAATTGAAATGCAATAGTTTAATGCAATACAACACGTTTAAGCAATATAGTCATTTCATATCTCCTCAACCAAAGCATCTCTAATTTATGCCTCTACCTATTCTCTTCCCTATGCTCTCTTTGGGTAGAATCCAATATCATATGATTATATTTATGATCCTCTAGTGGTTTTTTTAGTAGCACGTTTAAAGAATCAACGACGAAGATATAATTGTAAAAAATAGAATAAGCAAGAACAATGTCAATTTGCATTTTCAAAAGGAAATGCAGTGTTGTCTTGAATATGATGAAATATCTTTTAAGAATATCAAAAACCTTTTCTATTATGATCTAAATGAAGAATGTCTCAGGTTAAATAACTTTTTGACATTTTATAGAGTTTTGTTAGCATGCTTCTTAAGATGGTATCATACACCATGATAAGAAGCAATAAACTCGATCATTATTATGTAGTCAACATCTATAAGATAATATTTACCTATGGAGTTTGTAAAAAACATCATGAGTAAACTATGGGTTATACATTGAAATAAATTTGAATAACTGACTCAAAATTTACCTTCAATTAATTTAAGCCCATGAGGTGATGGTTAGAATATAACGTCTTTAAGAATGAAAAAATTATTTGTTAAGCCTTCCTAGTCAGCTAACACATCCAAAAATTTGTGAGGACATTCTAGGTGACATCTTTACAACAGTAAAAATATGAAGCCAAATCTAAAGAAGCAATGACATCTATGTGGGTATCATCAACAAATTTGAAATAATCCTACTATGAGACAAATGGTGTTAACAAACAATGTTACTACCAATTATACAATGCGAACCATTATGAGTTTACACCTACATTAAATCAAAGATAGTAACTTAGGCAGTTCAATATTTTGGGATATTTAGTGGGCATGGTATGTGTGACAAAGTCATCTTGAATTGCACAAATAGCCTCTAGATAAGCATTAAAGTAGTGACTTATAGTTTCTTCTGATCGATAGAAACAAATCTTATTCTTCATATTGTGACTAATAACATAAAAAAACAAAATTAATTGTTCTTCAATTGATACATTAATTCCTTGTATCATACACAAAAGACATTTGTCTTTCAAAACTATTGCAAGATTCAACAATGCAAGAGCATTAATACTTAGGTAAGCTAATCAACAATCAATATTACCATGCAAAAAAGGTCTTTGTATGGTTCTTCCTAAGCAAATCCCTATAACATGAAGGTAATCATTCTATACTGATTTTCCTCTAAAGCAAATTGTCAATTACAATGCACATAGTAACCATAACAATATAACTTCCAACTTGAGCTTTGCAAAGCCAATTTGTTCTTTGATTCCATAATTACTATTATATACACAAGTACAAATAATAGTATTAGGAACACAAATTATAAGTTTACACTTCTTCTAATTCAAGCATATACACACATAGTAATAAAAGTAGTAGAAAAATAAAATCTAAATAAAATTCAGAATAACAAACAATAATATACTTACTGTCTTTGATAACTGTTAGTATACATACATAATCCAAATATTGCAAGAAATATGGAATGTATTTCATGTAAAATATATCAAAATCAAATATGAAGAGTACAAAGACCATCAAATAGCATAAAATGCCACATTGTTGAAGAACAAGTTAGGACATATTAGGACATAGTTCTCTTTATGAATTGAGCAATAATGGCATAGTTATATTAAAATAGTGCTTTTTAGATGCTCCAGTATCTCAGATTCATTATACCCTAATTTTATTTTGTAAATGAGTTATTACTAAAACCGATAAGATAAATCGCATCCTCATATATGTAAATTATCACAGGACCTCAAATTCATAAATGGATTATTATCAAAGCTAACAAAATGAACCATATTATTATATATGTAAATCATCACAAAAAGTTCAAATTCAGAAATGAGTTATTATTGAAGGTGATAAAATAATCCATATTCTTATATATATAAATCATCACATAGCCTTGAAACAATCCTTGAATTTCTTTAAATTTGATTAAAAATTTTGATTGCCATCATTGATATATTCAAAATAATCTCAAGTATGAATTCAATCTTACATCCAAAAATAGTGGCCAATAATTAATCAAACAGATAATTATAGTCAAAATGTCTTGTACTAGAGGTGAAGAGTTTTTTTTATCTTACCGATTTTTAGACTAGCCAAATCTATCACTTCTCCGAACTTGAAGTGTAACCAAACATACCTTAAAGTCCCATTTAATTTGAGACTAGAAGTAATAATAGTCCGACTAAAAATTAAATTATTTTATTAAAAAAATTAAATTAATTATTTTAATTTATTATTAAATTAAATTATTAAAAAATTATTAATTTTTGGGACTTCAAATTATTATAAGATTAATTTTAAAAATATTAATTTATAAAAATATTTCAGTATTTTCTAATTAAGCTATTTTAAATAATTTCAAAACGAACGCCCTCACATCTCCAACCTAACGGTATCAGGCTAAACGCTATTATGGATGTGGAGGACCTCATCAGGTATAAAGCCAAATGACACGTGACAAAAATACAAAGATTTAATGTGGGACTATTGACTTCATGGTGTCGATGCTCAAACCCATGTCCTTGTTCTCAGTTGCTGCATTAAGCGTCGGTCAAAATGGGGACGGAAACATTAGTGTTCAAAATCAGGACTTTATTATTAAAAAATATTGAATCCGATATTACTCTACGTGATATTATTAGAGTTAGATTACAAATTAAATATTTAATGAATGGTCAACTACCGGTAATTTTTAACCTATAAATTTAATGCAAATATTTAGAGTTTGTTTGGAAATCCCAAATTTTAGAGAAATAGGTGTTTTATAAGAATTTTTTTTTTGTGAAAATTATTATTATTATTATTATTATTATTTCTATAATTCCAAATCACTATAAAAGTTTTAGATTTTTTATAATTTCATAAAAAAAATTAAATTTGTGTGAAATAGAATTACATATGAGTTACTCCTTATTATTAATAATTTCACCTATTAACTATATTTCTTTTCTAAAAAAGGGAATTACATGAGACCCCAAATTCAATAAAAATATTTCAATGAATTTTATTAAGTATCCAAACATACCTTTAGACCTACGGCCGGTTTGTTTTGATACTTAATAAAATTTTGTTACATAAAATTTGAGTTTGCATGTAATCTCTTTCTATAAAGAATTTTTATAATTAATAGATGAGAATGTTAATGATATTAAAAAAAAAATCTCTTCCTATTTTTATATAAAATTATAAAAAAAACTCATTATTTTAGAAGAATTTAGAATTGCCGACCAATTATGTCAAACACATATATAGAAAATTCACTTACAAAGAAAAAAAAAAGGGATAATTACTTATAAGTTTCTATAATTAATTTTAATTACGTACAACTCCCGTAATTTTTAGAATTACTCACACTCTTTTATTTTCAAAAACATTTACCCACACCCCCATTGTTATTTAATCAAATTTTTTTCAAAAAATTTCTATTTTACCCTTAGTTATTTTACAATTAAACCCCTAAAAATTTATCCCTAAAAACTTATTTTTTTATTATTTAACACCCCGAAATTCGGTTTTTTTCAAATAATATTCCAAAATTATTTCGATTTACAGAAAAATCTCCGAAATTATTGTGACGGCGGCGAGGGTGGCGGCGTGCGGGCGGTGATGCCGGAGGCCGGCGGCGGGAGTTGAAGCCGAGGCCGACGCGCTGGCACGCGGGCTGGCTTCGACCTCCGTCCTCGGCCCTCCTCAGTCGAGGCCGGCGCGCCGGCACGCGGGCGCGGACGGCCAAGGCCGAGGCAGTCCGCGTCGGCGTGCCGGCCTCGGCCTTCGTCTCCGGCACGTGGGCTGGCCTCGGCCGAGGTTGGCGCACCGGCACGCGAGCGCGGACGGCCAAGGCCGAGGCAGTCCGTGCCCACGTGCCGGCACGCTCGCGAGCCGGCCTCAGCCTCCGTCCCTGGCACGCGGGTGCGGACGGCCACGCCTGCGTGCCGGCGCGCCGGCCCCGGCCTCCGCTCCTGCCGCCAGCTTCCGGCGTCGCCGTCCGCACGCCGTTACCCTCACCGCCGTCGCAATAATTTCGGGGACTTTTCTGTAGATCGAGATAATTTTGGGGTGGTATTTACAAAAATCCGTATTTCGGGGACTTTTCTGTAAATTAGAACAATCAGAGGTGTCGGTAAATATTTTCAAAAATGAGGGGTATGGGTAATTCCGAAAATTACGAGGGATTATAGGTAATTAAAGCTAATTAAAGAGACTTATAAGTAATTATCCCGAAAAAAAAAAATCCTATAAAATTCTCAACTTTTATTATTTTGCAGTACTTTTAAAGCATCGTTAGTAATAATTTTTCGAAACAAAATCCGTCGCGAGACAGACGGGAGGTGAAGCATAAGCCCGTAGATCCATTCAAGAGGGAGGTGATAAGAAACCAAACAAGAAACACTTCAAGTCATCAACCCTGCCAACAACTAGAAGACCTCTACTGCCAGGAGAAAGCAACAAGCCAACAGCAGCATCACGGCAACTCCTCCGCATCCCTATCAATCCAGTGCAGACAAATCAGACGATCAAGACCTAATTGTATCGCTTCTCCTCCAGCAAAATACCCAGCCAAGATTAACAGAGTATAACGATGACAAACTCGAGCTGCTATGATCGCGGAAAGTTATGCGTTCCTCTCCCACCAAATCGACCAAGTTGCCAAAATAAAGCTCCAAGAGTACTTTCTCCGCTCGTTATTGCACATTAGTTGGTCGTAGTAAGTAACATGAAGTTGGAGACAGCTGAGATCAAGTTGTACTTTTCGCGTTTCCTCATCTCGTTTAGCAGCACTTTTCTTCTCTTTTTTCCATTTTTCCTCCTAGTAATAAAAAGCACAAGTTGGATGGCATATGATTAATAACAGTGTTTGCCACGAAGCAGACTTCTTTGACTGTCAGCCGAAAGCATTTCTTATCCTTCTCCTCCTTTTTTGTGTAATAATTGGAGGTAAGTAAATCAATTTATCGTATCAATTTTATATATTTTAGAATTGAAATTAAATTTTAATTCTGAAAAAATTGAGAATTGAAATTATATCGATTTTTCGAATTTGATTTTAAACTAATTCTAAACCGGTTCTAAAATTAATATACTAATTTTTTAATTATTTATTTTAAAATATTTTATTTTACTTTAAAATCCTATAAAATTTAATTTTAAATATACTAATACACAATTTACTCAAAAATTTTATTTTATCCATTATAATCCTATAAAAATTTAATTTTAAATATATTAATAAATATAACAAAAAAATTTTTATTTTAAAATTTTAAATTATATATAATTATATATATATTTTTTTTAATAACTAGTACAGTTTCGATATACCGATTTTTCATAAAATATAGAACTAGAATCGGAATTGAATTTTCTATTCTATCAAAATTACGAATCGGAATTGTACTGATTTACTTTGAGAATCGATTTTTCAATACAGTTATCAACCAATACGGTTCAATATACCGATTTTTTGATTTTTTTTTTACTCACCCCTAATACTACTACATCTTAATCTACATTATCGTTACCAATCCCTTGTTAATGCTAATTAATACATGTGAAATGGGAGCGTTTGGCATAATCATGATTTATTTTTCTTTTCTACGGTTCCAAACCACCGGGGATTGAGAACATAAATCATTGACCCATGGTCTTGTTCAATCTCATCTCTTTGTCATTCAAATATGTTACAAGCTAGTTTTATTTTATGTGTTTTAGTTTATGATAGTGGTTGATGGGTATTTTTATTTTATTTGTTTTAGTTTATCATAATGGTTGGCGGACATTTTTATTTTATGTGTTTTAGTTTATGATAGTGGTTGGCGGACATGTTGCATAAGGCTTAAATAATTCTTGCTTATACACAAACCAGCTCATGAAGACTTTGTTCCGAATAGAATATCTGTGGGAGGCTGGGAGACAAGCTTTCAAATCTTTTGTAACATCCGATGATACAAAGTAAACAACATATATAATTAAAATTTAAAAAACATATAGAGTTAAGATTTATAATAAAAACGAAGAACACAATCCAAATGAAATTTATAAAGAAAAGTGATCCAATAGAAACAACATAAGTTTCTTATAACAACCACTTAAAAAGAAAAATAAAATAACCTAAAAGAAGCTTCAATCACAAATATGCCTGCACGAGTTGCTACCACAATCACCAATATCTATCGGCTACTCTCTAGAAGATGAAGAAAATTAACAGAATAAGCCAATTATGCTCAGTAGGGATTTACTATCTCCCAAAAACACAAGAGGTCAACAACAGAAAAATAATAGTAATGAAAATATTATCAATAGCAATACCGATGATCGGGAGAGTTTTATCCACAGTAAAAAAAAAATTAATAAAAAAGTGATCATTATAACCATGACCATCAATGGTTAAGAATAGTGATAATAACTCTCCTATCGATTTTACAGAGCTAGTCGCATCCCCCACTAGACAAGATTGAACAAAGCTATACGTAAACTAACCTATGAGTATACTCTATCAATCTGATAAGAGTTGGTCGCACTCCATACTAGGTAGGATTAGAGCGAACTATATATAAACCAACTTATCGGTATGGTTATATTTCCTATTAAGCAAAGTTATATCACATTGTACTCTCCATTATTGATGGAGTGGTGATTCCTTCTAGTCACTCGATCGATCACGTTTCCTAATACTTAGAAGACCGGTTATTATCATGTCTAATAGTCTTGCTAATACCTTACCGAAGTAGAAAAGCACCGATTTGTACCACTCTAATAAAGTCCTATTACATACATCGCTCAACATATTAAGGACCTAGTCACAATAAATATCAAGTCAAGATCATTGGCAAATGAAAAGAAATCAATTCAGTTCATAAATTAGATTAACAACTAAAAAATATCATCAAAAGAAGGATTTGAAATCACCGATAGATTTAGCATGAAAAACTGAGTCCAATGACTGCATGAAAAACTGAGTCCAACGACTATATGAATAATTAGATTTAGAATTCAAATGAAAGAATTTTGGACAATCAAATATAATTATACAATTCAACCCCTAAAATAAATACAATCATATTATAATTCTCTCTTGTGTGATTGAATAGGAAATCAAAAAAAAAAAAAATTAACAGAAAAACCCCCTAATTGCTCCAAATTACAATTCAATTCTCAAGGAAATTAATTTAAATCAATTTGCACTTAAATCCTAAAATTATTCAAATTATTAATTTCAACTATTCAGTCGATAAAGTTTTCATAAGTCCTTGATAAATCACAAATTCAGAATTCAAACAATTAAGGGGCTATTTGGATGGATTTCAGAATCTTGAAATTAAGGGAATTGAAGGAATTAAAAGTTCAATTCCCTAATTCCAGTGTTTGGTTTAAATTCGAATTTCAAAAATGAGGGAATTTAACAATTCCTAGCTCCTTTCAATTCAAAAAATGAATTCCAAAAAATTTTACAGGAATCAACCAAATTCTCAGGAATTGCGGTGGGTCCTACTGACCAGCTTTTTCATGGATTCCTGGTGAAGAAATAGAGAAATCCTATGATTCCTCAGTTTCCTCCCTTTATCTTCAACAGCATAAAGCTTCTCCCTGAGCATGCATGTCCCGATCTCGCCTACCATCTTCCTCCATGATCTCGACAAACTCGTCCGTCCAAGTAGCCACTGTCGAAGCTCTCCAGGCTTGCAATTCTCAAGCTGTTGTCTTCTTCTTCCCTAATCTCAAGATGTATCTTCTTCCGAGATATCGTCGAGCTTCTTCTTCTCCAATCTCAATGAGATTCTTCTTCCAGTAGCCATCTCGAGCTTCTCCTAGAGCCCGCTTCCCCAATCTCGCCAGCTATCTTCTTCCATGATCTCGATGAACTCGTTTGTCCAAGTAGCTACCGTCGGAGCTCTCCAGGCCTGCAATTCCAAGCTGCTGTCTTCTTCTTCCCTAATCTCGCAAGGTATTTTCTTCCTAGATCTTGTCGAGCTTCTTCTTCTTTGATCTTGGTGAGATTCTTCTTCCAGTGGCCATTGTCTGACCTCCCTGAGCTTTTTTTCTTACAGATCTGCTGTCAAATCTTGTCAGACTTCTTCTTCTATGATTTTGGTGAGATTCTTTTTTAGTAGTCGCTGTCTGACCTCCCTGAGCTTTTTCCTTGTAGATACACTACTATATCTTGTTGAGCTTCTTCTTCTCTGATCTTATCGACCTCCTTTGTCGATCTCCCCAACCTTTGCTCATCGTGACCCGATATTATTTCCCGAGCAACTCCAACGAGCTCCGATGGCTTCTAACTTGAAAACCAAAGCTCTTTGACATCATTTCACTTCAGATCTTGCTTCCTCCTTCCCACCACAATCTAAAGCTTCTTTCATGGTCCCCGAGTTTTAGGGACAAGTTTATTCAAATTTGTTTTCCATTGACAATGTTCTCAAGTATTGAGAATTTATTCCATTTCTCAGATTTGTTATGGAGTAGGCCAAGATGTGAACCATCTAGGACAGCATATGAAGCATGCATGTTAGGGATTCATGGCTAGAAGGTAAAAAAATTTCTAAAAGAATTGATGTTTGGAGCCCAGTGGAAGCGGATCTCCTCCCTGTCATGTTTTCTTCGTGTTAGTAACATTCTATCAAGGACTAATACACATGTTTTTGTTACTTAGTTCCTAAACTTAGTTTTTGCCACATCCTCTTAAGATCATGAATACTAAGATCAAGGATTGTGTTCTCATAATTGAGCTCATGTGAAGCAACGTGAAGGAAGGCATGCAAGAAATCTATCTATCAAGGTGCTGGTGCCCTTTCTTTTTCTTTCCTCTGTTGAGCAATGTGCATGAGGACCCATCCCCCTCAAGCTAAAGTTGCCTCACTTGCTGCTACAGCAACAATAGTAGAGGTACACTTGCCAATAGCTGAATGGTTAGTAATCTGGAAATTGTTCGGTTTCATTTAGATTGACAATTGAAACATCCTATATTGCTTTTATGGTACCTTTTCCAAATAGCTAGCTAGCTCACTTTAGTAAGATAGGATGTTAGTTGCATGGATGATAGTTTTAGATATTTTAACTGCACAGTAATAATTAAAAAATGTGAGAATTCTACAAATTTTAAAAGCTCAAAGATATGTTTTAAGCAAAAGAATGAGCTCATGACTGGGTCAACATTCATGAAAGTTTTTACTGGAGGTTGCTCTTCTGGTTTCATGCATTGTTACCTGGATATGTCATTTCAAGGCGGTATCTTCTTGATGTCAAGTATCTAGGCCTTATGAAAGATATTTATTTGGTTTGATAAGAAATAGAAAGAACTTCATCTAGTTATCCTTTTTCATCCTAGATATTTATTTTGGTGGTGTGGTGTCAAAGGGAGATGACCTTCTCATTTCAATCGCAAGAGCCATGAGTGGTTCTTAAATTGGGTAATGATTATCATGCTCATCTTGATACTGAATTTCGCAAGTATTAGATTTGGTATGATTAGCATACTCATCTTGATTCTGGACCTCTCAAGTATAATTGCTTTTGAATGGAAAATCTCTAGGTGAGAGAAAAATCTAATTCGAAAAATTGAGGCAACCAAAAAAGGAAAAAAAATCGAAAGAAAAATGAGAATATTCAGATATTCTGTAACAGCGGACATAATTATTTTCAAATGACTAAATTTGCTGTAAATCTACAATGAGGAGAAAAGGTTGTAGATCAACTATGATGGTTGAATGTGTAATGGGGTCCAGATATGCCATGAGGAAATTATATTGTGGAGGTTCTAAAACTAATGTCAACTTGGGAAGAGGTGGATGATGGTTGTGGTAAGTTTTCTGAAACTCTTCTGTATATGTGATGCAAACCTTTTATTTTTCAGTAATATGAATTGATGTTTATTAATTTAAAATCAGAATTTGCTTAGATCTGAGCCCAGAAGTCAAAATAAGACCACACAAATTAATTGTTCGGCTTCAGAAAAGTTCTTGGCTGATACATTGGCACACCCAGTTTTAGGATTTGTTTGGAGTGAAGTTAGTGACCTGTGAAGGAAATTTGCAACTCCTAAGTTGGTATCCAGTACCCATTTCGACCATGACATCTTCAAACGTCAATTGTTACATCAAATAAGGACAATGTCAAGGTCTTGAATAATTGCTAAATTCTGCTACTAAACCCCTTGGTTATAAGATGATTGATTTTTAAGAAGGAACTCTTTCAGTTCAGTGTCCAATGTTTTTCTTTTATTCTTTAAAAAACTTGATTAAAGCTATTTGACTATTAAGCTATCTTGGTACCTTATATTATATTATATTATATTATAGTTAAGAATTGAGTTGCTATAACTTGCACTAGAAAGCAAAAATAGCTGAATTGTGATCTCAGCAAAAATAGCTAAATGGTCTCTGCCGTGGTCCTTGCTGTCACACGGCCAAATTTCTACTCTGAAATTGTCATCCGTGATGGCGCCAAGGTTTGCCCACCTCAGCCCGCCAAACTCGCACAAACCCACAAGAGTATAGAGGAGAAGAGAAGTATAGCAGCCTTGCCAACCTTTTATTGCTCACATAAAAGGAAATACAACTCTTAATACGGAGTGACACTACAAGACTCTCTACCTGTATGTGTTTTTCCACTCAATAGACCCCCTAATCTATTTATAGTTTGGCTGTGAGCAACTGCTCCCTGCAGTTCAACCGCTGCCTTGCAGTTCCTCAACTGCTTCCTGCAGTTCAACCGCTGCCTTGCAGTTCATCAACTGCTTCCTGCAGTTCAACCGCTGCCCTGCAGTTCATCAACTGCTGCCACTTGTCTTCAACTCGCGACGCCAAGTGTTCAGGTTGTTCACATACTTCTGCAGCTCAGCTTGTCCTGCTGCTCGGTCTGCAAGACGGTTTGGGCTGTTTGGATCTTTATCCGAATATGTCGTGACTCCGTCACTTGCTGTTATGTGTGCTGCCTGCGCACACATATGTTGGAGGCAGTCCGTCGCCTCGCTTGATCATGCGTTCCCACACATGATGTTCCTCATAGTGGCACCGACCACCACAGCTGGTTGTTCGCTCGTATGTGTGCTGCCCATGCACATATACGTTGGAGGCACTCCATTGCCTCTGAAATCATGAGATCCGTTACATGATCTCGTTGTGGTGGCACCTACCACTCACAACGGGTGTGACACTTGCCATCCACAGATAAGCAAAGGAATGAGAGGGGTTCTTTTGCCTTTTAGCTTCTTATTTATGAGTTTCAATAACATTTCTTATTTATGAGTTTTTATTTTTTCTCTTTTTTCTTTCTTGTGTTAAGGATTCATATGAAGCATGCACTATTAGGGATTCATGTTAACTTGGACTGTTATTAATATTGGTGTGAGTTGTTTGATAATGACTTGAAGTTTTAGTTTGAAACAGGTCTCACTCAAAAATAAATGAAGTGTGAATATTTCTAGTGAAACATGAAACAAATATATTATTATTGATTAATACTTCAATTTGTTAAATTCATGATTTGTCCCTTTTTATATTAAATATGCCCTTTGGTTGATTATTTTCTTTCCATGATATATAATTATGTGATTTGAATTGCTTGTATTTCTGAGGAATATGAAGCAAAAATAGGAGAGAAAATATATGTACATTGGATTAATTATATGTTATATGTTGTTATATATTATTATATATTATTGGTGGAGTAGTAAATTTTATTTGAGTATATTTTATTATTATAAATTTGTAATACAATTTTTGCTTTAATAAATGTCTGTTAATTAAATGGATGATGACGACTTAGAACTGTTAACTATTCAAACTGTTAGATATTGTTATTTGATGACTCCATATTTGATAGTTCGAATGATAATTAGAAGACAAAAAAACTGATTGAATATTGAATCAGTAGTGAATAGAGAGTTTCTATGGAGTGGTAACTTTCAAAATATATTATACGGTGAAAGAAGTAATTGTCTAGACTATTTAAGGATGGATATTTTCATGTTCATAAATTTAGTTAATTTGTTGAGGGATCGAAATCTTTTTTGTAATACACGACATGTGATTGTTGAAGAGCAACTTGCAATATTTTTGCATTATATTGGTTTCATTCAAGTAATAAGAGCATGAAAATAATTTTTGTGAGATATGGTGGGATAATTAGTCAATACTTTAACACGTACTTTAGAGCTATATGTGGTATTAAAGATTAGTTTATGTATCAGGCAGTCTCCTCAATGCATCTAATCATAGAGAGCAATCCTAATTACTTTCCGTAATTTAAGGTATGTTGTTCACAATTATTAATTCTAATTTATTAAATATTTTTTTAATATTTGGCTGCAATTTATATAGGATTGCATTGGATTTATTGATGGAGTACATGCGCATGCTAGAATTTCATCTAATATGATTGCACATTTTTGTGGGTATAAAGGTATCACACAAAATGTATTAACCGCAGTTAATATTGCCCTACAATTTTTGTATGTTTTAGCAGGATGGGAGGAATTTGCAAATGACTTCACTATTTTAAGAGATACTATTGCTCGACCTCCTCCCAGTCGTCTGAAGCAGATAGAAGGTATCAATTTTCATTAATAACTATTTCGTATGTTAATGTATAATCTAGTGATCAAGTTAATCTTATTGTAGAAAAATATTATCTTATCTATGTCTACTACATAATAATGATTAGCTTTATTGCACTTACAGAGGTGTTAAATACCATATGAACGATCAATCTGGATGGCCACCGTAAAATATAAAGAAATTATTCAATTATAGGCATGCATCCCTCAAGCCTAAAGTAGAATGCACATTTGATATTTTGAAGAATCATTTTCGTATACTAGATGAGACTCCTTTCTTTCCATTCAAAACCCAAGTCGTTATAGTACATGCATGTCTGGTCCTCTATAACTATATCATGATGGTCGATCCAAATAACAAAATATTGAATAGAGAGGTGGATATTGATGGGGAGGAAGAGGGAGACAGAGAGGATGAAGCAGAAGAAGAACTATTATATACTGATCAAACGGTGAAGGAGCAACGTCAGCAGACCTTTTAATGAATTCATTTGAGAGATAACATAGTGGCTGAAATGTTTGAGGTTTACAATCATTAGTACGATTTGGTTGTGTTTGGAAACATGTTTTGTGATATGTATTATGGATATATTGGCATATTAGTTGTTCTAGGTTATTTTATGTGTTTTAATATTTACTTATTTAGTTATTTTACTTATTTAATTCTTATTTATACTTATTTTGCTAAACCCCTTATTATTTTAAGGTATAGACTCAGATGAATTTGAACATATGGACTCCAACTCTTTTACTAGCACAATGAGTTATGAATTGGATGTTGCTATCTGTGAACAAGAAACAAATAGGACCGTCAGACAACTCAGGAGTCAAAAACCATATAAGTTGTGGTCTAAAAATTGCTCTGAATTTCTTATTTTGTTTTTGATTGAACAAGTGCATGCAGATTTAAAATAAGATAAATCTTTCAAGAGACAAGCATTTATGATAGTTGTAACAGCCCAGTTCAATATTGACTTTACCGTCGATAACGTGGAAGTGCATTATAAGAAGACATTAAAAAAATGCATTGCAACTATAAAAAAGTTGCACGCCTTTAGTGGGGTGAGTTGGACTGAGGATGAGAACATAATCACTACCTCTCGACAAGTCTATATTAATATTATAATCGTAAGCATCAATGAACTTTACTTATTTTATTGTGCTCAAATTATGTTGTGAGTTCATATTGTCTCTAACATATTTCAACGTTAAATTTACAGCAAATTCCTCAAGCTAAATAATTTCTGAATAAAAGCATACCCTTATATGATCAACTATTATTGATTTGTGGGCTACCGGTAATATACCTAGATCCACATTTGATAATTTTGACAAGAAGATTGATAGAAATGAAACCGAAGAGTATACCTCTTTAACTGAGGATGCCCTTAATGCAATCAATATAGAGGAATATTCTACCAGGAATAATGATACATGTCAAACCGGTGCCAAGGGATCAACCTCTTTTTCAAAGAATACATCGAGGCAACAAAAGTGAAAGAAAAAAATATTGATTAAACGATGATGGAAAAGCTAATGTCTGATATGTGTGATATTACATGTGCTATCTCAATAGCCAAAAAGGATGCATGGAAGAAATATGTGTATCCAACGTTGATGAGATTCAAGAGGGAGCGATTTACCATTGACTTTTTGAAACTTGCATATAAACACTTACATGCAGACGAGGTTGATGGTATGACGTTTGTTGTAGGCATGAGCGATGAGACTAGAATTGAGTAGTTGCATGAGTTTCTTGATAATGCAAATGAGTAGTGCATGCACCTCATACGGGTAGTTCTTTTATATCTACTTCATGCTCCTATATGTTAGACATAACTAATTATGACTTTATGACTATATATATTACTTATTATTTGTTAGAGTTAACTTGTATTGTCTTTATTTGACAAAGTTATATGACAAATATATGTTATATTATTTTGGTTGAGTATTTATGTCGGAGGTCGACTATGTGAGTTTTTCTTATTATGTCTTTTCTAGGTTGACTATATGCCTTTCTTTTATGCTGCTTTTATAGGCCAATTGTGTATCTCATTTGTATCTTATTTTATATTATATTTTTGTTGGTTGATATTCATAGAATATTTTCAGGATGCACTATTATATTATATTTTGTGGAGATACACAAGTATTTATACTTCATAGTCAAATTGTCATGATCAATTCAAGTAATAGAAGAATACAAAGCAATAACAAGAGAGAAAATTATTGTAAATCCCCGGTTAGATCAAGTTCGAAAAAAAAAATTTCTTGCATTATCATATGAGTTAGAAAACTTTTATGTTATTCTTATGAGTTACATGATTATTATATATTTGTGTATTTTTAATTATGAACGATCGAAAAATTATTGTTATAAAAGTTTTGCTCTATTTTTAATTAAAAATTATTTATATTATAATCTAATATTTGGTCCATTTTTCAAATTTTTTGTCTTTTTCCAAATAAATTTAGTAAATTCATCGACTTAAATTTTTTACATCTTTCTATTTTCCTACAAATCTTTCCTCTTTAGAAGTATGCATTATAAGTTTATAAAAAAATTTCACCAAAAATTTAAATAACAGATTTATCTAACCCTTAGGCTTTTTTCATAAAATTTTCTTCATTTTTAAATTAATTTACATGTTTCCATTTTTTAAGTTTTTCCAATTTTTATTTAACTAAATATAAATAATTTTTTACAAATTATAAATTTTAATTCTATTAAATTATTTAACTTGTTAGCTAAAATATAATAGACAAATCCTAAATTAATTTTATTATATTTATATAATTCTCCATTTATGGATCATTTTAAATTTCGTATTAATTTTTGAAATAATAAATCATGTTTCTAAGAAAATATGTATTTTATGTTTATCAAATTATTTAACAAAAAATATATATTAAATAAGTCCTAAATTAATTATATTATAATTATAGAATATGTTATTTTTTGGGTCATTTTTAAAATTTATATTAATTTTTCCATTAACTTGCCATTTTTTAATATTAAATATATTATATTATCCTATTTACTTATAAATAAAGCATCAATTTTTAAAAAATAATATATATTTTATGTTTGTAAATTATATTTATATTTTTTTTGTACCAAATTTAATATTAAATTTCATATATTTTCCTATTTACCTAACTTATTTATTTTTTCGATTCCTACTCTAACCAAATACCGAAATTTAAGTAATTGATAGAATTGATTAATTCTATTTGTCAAACAAATAATAAAATTCTAAAATTAAGGAAATTAGTTAATTCCCAATTTTATCTAAAAAATATTCATCCAAATACTAGAATCATTGAATTTCTTGACCAATTTTTTAATTCTAAATTGAAAAATTATCCAAATCTGCCCTAAGTTCTCCAAATCAGAATTTATAAATAACCCAACAAAATCTCAAACTTTACATATTACTCTTTAATGAATCCAATTCGAATTTAATGTAATTGACGCCTATGCGAGTCGTGTTCCAATTAAGCCTAGATCCAATTTGAAATTAATCCAACTAAATTTAAATTAGATATTAATTTACTTAGTCAATCAATTCACCAATTTTATAAAATCATCAAATTGATCAATTAATTTGATCAAATCAAAATTTACTTAATTCATATCATTATATAGTTAAATTCTAAATCTCAAGATTATTCTCAACGCATTTCATAATCCCCCAATCGAGTCAAAATCAGATTTTAGTCTAAACCATCAGATCATGATTCATTACTTAATCCACATCAATTAGACTGTAATTATAATCAAGATTAAATACTAAACCAAAACCAACCCAACTCCACCCAAAACCCACTCCTCTTCATCCTCTCCGCCATTTCACAGCAACTCCAAAATCCTAACGTAGTCTACCAACCCCATCGTCGTCGGTCCGCCGCTGCCGCTAGGTCGCTGCCATCGCAGGATCGCCTCTGGCCCCAAGCCGCGCAGCCGCTGACTGCGTCCCTGCCTGCGAACGTACACTGCGCTTTCGCTCACCCGCGCGGCAGCGTCGGCCGTGCGCTACCGCCGCTCGCGGCCGGCTTGCGCGCAACCGCACGGCAGCGCCGGCTACGGCCGCCGCGTGCCGTGCGATTTGCAGCGTGCGCTGTTCGCCAGGTGTTTCCCGCGCGGCAGTTCGTCGTCGTCCTGCCTGCGAGTTTGCTGGTCGCGTGGAGAAGAAATAGAGGTTTTGCGAAAACGACCCTCTAAAAGCCCTATTTACAACAACGTACCCGAATTGAAAATAAATTTTAAAAAAATCCTGAGATATCATAAATATATTAAGTTCGAAATAGATATTCAATATGGGTTTATCTCAAAAATAGGAGTAATAAAAAATAAACGGATGAACTTTACCTGCCTTCTGAAGATGATTGCCTTGGATTTTCTCATAGCTCGAAGACTCTTTTGTGATTGTTTCTCATTTTCACTTTCGAACAAATTTTTTATCATAGAAAAATTAGCGCAACAAAAATTTGTCATTCCTTCATTAGCTAATAAAATAAATTTTATTCGTAGATTCTAAACATTCAGTAATGATTGGTTACAAAAAATTATAAATTGAGAGTAGTGGTTGATTAAGAGATTATGGGTTATAAGGCTTAGGTAATTGGTGGTTACATCTTCTCTCATATTTAATACAATAAAAAATAACGGTAAGGTTTTATATTTTGACCGAAACCCTAATTTTGATTTCGGTTTAGCATTTACTGTTCATCTTCACCAACACCAGAGCTCGAGCGCGGGTGGGAGCTCGCCGAGCTCGTGTGCGGGAGAGAGCTCGCGTCGGCTTTCTGTCACCGCTATCTTACCCATCTCGCGCTCTCACCGACCTGACCTTTACTCCTGCAAGCTGAGACCGGTCTTACACTGGAGCCAACGCTGTCGCCAATCTGGTTCCGACATCCTTACCGATTTCTGTCAAATATTATTCACGTACGTAATATTATTCACATAACTATTCATTATTTTTAAAAATTTTTAAACATATTATAATTGTTTTAATTTGAAGTAAAAAATAATTGAAATAAAATTACATTTTAATCAAAATATAATTAATAAAAAAATGTTTTGTTGAAACTAAAGTGAAAATGATTTTGATCGAAACACGTTGATTTTTTTTTTTCACGTGCATGCATGCATAACCGTTCCACCGAAAGTAAAGCCAAAAAAATTTGTGTTAGTCTTACCCACATATGAATCGCTGTCATGAGATTGCGCAGAGTTAATTATTTTTTTATATCTATAAATGTTCATTTGGATCGTTCAGGTACTGAATTCATAATTTCACATCCAGATGTTTTAAATTCAACTGATGATGATGATGATTAGTTGTATTACATTATAATTAATAAATTATGTATGTGTCAATTATATTTTAATAATAAATTAAATTTGCTTATGTTAATTTTTAATTTTTTAAATCATATTCATATTATTTCTCATATATTTTTTATATAGTAATATATAAAAAAAGTGATTAACTATCAAAATTAATTTTAATTAATTAAAATAATATTTAATATTGTGGTAAAATTAATTATAAATTCTTTCATAATTTTTAAATTTTTATAAAAAAGTTTTCAAAAATTTTATGGTATTTTTAATTTAAAGTCAAAGTACAGTCAAAATATAATTAAACTGTGGTTAACCCACAATTAATAACTAAAAAAAATCTTTCGATCGAAACTGAAACGGCCGAAACGTATCGGTTTCGCTGGGTGCCGAAATCGAAATCGAAACGGACACTGAAAACCTTGGTCTAAATGATTCACTTGAGCATCTTACTGAATTAACAATCCATTTTAGTTAATTATGATTAAATTAAGATTATTTCAAATCAAATGGCCCAAGTAATGAATAGTATTATATATTAGATTTATGAATAGCTATTTACTTGTTAAAATTTTGAACTACTATTAATTGTATTTTTAAGTTTTTATAAAATTAGGTGCTTAAATATATTCACATATGAAATATACATTTTCGACCTATTAAAATTATGATTCATATATGAGTTTGGTGCGAGCACACCTTTTATAATTTAATGTGATTGAATGTATAACATATGCGTATTAAATTTAATTACCGCTCATGATATAAGCGTTCATTAGATGTTTTATATAAAAGACAGGTCCATTTGTACTCCTACACGACTAATCCCATTAAGGACCACCGTTTTTACGACAGGAAGAAAAATAATACTTAATTTTTAGTTATAATGCTGGCAGTGTTTGTGGCGTTTGTAACTTTCTTAATTTTCTTCTCATAACGATTTGGGTTGTGAGCACAAATCCTTCGTTGCTCAATTAAATACGCATTTTAAGTTTTATTTCATTGTATTCTAAATCTTTGGCAAATATGTACGCAGTTTCAATTTCTTTGCGATACAGGTTTGCATTATGTGCCATTTGGAATGTGAAGGACACATATTTTCACCTATAAACATGTTGGAGACTTGCCATTTAATATCGTTTTAAGTGTTTTCCACCTCTTGTTAATATTCATAAACACTTATTATACACATTTTGGAATGTATAAAATGACATTTTGGAAAGTACAAAATGAAAAATATAGCCAACAAAACGCAAGATTCATCGGTGCTTTTTGAAGTGGAGAGTTCAACAAGTGTTCATTGTTCTGCAATGCTTTTTATAAAGTTAGTAGAACACACCACTCTGGAGTATTTACAAGACTTTCACGTCTTCAACTTGTTCTAACTTTGACTTAGACAATTAATCTCAATTCTTTCAACCACCTACATATTATTTTTGATTCGAAATCAAGATTAAAATCTAATTTAAGATTAAAATTAAAATAAAAAAATAATTTGATTAAATTTTTGATGTTTGGATGCTAATTTGATTAGTAAATTGTATAAATTTTTTTTAGACCATTATGTCCTTAAGTATATTATTTATTCGGATTTTAATGATTAAATATAAAAATAATATGATAATTTGATTTTTTTTAAGTAAAATAAAATTAGTCTGATTATTTTTTTGATATTTAGATGTCAGGTCAATTAGGATAAAATGATCTTGATTCTGATCCCGAACTAAATGAGACCTTAAATTTAATCCATTTTTATCCAAGTAGTAAAAAAAACAAAGTAAAATATATGGTTTGAAAAAGTAAAACCATGCAATTGAAAAGAGAAGAAAAAGGTAATAATGCAATGAATAGGATCATTTAGTTCCCCTTTTTCTTTTTCTTTTGGAAAAAAAATCATTGAAAGATGACGGAGGATTAGATGTGAATCCTCAAAATATGATCATTTGGTTTGTGA
The DNA here is from genome assembly GCA_005019695.1 of Trichopus zeylanicus subsp. travancoricus. Classification (NCBI taxonomy): domain Eukaryota; kingdom Viridiplantae; phylum Streptophyta; class Magnoliopsida; order Dioscoreales; family Dioscoreaceae; genus Trichopus; species Trichopus zeylanicus. The sequence goes on from RXID01021370.1 coordinate 680,269, forward strand.
ATTTGAACTATTGAACTCAGCGTATTAGTCCAATGAGAACTCTTTTGAAGTAAACCCACGCGCCAACTGAAGCCCGATTTAAGTCTTTCATGGGCTCAAGGCCCGAGCAATATCTGAAGCCCAGTGTGTGACATTCATAACTACAGGCAAGACCCAGCGTCCCCTTCCCTGCTGGCTGTTGCACTGCAGCACAGCACCTGCAGGCATCTTTCATTTCTTGTATGTTTATTCTTCCTTGTTATTATTGTAGATGATTGAAAATGGTTCCCGACGCTCATCTGAGTTGTCAGGTGATCATTGACACGTAAAAATTTATCGCCATAATCACCAATAATTCTTTATTTGTCTTGGATTCCACACTTCATGCAGTGTACTTGCTCTATTTCTCTTCTCATTCCCTATAAATGCTTCTCTAGCCATCAGCACACAACACAAAAGCCTCTTCCCTCTCTCTCTGTCTTCAGCTTAATCTCCGTCCTCTCCATTCATGGAGAATCCCCTGCTCATATCCTTACTTTCAGCATTGGTCTTCTCCTGTGTTCTAGCGATCCAATGCCAGCTTCTACCCATTGTTACTGATACCAACCAAGACGGCATTCCCGGCACACTTCAAGTTTACATAGTTCATGTCGAGGATCCGGTTGGCGGAGTTGAGGGTTACACAGACCAAGAGCTGGAGAGCTGGCACAGATCTTTCCTGCCGAACGCCACACTCGACTCGGGGGAGCCACGAATGATATACTCGTACCGTCATGCCATCGGTGGCTTCGCCGCTAGACTGACGCCGGAAGAAGTGACTGCAATGGAATCCATGGAGGGCTTCTTGCTTGCCCATCCTAGTGGGGAGGTTCGAGCACAAACGACCAAAACGCCGGAATTCTTAGGCCTCGATGATTATCAAGGGCTCTGGTACAGCTCCAAATTCGGCGAGGGCAAGATCATTGGGGTCATCGACACCGGAATCACTCCGACACATCCTTCGTTCCAGAGCTTCCAGGGGATGAAACCCAAGCCGATCAAATGGCAGGGGAATTGCAACTTCAGCGCAGGCTGCAGCAACAAGCTCATCGGTGCAATGGCATTCCAGAATGGAGCTCATCCGTCGCCGTTGGATGACAATGGACACGGTACACATTGTGCTGGAACAGCCGGAGGAAGCGCAGTTTACGATGCCGGTATCCTGGATCAGGCCCGGGGGAAGGCAGTGGGCACAGCGCCTAGAGCTCACTTGGCCGCTTACAAAGTTCTCTATGGCCCTCGAGGCAAGGGACAGGGACATAACATGTTGGCCGGCATCGACCGGGCCATCAGGGATGGGGTCGACGTGCTCTCCATGTCGCTCGGCTCCGGCGCCATTCCACTGTACATCAGTGACATCGCCAAATCCAGCTTCCGTGCCATCGTGAAAGACATCATCCCGGTCGCCTGCGCGATGAACGAAGGGCCGACGCCAAGCGTCATATCAAACGATGCTCCATGGATTCTTACTGTAGGGGCCAGTACAACCGACCGAAGAATAACATCGATCGTGAAGCTTGGAAATAACATGAAGCTAGAGGGAGAATCTGCTTACCAACCGTCGAATTTCAACTCCACGGAGATGGACATCGTCTTCCCGGGCTCCACCGGCATAAGCCCGGAGCTCTATTGTGAGCCAGGCTCCTTAGCTAAGTACAATGTGACCGATAAAATTGTGTTGTGTGCTGTCGGTGCCACCGAGAATACAGAAAAAGGCGAGGTTGTGAAGGCAGCCGGAGGCAAGGCGATGATACTGATGAATACCCTTCCGTACGGTTACACCACATTCGCCGACCCTCATGTTATTGCTGCCTCCCATGTAAGCAATGCCGACGTCCAGCATATACTGGCATATCTGAAGACGACTGCAAACCCGAAAGCAACCATATTTTTTCAGGGCACGACGTTCGGGAACTCTCCGGCACCATCTGTTGCCTTCTTCTCCGGCCGGGGACCAAGCAACCAAAATGGAGGGATAATAAAACCCGACATCCTCGCTCCAGGAGTCAACATTCTCGCCGCCTGGCCTAAAGAAGTCGGACCCAATCCCTCGGGCACGACGAATGCAACATTTAACTTCGAAAGCGGCACCTCCATGGCTACACCTCATGTTGCTGGTATCGTAGCCGATTTGAAGAAGAACCACGAAGATTGGTCGCCAGCTGCAATCAAATCAGCAATCATGACGACAGCTTACACGGAGAACCGTGATGGGAACCCGATTACCACCGATGATGGCAACAAGGGGCGTCAACCAGCGACCTACTTTGCCATGGGCGCGGGACATATCAATCCAGATAAGGCTAATGATCCGGGGCTAGTTTATGACCTCGAACCATCGGATTACATCCCTTACCTTTGCGGTTTGTTCAACTCATATCTCGTACAGGTCATCGTGAGACAAAGAGTAGATTGCGCTTATGTGAAAACGATTAGTCCCGAGCAGCTAAACTACCCGTCGATTGCGGTGAGCATGACTGCATGGTCGACGATCAAAGTGACACGCACGCTTAAGAATGTTGTTGCGGGGGCGGAGACCTATGACCACTTGGATATCAAGGCGCCGGACGGGGTGGACGTGATGGCGAACACAAGTACGCTGGTGTTTCCAGGTCTGAATGCAACTGCGGGCTTTGAGCTGGAGATCAAGGGCAACGGTACTGCTCCAAGAGGGAAGGTATCCGAGGGGTACTTGATATGGTCCTCCGGCAAGCATGATGTGAGGAGTCCCATTTCCGTGACCTTTATTTGAAGCTTGTACGCATTTGCTTCAGTTGTGTAATGTAACGAGGTAAAAATAAATAAATAAATAAATAAATTGTAAAATGCAGTAAATTACTGTGAGCGCTTAAAGACCAAGGTGTTGATATGGTTGAGCAGTATCTTGGTCCAATTGTTTGTTGGAATAAAATAGAGAATGAAAAAGTTAGAAAACTTAAGTGGACAAACCATTTCATTTTTCTTATATTTTTTTTACTAAAATTATTACTAAATCGAGGCTATTTATAATCATTGTGATTTTATATTCATCATTATATACATAAATTCTATATTCAAAACGAACTAACTAACTTGTGATGAAATTGACTTTGGCCACTTACATACATAATTAACAATAATAAATATACTATATAAATTTAAATTTTGGTTTATTTTTAATAATTTTTTCTTTTAGAGTAAATTTTCATGAACAATAAAGAACTCCAATACTAAATTCTTTGACATGTTGCACATGCTCGTCAAGTTGTCAACCATCCCTCGTGCTTTACAAACAATTTCAACTATATGTTGTTTTTATTTTTGCACTCCATTTTGATATATGAACTTTCAGATTTATGAAAAAATGATTTTATATTGGAAATAACAAATCTTAATCTTTAATAGCATTTTTTTTACAAAAATATTGAGAGTGCCAATCTACGCAAATATTTAAATGCTTAAAGTTAGAGGTTTTTTTACTGCATTATCACATTTTTCAACTGGAAAATCTTCTAATTTGACATGATTTTGACATTTTATCTTCTATTATCTTTAATGACCTACTGATTTGTTTATCAAATACATATCTACAACCACCATCAACAATATTTGTAGGAACCAAATTATATTGGTCAATGTGTTCTTTCTCTTCTACAAGACATCCACGATTTGTATTGTTATGTAAAATTAACTCCCCATCAAAAGAAGTGTTTTGACCACCTTTTCCATGTTGTTCTCCAATTCATTCCAAATATCTTTTATCACTTCTAATACAAACTATTTGTTTAAAATCAACTTCATCCATTGATGCAAAAACTAAATATTATATTTTAGTAACTTGTGCATGTATTTTTTTAGTTACAAAACTCAATGTAATTTTTTTCTTTGTCAAAATTCTCCATTATATTTTACAATTTTTCTAGTTTTAATATGTATCTCATTGTGATGCTCCATCTTTGATAATTGTTTTCATTTAGTTGGATAATATTGAAAGAATATTTTGTCATCTATTATTATTGGCTTGTTGTGGACATATTACACTGGTACATCACTAATCGGTTGAACTTTAATACTCTTTTATTGAAATAAAATGAAAAATAGAAAGATATTGGATAAGTTATATCATTTCTATTCTATTTTTTTGTATTTTTTTTCTCAAAATATTACTAGAATAGAGGTTATATAATATCATTAGATACATGAATTAGTATTGAAAATGAACCTACTAATTAATGATCAAATTATGATTGACAATTTACAAACATCATCCAAAATAATAACTCGATATATAAATATAAAATTTCATTTGCTTCCAACACTGTTGCTGTTGGACAATTTGCTTTTGCCATAAGTTATTTGATTCATAATAAATTTATCACGGCTCATGAATTAGCACTCTCAATTCACACTGCTAATGCTCACAATCCATTTATATTGATTAGATTGGTCTTGCTAAAGTTTTTAATCGTATGGATTGAGGTCTTAAACGTAGAATCATATTAGTGTGGCTTCCATCCTAAATTCATAGATTGAATTATGGAATGCATCAGTACTACTGTCTCCTTATTACGGTGAACGGAGGAATGAACTAATGGTTTTCGCCTTCTGTGGAATTTGCCCAGGGGACACCCTCTCCCCTTATGTATTCCTTCTTTATGCTCGTATGCTTTCTAACATTGATGGCATAATGGTGGATGCTAATTGGAGCTCATCTTGTGTATGTAGATGACTCTCATCTCTTCCAAAGTTGATGGTGCATGGAAATACTCAAGTGAGATAGCATGTGTTGGCTGGGTTTTGATTAATTAACATAAATAGATTCTTGAGGCTGGCCACAATATTGTTCTCTTAGGTTCTTATTTTGTACTGAGCTTTGTGCCTTGGATGCTGCTATTGAGGCTTTGCTAGAATACAAGCACAAGAGAATTTTTGAAGTAGAGTTCTATTACTGCAGCAGTTTGAATTTTCGCTCTCGGTCGCCTAACAAGTTGGTAACCCTGGTTGCAAAAAAAGAAAAAACGAAAGAAAGAAAAATTCATTTCCTCAAATTGCTTCATGCAATTCAAATTTTGTTCCCACAAACTGGCTTGCGAGGAGGTGCAAAATTAATAGTTCTGCTAGTTATTAATATTCAATTTTTGTCATAAGAAATTTGAACTATATACTGAATGTTTTTAGGTTTTGTTGTCATCAGATTCCAGCTTCTGATGTTAAGATCTATATTTCCAGCTTAATTTGTTTGGATACCCTCAATTATACAGAGATAGGGTGTTTCATGAATGAAAATCCTATGGTGAATGAGTTTAGCTTTATCAATCAATTTTGTACTCATACCTTGTTCTTCTCAACACTTGAAACAGTCGGGAAAGCTTCGCGGATATTGAAATGCTTTAGTACCATGAAGCAGTGTAGGAACTTCTCTGGCTTCAAACTCTCCCAAGAAATTGTTGATCTTATTCCAATTTTGAATGGATCTACTCCGAAGTATTTATGAATTGGTCTGGAAAGTAAAACCACCTTAGAAGTCATAATTATTAAAAAAATATAAAAATATCAAATTCGTGGAGCGAACAACAAATTATTTGTAAATTTTAAGTTCATTGAATGTGAATAAAATATTATAATAATTTTTTGATTTTACGTAAACTCATCCTATCTAATATTATAATAATTTTTTTAAGATGTCATCCGATTGTATTAATTCGATTCTTTTGATCAATAAATTTCCTACTCTCTAACAAAGCAATACAATCATTTAATTTCCGGATCATTCTTTGATTACCATCCATTTTTCTAGCAGAAAATTTCATCGACAGATAAAAATGGCAGAGTAGGCCCCCACCTGCTGCACCACATGCATCATTTTTACTTTCCATGCGTTCCGCTTTCTTGAAGTTGTTTTACCTAGCATCTCCTCCCTTTCACCACTGCTCTACCTCTCACTCCTATGTGCTGCTGGTCCAATGCCAGCTTCTTCCCATTGTCAATGATGCCGACCAAGACTCCATTCCCGGCCGACTTCAAACTTCTACACTTGACTCTGGCAAACAGCGATTATCTACTCCTACCGCCGTGCCATTGGAGGCTTCGTCGCAAGACTGACACCGGAGGAAGTGACTGCAATGGGATCCATGGACATCTGTCGACGCCAAACAACCTACATACCACAGTTCTTGGGTCTCAGCAACTGGGATGTACTCTGGCTCACCTCCACCTTTGGCGAGGGCATGATCATTAGTGTAATCGATTCCGGAATTAATCCGATGCATCCTTCAATCCAGAGCTTCCAGGAGACAAAGCCCCCGCCACAAAAATGGGGTGGGAACAGTAGCCTCAGACGCGCTGATATGCAGCAACAAACTTGTCGGTGCAATGGCATTCAATAGTGGAATAGGCGGCGGAAGCCCGGTTGATGATGCTAGTTACTTTGGGCTGGCTCGGGGGAAGGCTGTCGGCACAGCACCTAGAACTCACTTGGCTTCTTACAAAGTTCTCCATGGCCCTAATGCCAAAGGCGTTGAGCATTAATAGCTGGCATCGATGCAGCCATCGGCCATGGTGTCGACGCGCTCTCCATGTCAATCGGGTGCGGACAATGGCCATTGTAGCGTTATGGCCGTAAAAAATTCAAGGAAATGTATGCTAAAATAATTCAAAAATATTCATGTCAGATCATTGAGAAAAATAAAGATCACGGAAGCGTACCTGATTCCATTGGGATAAGACTGACACCCAATTAAGCCCACTGCGCTTCGGCGACCAGCAGTGGAGACGGCGGCGTGCGGTGCTCCGGCGATCGGCAGCGGAGACGGCGGCTGCAGTGCGGCGGCGTGCGTCGCTGCTGCGCGCAGGCGTCGTGCGCAGACAGCACGGGACCCGACGGCACGGCATCGTGCGCAGGCAGGCGTCGTGCGGCAGCCGTCGTGCGCAGGCTGCTCGGGCTACGGCGGCGCCTGCTTCGGCCTGACGGCTCGAGGTGACGACGACCGGAGGCGCGGGAGAGCACGGATCTGAAGATGCCGGACGGCGTGACGACCTGGCAACCGTGGCCCAGCGGAGACGACGACGTGGCAGTGAGGAGGCCGGACGGCGTCACGGCGTGGCAGCGCGGCGGCCTGGCGGCGGCGGCGGCGTGGCAGCGCGGCGGCCTGATGGCGGTAGCGGCGGAGCTGAGGGAGAAGATGGCGGCGCTGGAGGAGTTAGGGTTTGGGAAGAGGTCTTCTGACTGTTTGGAATTTTTCCCACGATGGATCTAGGGTTTCTTTTTCTTTTTATATCAAATTCCACAGTCGGGGACCACACCCATAAATCTTAATGGGTTAATTATTAATTAGTCCATCAATAATTAACAATTAAACCCCAGGAATTCTACACATTCACAATTTAGACATCACACTTATATTTTAGATGACAAACACCCTAAATTAAATAGATCACCTCAATTGGGTCCTTATACCATATAATAGAAATATATACACAATAATTTCATGCAATACATGTACGTCTACATGTCCTTATGCATAAATGTACATGATTTATAGTCCAAATTCTAACAATCTCCCACTTGGACTATATATAACCATGTACATATAACTTCTATTGCATATACATCTCTACATCTTTAATGTGTACACAACTAGAAAAGTCATCTAAACCGATTCCGTCCATTAGTCTCACTAACACAAGGACTAAAGAGGCAGTCGTTGCTATTGTTTGCAACTAAACCCACATTAATCTCATGCATCAATTTAACTAAATGACATAAATCAAGTGTGGATGTGTAGCATGAAAATTACATGTAATGTGATCTGCACATGCCTATTTCCAACTGGTCCAACTTTAACCAAATGACATCAAAATTCAGAGTAAACAATGAAAACTGAAAATAACTGAATAATGTCATGACATTAAGTACAGTACCAAGTATAAATAAAAACACAAACTCCCATTAAATCAAATGGCATCAAATGCAACAACACCCATATTTGTAATATGATCATGAAAGGCCTTGGGTGCTAATGCCTTAGTGAGCGGATCAGCAATTATAAAGTTTGTTCCTACATGCTCAATACTAATTAACCCACTCTGAATTCTTTCCTTCACAACAAGGAACTTAATATCTATATGCTTAGATTTTGAAGAGCTCCTGTTGTTATTTGAGTATAAGACTGCTGCTCTACTGTCACAGTACAACTTAAGTGGCCTTTCAATACCATTAACTATTTGCAGTCCTGAAACAAAGTTTCGCAGCCACATAGCTTGATTAGATGCCTCATGACAAGCTACAAATTCAGCCTCCATAGTGGAAGATGCAACGAGTGTTTGTTTGGCACTCTTCCATGAAACTGCACCTCCAGCTAGCAGAAAAAGATAGCCAGATGTCGATTTACGACTGTCTTGGCATCCAGCAAAATCGGAATCAGAAAACCCAATGATGTCAAGTCTATCCGACTTCCCATATGTGAGCATTAAATCCTTTGTGCTTTGTAAGTATCTGAAGACTCTTTTGGCTGCTACCCAATGTTCTCTTCCTAGATTAGCTTGATATCTACCAAGCATTCCAACAATATATGCGAGGTCCGGACGAGTGCAAACTTGCGCATGCATAAAGCTCCCTACCGCTGATGCGTAAGGAATATTTTTCATAAACTTGGAATCAATATCAGTTTTGGGATACTGGTTCAAACTAAATTTATCTCCTTTAGACATGGGGGTATCATGTGGCCTGCAATTTTGCATGCTAAATCGTTTTAATAGACTTTCGATGTAACCCTTCTGTGATAATCCTAAAACTCCTCGTGAATGATCACGATGAATTTGGATCCCTAATACGAAGGATGCTTCACCAAGATCTTTCATTTTAAATTGTTTCGAAAGAAATTTCTTGGTTTCTCGAAGCAGTTCTACATCACTACTAGCAAGCAAAATATCATCCACATATAAGATTAAGAAAATAAATCTACTCCCACTGAACTTATGGTATACACAATATTCAACAGGGTTCACTTTAAACCCAAATGAGAGAATAACCTGATGAAACTTTTGATACCATTGACGGGAAGCTTGCTTAAGCCCATAGATGGATTTCTTAAGTTTACAAACCAATTGGCTAGATTCGTTGGAATCCAATCCCTCCGGTTGTAACATATAAATTGTTTCCTCAATGTCTCCATTAAGAAAAGCGGTCTTTACATCCATCTGATGTAACTCAAGATCAAAATGCATTACAAGTGCCATGATGATCCTAAAAGAGTCTTTCGAAGAAACTGGAGAGAAAGTCTCTTTATAGTCAATGCCTTCCTTTTGGGTGAATCCTTTGGCGACAAGACGAGCTTTATATCTTTCTTCATTACCTTGTGAATCCCTTTTGGTTTTAAAAATCCATTTACAACTAATAGGTTTCACACCTTCAGGCAATGAAACAAGATCCCAAACGTCATTGTCTTTCATGGATTGCATTTCCTCACCCATGGCATTAATCCACTTTTGAGAGTTGGAACCATTGACTGCTTCATGGAAGGTGAGTGGATCCTCTCCCTCTAAGCCAATGTTATTCTCATGTTCCTGAAGAAAAACAACATAATCATCTGAAATTGCTTTTCTCCTTTCTCTAGTGGATCTTCTTAAAGGCACAGGCTCTTCTTGAATTTGAGTATGTTGAGTTTGATCCACATTTTCCTCATGAATAATGGTTTGAGGAATAACTGGATGATCTTGATGAGTTGGAAGTTCAGCATTGTCTTGGATTTGTACCGGATGTTGTTGAATCATGTTAGGAATGAAAGCTTGATCATGATCAACAACTACTGTAGGAAAAGGAATATTTTCCAACTCCTCCTCAAACACAAAACCTTTAACATTATCTTCCCCCCCAAACTCAACATCCTCAAAGAACCGAGCATTTTCCGTCTCAAAAAATGTTCTTGTTTTAGGATCGTAGAATTTAAATCCCCGTGATCTTTCAGCATATCCTACAAAATAACTACTAACAGTTCTTGCATCCAGTTTCTTTTCATTTGGCTTATAAGGCCTTGCTTCAGCTGGACATCCCCAAACTCGTAAGTGCTTTAAGACAGGTTTCTTACCCGTCCATAACTCATAAGGGGTTTTGTTAGCAGCTTTTGTAGGAACTCTATTGAGAATATACATTGCGGTCTTTAATGCATCTCCCCATAGTGAGTGAGGTAAAGTTGTACGACAAATCATACTTCGTACCATATCCTTAAGGGTTCTATTTCGTCTCTCAGCTACACCATTCATGTTCGGAGAACCCGGCATGGTGTATTGAGGAACGATCCCACACTCACTAAGAAATCTAGCAAATGGACCTGGACGTTGTTCACCTGATCCGTCGTACTTCCGTAGTATTCACCACCATGATCAGATCTTATAGCCTTAATTGATATACCGTGTTGGTTTTCAACTTCAGCTTTGAACAACTTAAAAACATCCAATGCTTGTGATTTCTCATGAATTAAATATAGGTAGCCATATCGAGAGTAATCATCTATGAATGTAATAAAATATTGTTGACCATTCCAAGAAGCTGTAGGGAACGGTCCACAAATATATGTATGTAGCAAGTCTAAGACTTCCTTAGCTCTCTCAGCTCCTACTTTGCTCTTATTTGTAGTTTTTCCCTTTATACACTCAACACAAATATTATGATATGAATCATCAAGTGTTTCAAGAATTCCTTCTGACACAAGTCTGTCAATTCTCCTTTTAGAGATATGACCCAAACGCTTATGCCATAATTTAAAGGAATTTTCATTTGAAAATTTGCGTTTAGTGCCTTTTGTTTCAGTATTATGGGACTCACTGTATGAACTTTCTATATGAAGCAAATAAAGGTTGTCATTATCAGTTAAATGACTGGTTCCATACAACATAGAATTAAAATAAATATCACATTTTCTATTACCAAATGAACAAACAAATCCTTCTTTGTCCAAAATAGAAATTGATATCAAATTCCGTCTAAAAGAAGGTACAATAAATGTATTATTTAATTCTAAATAAAAACCAGTACGTAATAACAACCGAAAAGTCCCAATACCCACAACTTCAACCCCTTTTCTAGCCCCCATATAGATGTACTTCTCGTCATCATTTGGCTGTCGGGAGTTCAGACAATCCTGCATAGATATACTTATGTGAGTTGTGGTAGCCGAATCCAACCACCAAGTGTATTTATGTACTGAAACTAAATTAACCTCAGAATTAACAAGAGCAAAAGATGTACCTTTCTTCACTCGCCAAGCGTGAAATTTGGCACAATCTTTCTTAAAATGGGAAGAGTCCTTGCAAAAGAAGCATTTCTTTTCCTTATGTCCCTCGGACGTATTTTTCTGCTTCTTTTGCAGTTCCTTCACCGCAACATCTTTAGTTTTTCTCTTCTTGCCTTGTCCGTAAGAAGATGATGCCAAATGAGCACTCTCGGTTTTATGTGTTTCATCCTATCTTCCTCTTGCACTAAATGAGAAATGAGCTCATTCATTGTCCATTTCTCCTTCTGACAATTATAGCTCACTTCAAATTGACTGAATTGCGGAGGAAGAGAAATCAACACTAAATGAATGAGCAAGTCTTCCGAAAGCTCTAATTTTAGTGTTTTTAATTTTCCTGCAAGATTAAACATTTCGAGAATATACTCCCTTATGTTCCCGTTACCCTTGTACCTCATGGAAACAAGTTTTCTTAAGGCTGCACTTGTTTCCGCCTTATCGCTTTTCATATAGCGCTTTTCAAGGGTTTCAAGGAACCTTTTAGCATCAGTCTCCTCAGACATAGTGTCCAAAATGTCTCTGGGATAGCATTTTTCATTATCATAAGACTCAAGTGGTTAGAGCGTTCCCACCTCTCAAAAGCTCTCCTATCATTAGCAGAGCTTTCATCTGTAAGAGGTGTAGGACGTGGCTCCCTCAATGCTAGGTCAAGTTCCATACATCCCAAGACTATAGTTACCTTATTTTTTCAAGTCTTAAAATTGCTCCCATTGAGCACTGGAATGCCATTGATATTGGCAGTGACAGCAGAAGCATTCACAAAATCAACTGAAAGAGAACAAAAATTCAAAACACAATCAGCTCACAAAAAAAAATTAAATCTCATCTCAAGATACCTATAACACAACATTGAAATTAAGTCTTTGGACAAAATTCAATTTGTAAGTGGTACTCTTGGTGTGGCAATCAAATATTGACAATAAAGTCCTGTCAAATAATAAGCCTTTCTTTGGACCAACTTATTACCCATATAGATAAAATCAAATAATTATCACATATTTATTACCACAAATATGCTTTGATTTCGGTCAAATAATAACCTTCCTTTGGGTCGGTTATTACCCACATGAAATTTCAAGCATGTAATGTCTTCCTAATATTTTTAGTTTAATTCAATCTACACAATAGAGGTTACTTTGGCAACATATTGCTTGAACTAAATTAAATTAAAATATTAGTAACTGAATCCATGAAAACATACATTCTCAAAAACCCAACATGAAACCTGGCTCTGATGCCACTTGTAAGAAATTCAAGAGAATGTATGCCAAAACAATCCAGAAACATTCATGTCAGATCATTGAGAAAAATAAAGATCACGGAAGCGTACCTGATTCCATTGGGATAAGACTGACACCCAATTAAGCCCACTGCGCTTCGGCGACCGGCAGCGGAGACGGCGGCGTGCGGTGCTCCGGCGACCGGCAGCGGAGACGGCGGCGTGCGGTGCGGCGGCGTGCGTCGCTGCTGCGCGCAGGCGTCGTGCGCAGACAGCACGGGACCCAACGGCTCGGCGTCGTGCGTAGGCAGGCGTCATGCGGCAGCCGTCGTGCGCAGGCTGCTCGAGCTACGGCGGCGCCTGCTTCGGCCCGACGGCTCGGGGTGACGACGACCAGAGGCGCGGGAGAGCACGGATCTGACGATGCCGGACAGCGTGACGGCCTGGCAGCCGTGGCCCAGCGGAGACGACGGCGTGGCAGCGAGGAGGCCGGACGGCGTCACTGCGTGGCAGCGCGGCGGCCTGGCGGCGGCGGCGGCGGCGGAACTGAGGGAGAAGATGGCGGCACTGGAGGAGTTAGGGTTAGGGTTTTGGAAGGAGGTCTTCTGACTGTTTGGAATTTTTCACCTACGATGGATCTAGGGTTTCTTTTCCTTTTTATATCAAATTTCACAGTCAGGGACCACACCCATAAATCTTAATGGGTTAATTGTTAATTAGTCCATCAATAATTAACAATTAAACCCCAGGAATTCTACACATTCACAATTTAGACACCACACTTATATTTTAGATGACAAAGACCCTAAATTAAATAGATCACCTCAATTGGGTCCTTATACCATATAATAGAAATATATACACAATAATTTCATGCAATACATGTACGTCTACATGTCCTTATGCATAAATGTACATGATTTATAGTCTAAATTCTAACAATGGCATCTCCATTTGCGGCTTTCTTGCCATCAAGGAAAATATCATCCTTTGCACCTGCGCACAGAACCTAGGGCCGACACCTAGCATCATATCACATGGTACTCTATGATTACAAACTCCGAAACTGATTTAGTAGAATATAATAAATCGGTTTAAAATTAAATTTAAAAATAATTTTTTATAAAGAAATAACGGGAGAGAAAATTGTGCTAAATTTTTTAGGATATTATTTTTGAAAAGAATAATCTATTATAATATAAAAATAAGATATTTATTTATTATAATATAAAAATAAGATATTTTTATTTTTTTAATAAATAATAGTCATAAACATAAATATCGAAAAGGACCACCTAAAGTTCAAATAATGAACGATATTTTTATCTTACCTAATAAATTAGATTTTAAAATTTTTTTTGATTTGAGATCAATGACGAAAATCAACAATAATAGCTTCGTTAGCTGACACCAAGAAGCTTGAACTTATTAAAAAAACCTCCGTGTCAGCTACATAGCCACCCGACCAATTCTCGGGGACTTTCGACACAGAACATCGTAGCTTTTCTGTTCACAACAAGCTCACTACTAAAGTTGAGATTTCATTTGTTATGGGAACAAAAAAACTATTTTCTTACGATCCTCTTGAGTTTTGTCTCTTTGATCGGGTCAGAATCTCTCAGGCCAGCACCTCGCGTCGTTGTGCAGCAATAGCACTCGGCCCACCATCTCCTTCCACTCGCTAATCATCCTAGATCTGAATTTCTCGTTGAAGCTCCATTCGATATTATCGAAGCTCCGTTAGATCACACCGGAGAAAGGAGCCACGAGGGAGTTCTTGGCCCACATCACTACTGTCACCTTGCTGCTAGTGTCGAGATCAACTACGACATCACAATGTTTGGCCTTCCCCTTCATTTGTTGAGATTTATTTACTTTTCAAGAGTATCGAGACCATAGGCTCCACCTTTGATGATGCTCACGGGGGAAACACATAATCGTGCTTTTCTCCAAGTCTATAAACAGCTTGGAAAAAATGTCTGCGAGGGCGGCTTCCCAAGTTCAAGCCCTCAAACCAGCTCTTTTAGTCTCAACAAGTTCACTCCTCCATTGAAGCCATCGGCACCACCTTCCTCCTTTTCCAACTGATCCTCTCTTCCTATGATTGTTCAGGGCAAGCCGGTTGATGTGCGCAAGATGTTGGATGAAATGTTCAATAGAGATATCATCTTGTTAATCACAATAGTTTGTTTGATAGCAAACCTTACTTTGCCGGATAGAATTTTCTGGAATCATAGCAAGAGGTTTTGGTCCACTGAGATGTAATTTAGGAAGGTTGGGAGTCCCCAGAGGAGTAGGTTCACATAGTGCTTGATGAAATGAACATCAGAAGAATCTCCTTGAAGCACTCCATCAAGATGTTGAATGCCTCACTTACAGCCTCACAGCAAGCTGCAAATTTGGTGTTGCCTTTGAGGTTTGGTTTCCTTGTCCAACGACAACATATTGCATTGAGAAACTACAATGCTTATAGGAGACAATACTGTAACAAACATCGACACGCAGAATCAACTCGGGAACATAATAGTTTGCTTGGGACCAAATTTGTAGTGCTAAATATAATTGTTTAGGATTGTTCATGGTAGAATGTCTTGGGCCACTTCGATGCAAATTTTGTGGCTTGGGTCACCTAAAGGGTGTGCATGACATTTGTTTGAGAAAATGTCTAAGGGTTGATGTATGAAACTTGAGTGTGAGATAATGAGTGAGCATGTGTACAATGTGTACGATGAAATTTCCAAGTGCTGACCTAAGAAAACACACTAAAAGCCACTACTTACGGTCCGTTGGAGCCACGAGGCATCGTGGATGCTTGCAAAATGCTTGATCAAATAATCTGTTCAACCACCTTTTTCACATAATCATGTTGACAATGGAGCATATCCCTATAGTATTTGACAGAATGCATGAAAAAGGCAGCATAAGGAGTACATCTCTGAATTATTTGGCTAGATACCACATCCAAGCACCTCCACCGTGTTCACAAGAATGATGTCAAATTTATCATTATGCGTATTGAGGCACTATGTGAGAAGATCAAAATCAAGGAGGATTTCCAGGCAATATTGTAATTAATAAATGGGCATGTTGCTACTGCCCCATCTGGCTCGGGCATGTTGCTACTGCCCCTTTTGGCTCATGAGTTGATTGTCACCAACGCCTCAATTAACTAGCAAACAGTGGAGCCTCAACCACCTCAAAGTCCAAAGCACTATAACCCTCATGCAATATGCTCTCATTTGGACGTGTCAGTTACCATTGGTGTCAAAAATACCATTGGCATTTAAAAAAAAATGACGTATCTTACAACAAGGATCAAAAACCGCATTTACACCCTCAAGGGGTTGTGATCAAGCCGTCTTTGCTCCATGTATTGATCTCGTCTTTGATTCTCATCCAAGTCCAAGTCGATGTGGTGGTGCAGCTTCCAATGGTGGCAACATCTCTCCTCCTCCCATCTTGGAGCAGGGAGCAACGCTGGTCAAATGTCAAGCTACGATGGATGGAGGACCACGCACTCGACTTCATCACGACCCACAGGAGGTCATTTGATTCATGGTTTTGTCCTTGAAATCATGGCAAAGAAGGAAGATCTCATCTCCAGTGAGATCCCAGCTCTTCAGGAGGTCCGGCCATCGAATCCAATAGAGAAGCACTTAGAGTCCAGCAAAGCTCTAGTAAGCAGATTGGACGGCGGCTATGACCCTGGTGTCAGTGGCGGCCAAGTACAAGCTTGCCTACCTCGGTGATCAATCTGTTCGGCTCCTGTAGCACCCCTTCATCAACCGGATTCGGGTTCCTTCTCTTCCTCCTTCTTCGCACCGGGTTCCTCCTCTCCATCCCTGGATTCCACAACACCCAGCAACTCCCTACCTCCAATGGCTCTGGCAACCTATCTCACCTCCTCTAGCACCTCGCGGAGTCTGAAGCTGTTGCATTCACCATCCTCCCTTGCTGCCAGACAGCACGCACCCACTGGAGCTTAAAGCTACAGGCGCACCCTGCCACTCCGGCGGCCCTACAGCTGAACTGCCGAGTCCTAGCTTCGTGCTGCCTATGCAGCCGTGCCCTGCTGCCGACCAACCTACTCCCACAACTGTCGGCTTACCTCCATGGCGCCGGGAGCAACATGGTAGAGAAGAAAAGGAGAATCGAGAAAAAAGATTGAAAAATACTGCTACTATCACCTTGCAAAAAAAAAAAAAAGAAACCAAAACAAAACAAAACAAAACCAAACAAAACAAAACGAAAAAAAACGAAAACGAAAGAAAGGGTGTTGAGGCCAGCTATAGAGGGGAAGCATAATCTCACAGCTTATGGCTCGCTTTCCCGTGGATTGTGAAGCATGGCTGCTGTACAGGATCTATCGTAGCATGTTGCCTTCCTACGGTACCAGAACGTGGTTACAACTTGGACTGCCACCTCCAATAGTTCGGTCAAATACCTAGCACGAAATCTCCGTCCATTTAAAGCATGAGATTTTAGTCTATTTGACACAAAAATTTCAGTCGATTGAAAGCACAAAATTTTCATCCACATGAAGCAAAAAATCTGGATTCATCTAAATCACAAAATCTCAGTTTACTTGAGATAAAAAAATCTCGGTCCATTCGAGATATCAGATCTTGGTCTACCTAAGATAGAAAGACCTCAATCTACTTGAAATACAAGACCTTAATCTATGTAAAATAAAAAAGGCCTTAGTTCATTTGAAACACAAGACTTTAATCTATTTGAGATAAAAAGACCAGTTCATTTGAGACACATGACGTTAATCCACTTGCAGTAGAAAGACTTTAGTCTACCTAAGACAAAAGATCTTAATTTACTTGAGATAAAAAGATCTCAGTCTATTCAATACATAATACCTCAGTCTACTTGAGATATAAAAATCTTGATCCATTTGAGACATAAGACTTCAGTTTACCGTGACACAAGACCTCAGTCTATCAAGGTATAAAGATTTCATTTCCTCCGAGACACAAAACCTCGGTCCACCTAATGTAAAAAGATTTCAATTTACCTGAGATACAAGACCTTAATGTACTTGAGGCAGAAAGACCTCAGTTCACCCAAGGTACAAGATCTGAGTCTACCTAAGGTAGAAAGATCTCGATCCACTCGATGTACAAGACCTCGGTTTATCCGAAACACGAGACCTTAGTTCACTTAAGATAGAAAGACCTCGGCTCATTTGAAGCACAAGGCCTCAGTCTACTTGAGGCAAAAAGATCTCAATTCATCCGAGGTACAAAACCTTAATCCACCTGAGATAGAAAAACTTCGGTTCACTTGAGGCACAAGACCTCAGTCTACCTAAGGTAAAAAGATCTTGATTCACCTTAGGCACAAGATTTTAGTTCATCCAAGACACAAGACCTCAGTCTACTTGAGGCAAAAACACCTTGGTTTATCAGAGGCACAAGACCTCATTTTACCTAAGACACAAGACCTTTGTCCACCTAAGGTAGAAAAATCTTGGTTCACCCAAAACACAAGATCTCGGTTTACTTAAGATAGAAAGACCTCGGTTCATTTGAGGCACAAGACCTCCGTCCACCTGAGGCAGAAAAAGCTCTGTCTACCTGAGGTACTAAGACCTCAATTCTATCTGAGTCACCAAGTCTTGGTTCTAACTGAGGCCACAAAGACCTTGGCTTTTACCCAAGGCACAAAGCCTTGGCTCTACACTAGGAGCAAGACCTCAGTTTCATATGAGACATAAGATCTTAGTCCAAATGAGGCACAAAACTTTGGTTATGCCTCGGACATAAGACTTTGCTTCCATTCGAAGCACGAGATCTCCATTCTGTTGAAGTCACTAAGTCGTGGCTCTAAGCTAGGCATAACCCCTCAGCCCCTCGATGCTACCTCCAAGCACTTACCCAAGGTACCAAGTCCTTGCTCTAGGTTTAAGCACTCAACTAAGCACCTCGACCTTGAGTTTAAATTATTAATCAAGACACTATGTTTGGCTCTTCAGCTATGTGAGATCGATTTTAGCAGTCCGGGATAGTGGAGACCCTTGGAGCAATCTTGAATCACAAATTAGAATATATTTTAATTTGAAGTGCGTTATCAAGTGTAGTGATAATATTAACTTCTAATAGGCATATAACCCCTATTATCAATTATCTCGACAATTGTTAATAATCTCTTAAAATAAAAAAACTTAGCTAATAAAATAGAAATATAGAAAAAAATAAAAAAATATTTAATTAATTTTAAGAGATGATAAATGACTTAAATAGGGTATACCCTTACTTTATAATAAATTTTAACATAGAGTTATAGAAAGCATGAAAAAAAAGAGTGAAAAAGAAGTTTTGAAATATGTTGCTGTCCTGTTCCCCTACGCTGGATCACGTGGTATCTGATCCAAATCGACTTGGTCTTTGGTAGGGTCATCAATTTCTTCAAGAGTTAACTAGCTTAAAGAATGTGCTATCAATTACTTCAAAGGTTGACTAGCTTGAGGGGCCAAATCATTAACTGCTTGTAAGGATTGACTAGCTTGAGAACTGCATTATCAACTACTTGTGAGATTGACTAACTTTGAGGGCTGCATCATCAACTGCTTGTGAGATTGACTCACTTGAGGACTATATCATCAATTGCTTATAGGTTTGACTAACTTTAAAGGCGCATCATCAACTGTTTGTGTGGTTGATTAGCTTTAAAGGCACGTCATCAATTGCTTATGGAGGTTGACTAGATTGAGAAATGCATCGTCAACTGCTTATGAGATTAATTAACTTTGAGTACGCATCATTAATAGCGTCCTAGCTTAAATTGTGATCAATAACTTAAAATGTGCTAGTATTTAACTTCTTTGATTTGGTAGTGTCAGCAATAATTTATAAGGTTGGGTATAGCTTCAAAGTATTGTCAAAGGCCTTTTTTTGTAGCATACCAGCAGGATTCAGTTTGACCTTATTTAGTTCTACTCAAACTAGCTTTATTTTAGATTAAGGTGGTAACATCACCCATTGTTCATGGCCTTGAAGTATTATTGAGGGTTTTGCACACCCAATAGGACTCAGTTTGACCTTAATTAGCTCTATCTGGACTAATATGTTTTGGGTTAAGTTTGATTTGGAACAATTCCACACTCAACTTTAATTTAAGTTTGGATTGATTTAACTCAATGTTTAAAATTTGATTGAATTGTGATTCATTAACTCCTTTCTAAAAGATAGTGATATGCTCTAAATCCTTGTGATTGGGTTCACACTAATATTGACATGACCAGGGGAATATGTGAGACATCAAGGTCACTAAATATTTAGTAATGAATTCAATCCACCAAGCTTAGCATCGATTTTCAGAAGAATATTTGTTAGATACTAATCATTAACTCTAGTTGGAGCAATACTTGTTTTTATCTGAATCCAGTTTGATTTAGTTCAACGTTCAACGTTTGATTTTGATTTAAGTTTGATTTCATTTAGCTCAAATTGAGTTCAACCTTGAGTTAGATCTTTATTGAATTCGGATCTACTGGACTTTGGCTCAAGTTTAAGTTAATTTAATTCAACTTGATTTTGCTTCAGATTCAGCCTGACTTGGTTTTGGTTGGACTTTGAGTTTAGTTCAATCTTAATTTAACTTGATTTTGAATTGATCTAATTTGAACCTAATTACTATTGGGTCTAAACTAATTTGATTTGTATTAACTCAACCTAAACCTTGAATCTAGCTTAATTTTTTTAGTCCATTTGTTTGATTAATTTAGGTCCATTTGAGTCAACTTGACTTTTTTTTATTTGTTGTGATTGAGTTACTTTACATTAATCATTTTGATTTGAGAGTCCGTGGCTATTTATGATAATTTTAGATGGATCCATGATCTAACTTTAAATGTGCAAATTCAAAAAAGGCTTAGCTCACGAGCTTGAAAACTAACTTAGAAGTATAAGCCTAAGGGCTGATTGGATGCAAGTCCAAAGATTGGCCTAAATGCAAACCTAAAGGGTATCTTAGATGTGAGCCTGAAGACTGGGTAAATGTAAGCTCGAAGGCTAGTTTGGATACGAGTCTAAAGGTTGGCTAAGTGTAAGATTGAAGACTGCTTGAAGTGTGAGCTCGAAGGCTTGCTAAGGTGCAAGCTAGAAGGCTAGCTAAATGCAAGCTCGAAGGTTGGCTTGGATGTGAGCCTGAAGGCTGGTTTGGTTGCGAGTCCAAAAGCTGGCTGGATGTGAACTTAAAAGCTGGCTTGAATACAAGTTCAAAGACTGACTGAGTATGATCTTGCTTAGATGTGAGTATGAAGGCTGGTTGAGTGCGAATCTGAAAACTAGTTTGGATGCGAGTCAAAAAACTGGCTGAGTGTGAACTCGAAGCCTAGCTTGGATATAAGCTCAAAGGCAAGTTTGGTGTGACGAGGATTCACTATCTTCAAGAAAAATGCCACAAGTGGCTGCAATAGTGTTGAAGATTTATCATCTTTGAGAGATTGCGAGTGGTCACAACTGTGTTAGAGGTTCATCATTTTCGGGGGGTTATAGGTAACCATAGTATTGGTAGAGTTTCGCCATCATATAAGAGGACGCTGGTGGTCATGATTTTCATGAAGTTCCATTAATATGCCAAAAAGCATAGATGGCCGCGACAATAATGACACAAAAATGAGACAAGGGAATTCTGGTTGCTGGCTATTTTTTTGGGCTACAACTTTTTTTTATTTTTTTATTTCTTTCTATCTTCTTCCCCACACTTGTGCCCCTTTCTTCCTCAAAAACTCACCGGGCCATGATGGCCCAGCAGCCTATATCGGCTGTGTCGGTTGAATATGGTTCGATTCGATCTCGACTCGGAAGCGAGTGGTGAAGGGGAGGAGGGTGAGCCAACTGCAACGGTGGTAGAGGTTGAGGAGGGAGTCGGCTGTAACACAAGGCAGTGGAGGAGGTTGACGCGGGCAGATTAGCAAGAGGAAGGTGTTTGCAGACCAGGCGGAGGTGGAGGTTGGTGGACGATGGGCCTTGCAAGGGTGGAGACCGGCAAGTGGCAGTTTGAAGGCAAGGCAGGGACTCGTGAGTAGGCTGGGCTACTTAGTTAGAGAGGCAGGGCTAGAGAGTCATAGGCCAGAGTGCTATTGCAAGGGTGAAGGCGAAGAGGCAACGTAGGGTAGTTTGCTGGTGGCAGATTTGGTGGTACAGGGCAGTGCTTGAGATTTTCGACAGTCATAGGGTAGGGTCTAGGTAGGTGGAGCTGGCGAGTGACACAGGTGAGGGGCTTCAGCGTAGGTCCAACGGGTGGTCTCCTTGAGGTAGGGATGGCAGCCAAGTATTAGCGGTGGGAAGTAGTGTTTGGGATCTTTGGCGAGCGAAAGAGGCCGTAGGTGACTTGCAATTGGTGCCTATAGACAGAGGGTGGACAGCGGGGGCCTGGGACAGCTGAGTGGAGGGCAGAGGGGCATGTTCAAGGTGGTGTCGAGGCTGCTAGTGGTCTCGTAAGGGTGCGAGGATGGCGACGAGAGCAGCAAAAGGTACTAAAAAATTTCTCGAAGGCAAAACAAAGTAAAACAGAAGAGAGGAAGTGTAAGGAAGAAAAAAAAAAGAATAGAGCTAAGTATACTAACCCTTGCTATTTCCTGCTTTTTTTTTTGTTCTAGCCTCCTTTCGATGATAACCTTTAATCTTCTTGCTCTCTTCCTCACACTTGCAGGTTTTTGATTAATTTATAGGCTCAAGAAGATTCAAAATTAAATTTTCGATTGGATCGATTTTGAAATATTATAGAAGTGTGATTGGATATTGATATCTTTGATTGATTTTATTTTGAAAACAAATAGGATTGGATTAATGACGAATTTATATTTCAAAATTTTATGATTGACAAGTAATTGATTGAAATTTTTTTCTCAATGAGAAAATTTAAATTTTATACTATTTTTAGATGCCAAATTTTTGGGGATTTATTTGCAAATTTTTTGAAAAAATTAGACCAAAAAGTGATTTTATAAACTCCAAGGGTCTTTTTGTAAAAATGACATATTTTTAAAATTTTAAAACTTTTAGGGTTTTTTTTTAATTAAAGCTTGGACTTATACACAAATCAAAATCTTCGAGAGTTTATTTGTAAATATTTCAAAAGAATTAGACCAAATGTGTTTTGATAAATTTCAAGGTTTTTTTTACAAAAAGGACTTATTTGTAAAATTTTAAAACTTTTAGGGTCCTTTTTGAATAAAAGCTTAGTTTTATCCCTAAATAAAAATATTTGAGATTTTATTTGTAAATCTTAATTTAGTTCAAATCTTATTTTAGCCTTTGATCCAAATTTGAGACCAGATCTAATATCTAAATTTGGCTCATTATGAATCCAACTCAAATTTAAAGTAGGACTTTAAAGTCTACTTAAACAAACTATATCAAACCAAGGGTAAAAATAGCTCAGTGCCCTACTGTAGGTACAATTCAAGGGAAGCTTAGGTTGAAGAACTCCTAAACATCTTTGGTCTTACCAAGCCATCCCACGGATGACAATTGAAGAATCAATATTTATGCTAGCTTATAGAATTGAAGCTATTATATCCAAATTAAATGACTCAAACAATTGAGCTAAAAATGACTTCCTCTTAGAATTCTGGGAGAGAGCTTGCACCAGGTTGGCAAAATACTAGTGATGTGTGGCTCAATACTAAAATACCCAAGTTTAGAGTCAAGCAGTGGAACTAGGCAACTAGGTATTTCGTCATGCTGACCTTGTTAACCAAGCCTCAAGAAAGCTATCACTGAATTGTAAAAGCCCTACAAGATCACTTAATTCTGTTTGAGTCAATTTTGACCAAAAATTAAATTTAATTAAAATTCAGTCAAAATATAGAATTGAATATCACTATATTATAATCGAAATGTGGGCTTCAATTAGATTAAAATTATAATCAAATTCGATCAAAAATTAAGTTTAATTTGAACATAACTTACTGAAAAATTTGAGTTTAAATTAAAAAGAACTGAATGGGTCGAATATTTTAACCAAAATTAGACCCAAAATTTATTAAATATTTAGATCAAAATAAAAATTAAAAAATCCTTACAAATGGGCTTCTCACATAACTTTTCTTACAAATAAGTTCCTCAGATAAAAATTTTTGTAAAAAAGTCATTAAAAGTTTTGAAATTACAAAATTA